>CAJNDT010000491.1:902073-1187494 GCA_905221615.1 Symbiodinium sp. CCMP2592 | reverse complement strand
TTCATTCTGGTCGCAGGGGTTATAAGAAGACTTCATGTGTCAGGCTGACCAGACTGCCACTTCGGAACGCGATGCTGGCGGTCACGAGGCCAAGTGGAAGCTCAAGGCCGCTGAAGCAAGAATTGCGATTGGGATTTCTTTGTCATCTGCTCTCTGGACGAGCAGAGATGACTTTGTAGGGGAGGGCCTGAGGCTGACTGCCAGGCAGCAAGACTTGATCGATACCGTCGCCGCAAAGGTCTTGCTCTCCAAACGTGGCCAACTTGCGGTTGATGTGCTGAAGGACACATACTTAGATATTTCTCAAGGCCATGACCGGATGAAACACAGCCGTGCTGACGGTGTAGCTTGCACCTTCACCACCTCGACATTGCTTTACTCCTACTCAGAAGACCGTGTCGTTCTTCCTTTGGAGATGATGCTCATGCACGGCTTCCCCAGATCCGCAATCGCCCCCCGAAGCATTGGGCAGCGTGCTCTCAAAGATATGGTAGGCAATGGAATGAGCCTCCCTTGCTTGGCCACCATGGTTTGGGCTTTCTGGGTCATGCGCAACCGACAGTTCGAAGCTCCGCAGCAGACACCACTCCAGATCCTTTGCCCAAGCCGTGTTTCCAGAGTGAAGCAAAAGCAAACACCCACACCAGCCAGACTTAGAGACAGAGTTGCTCAGCAGCCAGCGAGAAAGAGGCAGCGTGTTGTCATTGACATCACGGAAGACTTCGATTGATGTTTTTTTCACCATTGTGGCCCTAGTGACGAGTGAGTGGCCCTGGTGCCTTAGTGCGTTAGTCACCTTAGTCTTAGCGGTCTTAGCGAGCAGACTGTGTCTTGGCATGACACAGTAACAGAGTCCAGGCTGTGCGAAGGCTCGTTACATTCTTGAAATCAAGCAGCAGCTGGCAGAAACACTTCTGTAGCCAAGTCTAGCGATTAGATTCGATGAAATCAGTTATCCGAAGTCTTTATGTTTCTAGGCCCTAGGCCGGCCTATATGGGGTTGTGCAGTCGCAAGGAGTCAAATGTATATGGGTTGCCCGGGCAGAGTTTGGATTCCAAGGCAAGCGGGAGGCATAAGCCGTAAGATATTGCCGTGTGACGAGGTAGTAGTGGTTTCCAGTATGAATGAACTTAGTAATAATATTCGTCGTGGTCGTATTCGTATGAGCATTAGTATTCATTAGTAATTATTAGTATTATTATTTAGTATTAGTATCAGTATTAGTTTTAGTATTAGTATTAGTATTAATATTATTATTAGTATTAGTCTATTAGCATTAGTATTAGTATTAGTGTATGTGTATAATAGTATTTGTAACTAGTATTAGCATGACTAGTAAGTGGAATTATTCTTCTTGTTATTATTAGTAGCAGTAGTTGTAGTAGCAGCAGCAGGAGGAGTAGTAGGGGTAGCAGTAGCAGCAGTAGCAGCGGCAGGGGTAGTGTGACTAGTGGTGACGTAGTAGTGGTCATGGTATTGACCTGGTATTGATAGTTTATTCGGCAATGCTGGGCTCGATGCCTTCACAAGCCTGGTCTGCGGAGGCCCGAGAGGCTGTGTTTTTTTCTCGGTGAAATTCCAGGTACTCCTGGGTCCCGGGCTGGGGTGGCTAGGACGGCGAGGTCTGGGTCTGGGTCGTATGCAGGCCCAAACACTGCGAAGATGTCACTTGCTAACTTTCAATCAGCTGTCAGCAGCTTCGTGCTGGCTGTTTCGTACTTGGTGGGCGGCATTTGTGGGAATTGTTTTAATCTGCAATCTAGCGGCATCTAGCGTCCTAGTTCACAAGTTCACGATTGAGTCAGTGTTGTGCATTCCAAACAGCACTGCTACCCGCCACCGGGCATGGACCACGGGATGTCATTTCTAGAAACTAGATTCTAGATTCTAGCAGCAGCACGTCTTGGTAGTAACTCCGGCACCAGGCAGAGTTTTGAGACGGGATTGTTTGGGTCCATGTCTCAGACGGAACAGTTGCCAGTGGTTTCGTACAGTACTAGATTCACTAGATTGCTGCAGTGTGTCTTAGTGCACCTGCAGCAGCATTCGAAGGACGAAGCATGGACAGTCTAGTAGTGTAGCAGTGTCGAGCAGTTGCAGAACAGACAGGGCTTGGCATAGCTCCTTGCAGGCCACTGCAGGCCCTTAACGAACATGTACACATTGACTCTTAGTACTTGCAGATATGGCTATGGCTGCTATCTAGGTTTTTCAAGGAATGAGTATCAGATCCGAAAGAAAATTCGGGCTGTCATAGGTCTTCGAAGCTCTAGGACTCTAGGCCCTCTAGGCCATAGCCTGGTCCTTGTAGTTCTTATTCGAGCCTGAGGAATAGCAAATGACACTGCACCCGAGACTCCCTAAACTCGACTCGTAGCCCCAGACTCCAGACTTATAGACTCTAGACGGTGTCTTCCACCCATGATTTACAACCACAAGTACATGTTTTTGGGGGCCGAATATAATGACGCCCGCTTCTAACATGCAGCTGCATAGCCGGTAGCTTGATCGAGTGAGCTTGCGGCATGTTTTGGATGTCACTCTCCTTGCTTGTGGTGTGACGACTGTAGTGACTCTAGTGAGTGACTCTCGTGATTTATGTGCTCGGAACTTTGTGTCTGTGGTTTTTTGTCGTCTCCCATGTGGAACTGGGGCAGCAGTGGCCACGACATGGGCCACCCGTGTTTGGCCCTCGTCTGCAAGATAATTCATTAGACACATGAGTGCATTTGCTCCATCCGGGTGGGCAAGAAAGAAGATCGAATTGTCGATGCCAGAGAAGTCATCCGTCAGTAATTTCGTCTTGGTTGACTGGAACTCAGCCGTCATTAGCCGCGTTAGCCTCATTAGCCACCAGTGAGTAGCCAGAGCCGTCGGTCACACATGAAGACGACTAATTGTACTCTGGTCGTCAGGGTAGTCGTGGGCTCAGAGTCGTAGGTCGTGGGTCTTGAAACAAGCACCTTCATGGGTGTTGAGCAGCTACTGAGGCATTCAGCTAGTCAGCTAGCAGCTTTTGCTAGTCATTGCTAGTCTACTCTGCTCGGTGTTATCACGGTCACAGAGCCGTTACCGTTACCGTTGCAAATCAGACGGCTGGAGCCATCGGTTCAGGATTTTGGCTTCCCGCGACAGTTACAAGATTCGAGAATTGTGCCGCACGAATGTGTTATGTCATGTTATGATGGTCATGCTGTGGCTTTGGCAGGGGCAGTCCTTAGGGTTAGGCTTTTCGGCTTTGAATCAGAGCCCATGCCAGCTGTGTTTTGGGAGTTGCAGGGGTCGTCACGATTGAATGAAGCCGATTCTTAAGCTTCAGCTGCCGCGAGATTTGGGCTGAAGCTTCTTTAAGTCTGCTTGCTTGCCCAGCTCTCAATTCCGTGTCCATGCCGCCAAAGAAACCAACAGCTGCCAAGGCGACACTGCAGGCAATAATTTGAAGTCAGGAGAGTAAGTATGTGTGCTAGCAATCAGGTGCAGTGAGCAGTGGCTAGCAAAGCAAAGGACCCAAGAAGCGCCCATATCAGATGGCCAGCTTTGGGAGGGTCTGTGTTGTGTTTGCTTCAAGTGGATTTAGCTATCGGCAACGGTTGTATTTTGTGAGCACCATAGATTCGCAATTCGTGTCGCCCGGGCTCCACCGAACTTTTACTGCGATCCAGAAAGTTTTCTGTGTCAGAGAGGGTTGTAATTGTGTGCCAATTTGACGAAACTGTATGTTGGAAGCACGGCATGATTTCCTACACAAGCATACAGTACAAAGTAAAAGCATAAGCATAGAGTCGTGTCACTGCACCGGCAAGTCAGTTTTGCTGGTAGTTCAAGCAGCCCGGTACCCACAGAAGTCACACCAGTTATGGCGCTTCGTCATATCACTACTCACGATTTCTTGGCTTTTTGGTGGCAGTGGTCTTGCCACCCAGAATAGTAATCGTAGTCTAGAGTCTAGAGCAGAGTACTGGTAGGGCAGCAGGGCGAATTTGTATGAGGTAGTACCTTTATTCGTGCTTCTTCGAATCCGTAGGGGATTCTTGGCGTTTGGATGACACCGAGTCAGTAGTCACTAGTCACTAGAACACTAGGACCCGTCTGTATGCATACTCGTTGCAAGAGTCGATGAGTCTTTGTTTGCAGTTTCTAGGTCATAGGTCCCGACGTGTCCGGAGGAGTATGAAAGTGCTCATGGCGAATGCAAGTGTTGTCCAATCAATGTCCAGTCCAGTCAAATCTAGTAATCTAGCACTTTAGTCAACTTTAGACACAATCGAATAGCCGTCGGCCAGCCAGGCAAGGCCCGTGAAGGAGGAGCCGGACGAGGAGATGGAACGAGCATTTGAGCGATCGAGCCCAAGAACCGAGCAGCTGTTGTCACAGGCAGTGCCTTGGGTTATTTTGGATCGTAGGCTGAGTTCGCATCTTTTGTCCGCTTAGCCGCTCAGCTGTTAGTGATGTTAGTGTCTTTGTTTGCTCTGAATTCTGTCTGGTATGCCGGTGTTAGGTCTGTCATGTTTCTGAGACTCATCAGTCAGTCATTAGTCTTGTCTGAGGGTGGGTGTTGTGGATTCATTACAGGGTTAATTTGTTGAACTCCGGCGAGCATGGGCTTTACAAATGCTGCAATCCTGCTGCTTTCTTGGCAAAATTTTGAACGTGTCTTCCCGTGATCTGCTTGGTCACTCACATCGTCCTCTCGTACTACTCGGGCCTTCTTGACGGATTCCTTCAAACCGCCTGCCGGAATGCTTGTCTGGACTTTGATGTCCAGAGTCTAGAGCCTCGGGGTAGGACCGGGTAGGATGGACAAACCAATTATGTCACTTGCATTAACCCTTAGCTTTTGTGGCCGGTATCTTATTCGTCATTCGTTTGCTGCCGTGTTGCTTGTGATTAGATAGTACTCTTATTGTTATTATTTTGCAAGGCTACAAGTTCTGGGTTCGTGCTGGCCTCCGGTGCTATGTGACCATGAATCTTTTGGAAAACACTTAGACTTAGACAATTAGAAGTGGTTGTGCCAATAACTGTTAAATGTTAAATTTGTTGAACATTGCAACTGATATGTTTGGTACAATGTTCCAGTAAGGCATCCGCAAGCTTAGGGCTAAGGATATACAGCTTGGTTTGGGGACACTGTCAAGACACAGTCGCTTGATTTCCCGCAGATTTTCGGTGCGACCGAATCTGGTTAGAAGCTTCACAAACGGTGACCACAGAGTGGATTCTCTAAATACTAGTCACTAGTCGCTAGTGACCGCCGCTAGTGCATTTAGGAAGATGTTTATTTCAAGTATTTCGAGTTACTCCATAACTCTATTGACTCTAGTAACTTACTGGTAGCCAGTTTAACCAGTTTTCTGAGTCTGACACAGCTGACTGATTAGAGTCTAGAGTCTAAGTCTAAATAAACTGTGTATGGTGGCTAGTGACGGCTAGTGAGTAGTGAGGCTGGTGTCTGCTGTTGAAGAGCTATTGTTAGTTAGTGTTTTTTCGACCGATGTGCCTGTCTTGATTCATGTGTTGGCAGCACCATCTTGCAGACCTTTCCCTACCAGTCTCAGTGGTCACGTATGTGATACCCCTCTGACTTGTCCGACCCCACCCGAATCACTGTGTCGTCACTTAGAATCACTTCACTACAACGTGTGTCGTCATGTACCAGTTACCAGTACCAAGGGAAGCACGCCAGTGACTAGTGACTAGATTAGATTTCCCGGTGTTCTGAGGTGCCCGCAGGGCCCGCAGGCGGCCAATCGAAAAAACGAAAGATCGTCCTGATCTGTCTTCGCTGCGGTGCTAAAAGCACAGCTTCTTGGTCTGGAATAATCACGATTTTTCCGAAGGTCTCGCTTCGGGCCTAAGAAAGACAGATGCCTAGAAGCCAAAATCCTGGAGCCCTGCTGTCCCAGACCTAGACTTCGTCTAACGTGGACCGAGCTAGCGTAAGTACATCATTCGGGAACCTGGAGCCGGAATGGAAGAATCCAGTCGGAATGTGGTGTGTCATAGGGCCATAGGGACTACAAGGATGTGCAAAAATGTCTGCCCGCTTTTGTGTCGAGCTGGGTCTTGTTGCCGTTCCTAGTGGTGTCTTCGTCACGTCCTCATTTCAAGGTATTGAAATGCTTGCAGTTTCTCTGCTGTTGTCGGAAAAGTGTTTGAAATCACGAAATAGAGATCAAACATCTCTACAGTAGAGTAATCTGAACCATGTTGTGTTGTGCCTGTGCCCCAGCAGCCTCGCCCCATCGTTTCTGCAGTCTGAACTGGGCCGTCTGGAGTTTAGACTCTAGACTCTAGACACCCACACGGCAAACGTGGTAGGAAGTGTCATGTCTAGATACATGTTCCCCCGCATGACTAGTGATGAGGACACTAGGAGTCACTAGGACATGAATGAGAGGATCGGGGCCAGAACCTAAGAGCTAGCGTTATGGGCAGAATGCTGTGATTGTGGTCAGTTTCGTCATTCCTTGAGATTCTTCACACCTAGGACAAGGGCACGACCTTCGACAAGGACGAAAACGGCGAATGGTTGTCCGGATGCACGAAGTGTGTACACTGTGTCGAGCAAGGCATGGGTGTGGATTGGCACGTGGGCATCCCGAGAATCCTCAATCGGTGCAACTGTGCTGAGGCAGGCCCAAGCGGAGTTGCTTAGGGCCATAAGGTTTTCTTCCGCCTCGGTGATTGCCGAAATGCGAGTCTGTGATATGCTGGAAGACCCAATGACGAAACTTCTGTGTTCTGTTAAGAATTCCGAGCTCCACACCTGTGACAAATAACCCAGCTGAGATCAGCTGAGGCGGTGTTCATGCGGATTCCGTGGGTTTAAGACCCTAACCCTAATAGCCCTAATATTTCTAATCGTAACACCACTCACCCACCCCTTTCTGGATTCAGGAGTTGCTTTGCAAAGTGTTGCGCACGAGACTTTGTGCGGTAACGACTGGTCTGGTCATGGTCATAATCAATAGCCCCTTGCCATCATTGAATTCGGGCCAGGCCTTTTGTTGAATGTTCTGCCCCTGGCCAGGATGAGCAGTTCGCAGCCAATGTGGACATCTGTGCCGACAACTACGACCAGCTTGATGAGAGTGTCTTCCCGCAGTTCCAGCCGGCGAGTTCGGTGACATCGACATCCCAGCTGGGCAGCATGACCTTTTCCGACTTGCTGTTCCTCTCCGATACTCAGGTATTGAAGTACACCAAAGCTACAGTGAAGCAGCTGGGCCTCAAGCTGTATACACGTCAGTCGGAGGACGGCTCCCCCATCCAGGGGGTGTACTGCGACTCGGTTTCAGTTTGACAAGTGACAAGTACCATGCGACCTTCAGCGGCTTGTGGGTTAGATAGAGCTTTAGATTGTGTAGACAGTGTAGACCATGTCAACGTTTCTCGAGCAAGGTTGGCAATCCCTCACATGACCAAGCATGTCAGCACTTGTTTTTCGTGCTAAACCGTATTATACCTGACTATGCTTCTTGACACATTGATAAGAGGAAGTATTGTGGCGAATCAGTCTCGGTCTAGAGACTAGAGTCTAGTCTAGAGTCCAGAGGCCTTTGTTTCCACCATTGCAGTCGATTTCTTACATCGTAAATTCCGCAGCTTGCCAGTCACGATTCGGCCAGTGAGTTTAACGACCGCTCTGGCACATGACATCTGGACACTCTGCTTAGTGGCTTAGTGTCACGGTCATGGGATTGTTCACATGCAGCTGTGTTTCTCCTGGTTCTCACGGTTTGATGCAGGTTGCGTTGATTTCCTGTCTGCTGTGGGAGTGCGGCTGGTTTGTTGCTGCACCGATTATGTAACAGTAACTACTCAGTAACAGTGCTATGTATGCATCCGAGGCTCAATGTTCGACCTGCCGAGCACCATCGGCTTTGCCGAGTTGTGGGGCTTGAGGAAGGTCAGGGCCCCTGAGTAAGATGGTTCCTAGGTCCTAGTTACTAGTTACTAGTTACTCCTGGTGCATATCCTGGACTGTACGACTATGACATAGTCGTACAGTTCAGGATATGGACCAGGAGTAATTAGACTATGACGACTATGACGACGAGTCGACTGTTGTGTCACTGCGCCAATGCTAGAGCTGCTAGGTGCGACTGTTTTCGACAAAGTACACGGACGTGCAAGAGCACATCTTGCAGCAAGAGATGCAGATCATCGCAGGACAAGGCCCAGCGCTCCAAGCGTTGGTGGAGGAGAGAAAAGCGAAGGACAAAGCAATCAAGCCGTCGAACTGGAGATTTCTCCCTACGCTCAGCTATTTGCAGCGCGAGGGAGAGAAAGTCGTGAAGGCGGGGAAAGTGGCGCAGGCAGAGAAGGAAGCTCGCGAGAGTCTCGGAACCGACCGGGAGCCTTCCGAGGAGATCGAAGTGGTGGAGGGCGCAACCAGCAGCGGCAAGGGCGGAGGCCGTTTGCAGGTTGGCAGTGCAGGAGTCGCACTTGGTGCCGCACAGAAGAAGAAAAAGCCTGCTGTGAAGCTCGAGCCCGGCCGACAAGAGGGCAGGTCCCCGACCCCTTCCGCAAGGGGCTCCAGTGTCACCGGCAAGCATAACTCAACGGAGATCGCCGAGGCCTTGAAGGATGCCGAACTCGTGCCAGTAGCCCAGAAGTTGGGCTACATCCCGGCGTGCTTCGAGAGCTTGTCGGTGGCGGCTGCTTTCAGCGACTCGAAGATCGGCAACCAGATCTTCAGTGCATCTTGGCTTTTATGCTCTAGGACTTGAGGGCTAGGCGACTAGGTGACTAGGCCCGACTAGTGAGACTAGTGACTAGGCCTTGACAACTATACGGCCTCTAGGGCCTCTAGGGCTCTAGGGCCAACCTGGCCAGGCAATCAAGGGCCAATGCTAGACTGTTAGACTCTTAGACTTAGACTCGACTATTTTGACTATGTTCAACTTTGAGCCTTTAAGCCCACAGTACTTCGCTACTACAGCGCAGCACCGCCGCCTCAATCCAATAGCTATACCGTCATATCGATGGAGCCCAAGCTGTGGCTGCTAGAACCGTTGCGTTGGTGCGTGTATCTGGTGCGGTTGAGGCTTTGGAAGGTGGTTGGCACGGCGATCATTGGAGTCATTGGAGAACAAGAACAGCAAAGAACGAAAGAAGGGAGATGGTTCATGGGGTGTGGGTTATTTCTTGTTCGTCCATGTATATCTTTCTATATACTATATAGCTGTGTTTCGCTGCCTCCTTGCCACTGCTAGCCGCTAGCTAGCCTGCCAGACACTGCTGCCAGGTAGTCATCATTCATGCTGCAGATACAGTACAGTATTGTTATCACAGCACAGCTCCTAATCATTAATCATTAGCCCCCTCATTGCCGAATCAGCAGGGATGTCGCTTTGCTGTGTTGTGGGTGTTGTGTGACCCTTGCTGCAGAAGTCCTCTGAGGGTGACAGATTGATTTTCGAGTCGACGAGTGAAGAGTGACTGAGTGACCCGTCATTCAAGGCAGGACGAGTCCTCAAAACTTTGGGCGAGGCCAGAGAGGGCAAAGCGCTGAAGACACGCATCGCTTGCTGCGAAGCCGCTAAGCTGGTTGGGCAGGCCAAGTCTTTGGAAGACTTGGAGACTGCGGACGTCGAAAAGTCTATCAAGCTCTTGAGAGAGCAGGGCTGTGACCTGCCTCTGGCCCAGAAAGCAAAGTTTTGGAAGTACCGCTCGCACATGCTGCTCAAGCTCGCTTGGAAAGCCGGTGCCGCCAGTGCCAGTGCCGCTAGTGCTGACCCTGTGCTCAAGCACGTGCAGGCGTTCGTGAAGGCCCATGCTGTGTACAACTTGGAGCCTGACGCCGAACTCTTCGATCTGGACGAGCCGTCCTTCAACGGCTTGCTGGTGCTGTGCAAGGCCACAGAGGACCAGTTGAAGATGGACGAGAAGCTTGGCGACGATGCCCGCGGCGAGGAAGAGGTGACGATCGAATGGCAGGCTGTGCTGTTGCACGACATAGTGACATAGTGATAGTGTTAGTGATAGTGTTTTAACGCTTTTTTATGTGTAGCATTCGAGTCGTCAGAGTCTCGAGTCTAGACACTAGACATTCTACAATGTATCATCCTTAGAATACAAGCCTTAGAATGAATCGTTAGAATTCTGGATTCGAAACTACAGTTTCTCAAAGTCGTAGACTCGTGTGGAGTCGACAGCAAAAGAAGGTAAAGGTAGACTCCAGGAAGACAAGTGTGGACGATATGAAAACAGACCAAAACACACGTGTGTATGTACTATACATATAAATAATATGTAGGTATGTAGGTATGTAGGTCCTACAGTCCTACAGGTATGTAGGTATGTCGGTGCATAGGCATCTAAGTCAATCTAAGTATGCAGATATAGAGGTATGTCGGTATGTGTCTATGCATACCTTGGAATTTTGTTTCGGAGATTGGTTGCAATAGGATTAGGTCATTCATTAGGGCTGATGTTCAGATGGACACCGTCCATGATGTTATCAGCTCAGGGACACGTAACTAGGTCAACGGCCGCTAGGCGAGCGACTTACTTGTCTTTCAGGCGCTTTTTTTTGAGCAGTAACATTGAGTTTAGAGGCTCAACTTCATAGGCAGCAGCAGTCGCAAGTGTCAGGGCATATCATTAAGTCTAACAGTCTAACAGTACAGTTTTTTCTGTTAGTCACTCTTGTCTTCGTCTGTCGGGAAGCTGGCCGGCTGTGTGCTCCTGAACTGTCATCGTTGAGCCCCAGTAGACTCTACTCAACTCAGCAAACACGAGTTGTGAGTGGCCCAGGTTCGCATCACCGGACACCGGCCAACCCCAAATTGCCTCTGCCGGCTTTTAGGACTCTATTATTCTAGGACTCTAGGACCCTAGTGCCCCAGGACCTAGAAACATCATTATCATCATCGTTGAGCTGTTGGACACCCGAGAGTAGACTCGACTACAGTGACTAGTGACTACACTAGACAGTGAACCAAGTGAGCATGGCAGCAATATTGCATGTTCTGTGCAGTCCCTCGCCAGCGACCTCTTGGACTCCTTCAGTTGTGACACGCTGGTCGGCTTGATCGACAAAGCTGCAGACCCCAAGAACCAGCACCTTCTTCTGAGCTTGGCCACGTGCTGGCTGAGGCTGCCGAAGGCGGATGTGGGAGCGGTGGTCGATGCACCCCAGGTTGTGGATGCATTGTCGAAGATCGATGGTTGGGCGAGGTCAGTGGCATGCTTGCTATGTCCACGGCCCTTGCACCTCGGGACATCGGTGAAGGATGTTTTCTTGTTGACGAAGACAGCTTCGACCGTGTATTTCGAGAAGACGCTGCGGGATGCATTGAAAAGCGACGACTTCTGGAAGGGCAAGTACGGGGATGCACAGCGCACCAGTGCAGCGGATGCAGAGTGGGCCAAGCTTCTCAATGAGCACGAGATCACTTTGAGCTCCGACATTTCGGAGCTTCCCGATCTCGCTACGGCATTGACTGCAGCCTTCAAGCACTGGGACGTCATGTCGAAGGCGCTTCGCAAAGGAGCTGTCAAGGATCTCGAGGACAAGCTGTGTGAGAAGCTTGTGGTTTTCAGCGAAAGGACGAGGACAGCGCACGATCCCGTGCGGACAATTCCAGATGCAATGTTGATGAGCATCTTCGATGCTTTCAAATCTCGCCAAGCTGTTGCAGCGAGTGCACTGCTGCACAGGCAGTATCTGCAAGAGAACGAGACCTCGTTCACCATGCAGGCGCTCGCCAACCTGGCGGCGGCCGAGAGCGGGGCGCTGGACTTGGGTGAAGTTGTGGGCAAACTGCAGTCGGCTGCGGGCGCGTTGCGAAGTGCACCGGAGCTCGACCTGCAAAAGATCGTCTCGCTCGTCTTGCAGAAGCTGGCGTCCACTGTTCAGGAGGCCCGTGCCTGCTATGCTGCTATGCCATTATGCCACTATGCTTTTATGCCATGCTGCTAGCCGCTAGCCGCTAGCCGCGAGAATAGCCGCTAGAAACCTCTTGCATAGCCAAAATAAATGTTTACAAGAGTTACACAGTTACTAGAGTTACTAGAGCAAACTTCAAGCAAAGCTGAACCTCCGATTGTTGATCGTGTATGTGGAATTTCTGACCCGATGGAGATTGCTTTTCTCTCCTTTCGAAACGTTGAATGGCCTTCACATAGAATGTAGCTGCTACAATGTAGCTTTGGGTGATGTTTACTTAGTCAGTAAGTTTAGTAAAGTTTGACTGTGTAGCTTGATTCTAGCTGATTCTAGCTGCTAGCTGCTAGAACACTAGCTGACTAGCTAGGTTCAGCTAGATAGATAGATAGATAGATCTCATGCAGTCAGAGGTCGAGTGTCAGCTTTCTGTTGGTTGCAAGAATTAGATTTCGAAAGCCAAGGTTTTGAGATGTATGTTTTCAGCTTTTTGTGGGGTTTTTAGCATTTTGGTTGGTTGCAAGAATGAGAGTTCGGGCGTTTTGTTGGTTGCAAGAAAGAGAGTTCCAAAGCAGAAGTTGGGTTTGCAGTTGTTGGGGCCCTGAGTTCAGAGCCCACCGGTGTTCTGTCAGTTCAGACAATCTCTGCAAAAGTTCCAGTTCGCAGAGGGCCATGAATCAGTGTGTCTGTTCAATTTGAGCTGGTGTGACAGGGGCAGCATTTCGGTAATTTGTTTGGGCCCAGACTTCGAGCCTCAATGCCTATCGATTGGTGACTACGACTGGGTTTGGACCATTTCATTTGGATTCATGGTTTTAGTGACTGATGACTACTACGTTACGAAGCACGACCTAGTCCCCTAGTCCCAGACTCCTAGACACGGCCAGATACGACAAGCGGTGGTGCCCCTGAATATTCGCTCTAACTATACTCTAATTATAATTGTACTATTACTACATATTGCAATGATGTCCATGTCCGCAAGGTGGCTGGGCATGGCTTCATCGGCATCTCGGAGCAGGTGGGGAAGGACCTGGAGTCGGCCCGTCACCAGGCCAAGATGGGCCTCCGTGTCATCGTGATCTACCAGGATATTGTCGTGGGCAAAACAGTTGAGCATGGATAGCGGCTAAGGCGAAGGCCTTTTGTTCGATTGAAGCTGCATGAATTGAGTAGATTAGCCGATGATGCTCGCGTAGCCTGGTAGACACTTGTCAAGGCCGGAGAGGTGGCCAGGTTCATCCGTTTCCAAACCTCACCGGGTTTTTGCCTTCCCATGAAGGACCATTACTTCACGGAAGAGCAGCAGCTTTTGGCGCAGTGGCTGATGCAGGTGGCATCCTTGAATGCAGACCTCCTGGCAATGTACAGCGAGTTGCACAAGTGGTTGCTTTTGGGGCCACAGAGAGACTTGGGACAGGCCATCAGCAACGATGCCGGGGGTATCGGCTTCGACCAGCTCGTCCGCAGCTATGTGGTCGCGAAGTTCAGCCATGACAAGGCCGTCAAGGCCGAGGAGGAGCTTGTGGCGAACCCTGCCGGCCGAGACTGGGCCACCAGCTTGCTGCAACACTCCACGGCTACCGAGGCCGAAGGTTTCTTTGAGCAGACGATCTTCCAGAACATCCTGAAGAAGCACTTCGGCCGCTTTCAGGAGCTTGTGAACGACAAGATTAAGGAGGCCGAAGCCTTGACAGAGGGTTTGGACAACCGTGAGGTGGACGGCAAGAACGGGCATTGGTGGAAGCAAATCGATAACAACGATATGGAGAATAATGAGCATCTCCTTGCAGATGCCATCATGGTGGCTTCCACTACCATCGGCAAGTTGGACGGCGGCTTGCTCAAGAAGAAGTTGGATGAGGTGAATCAGGCCGGCGAGATGAAGATTAGCTCATTAGCACTATCAGCAGATGATGTCATTTTTCAGCAGCATAGTGGCTAGTGCAAAATCGCAGAAGCCCACTCCGAACATGCGGATTGCATTGCGGTCAAGATTCGAAATTCGCACTCATATATTGTAGGGATTGTAGGGTCTGTGTTTCGATACCGCTTACTACTAACTGTTACTAACTAAGTACCTGTGTGTAGCAGCCGTGTAACATGGGTGCAAGGGTGCATCTTCCCGTGTTTGTTGATGTGCAATGGGCATGCTGATTTTTGTGTCATTGCCAGGTCCGCTAACTCTTAGATGCATGCAAAATATATTTGTAAAGTAGTTTCTCTTCCAATCTGAAACTATATTCAACGCCGCTGTCTTGAAACTGTCCGTGCCAAGCCTGACAGGCATTGTCCGACATGGAGCGCTTCGCCCAGAAGTACAAGCGTGCCTTCGCAATCGCGAAGGTCAGCCCGCCTCCGGACATGATGATGCAGCTGCTGTCCCAGCGGCGAACAGGCGTGCAGAGCATTGCGTGCCTATGCGCAGAAGGACTGCTGTGGCATGCTTTCAAGCACGAGAATAAGAAGGTTGCGATGGCCATTGTGAACTCCGTGTTGGAAGAGCTTGCGGCAGGGGTTCTCAAGGAAGCTTTGATTCACCCAGCCTTTGTCAAAAAGGCTAGGGACATGCAAGCTTGAAGCGAATGGCTCGCTTCTGTCTCGCGGTGATGCTCCTCTCGTAGCTGTGTAGAGCTTCGCCTTCCGCACCAGATGCAGATACGACTGTCGGCTCTGCTTGCGCATGAAGCTTATGGTTATGCCTCGGCTAGGCTAGGACGGCTAGGACCGGCGGCAGACAACTAAACCAGTGTGCCAGTGCACCGGACCACCCCACCACAATCGTGCCATGCTGCCCTGCTGCTATGCCGCTGTTCTGCCATTGCTGCTATGCCCGTTTGCCAACACACCGTGCCAATATATCACCGCACTACTTTACTAACTTTACTAGCCGCTACTAGCCGCCGCACCGCCATGCCACCATGCCACCACACCTGCTCACCACTGCACCACCACTTGAGTGATCCAATACGAAGGGTATGACAGGACACATAGCTGGCGCCCGCTTGTTCTGATTAGCTTAGGGCTTAGGGTTTGGGCAGGGATTTTAGGTTGGGGCCTGGGGCCAGAAGAGTCAGGGTTTTCGTTATTCACATAAGAAATATGAGCAAGACACAGGCCAGAATTCCAAATTGCCCGGCAAATGAAAACTCTTCATGCCTATTTAGCCATCTTAGCTTATTTGCCACTATCGGACTATAGCGAGTATCGCACTATCATCGGTCAGTTGACAGGGATTACCGGGTGATAACCCTATTCATCGAATGTCCAAGCCATAATTTAATAACTACTAGTCACTAGTCGCTAGTCGCCCACGGCCAAACGAATCTACAGACTTACAGCTTGCGCTCAGAAAGGTCACAAGGACGTGCGATGTTTCTGATCATTCGTGACCATTCGTGTCAATACTAGTTACTAGTGCTGACGCATGCAGAAAAGATCACTTGCTGTTGTGTCGAAGGTTGAGCTCTCAAACTTAAGAGCAATCAACGATCGCATCTGGCAGAGCCGATAGATAGTTCTTGCTGGTTTTCTCCGATCCTGTTGCAACGTACTGCGACACTTCCTGCAGCGATAATGCTGGATTTAAAGGTTATGGGTGCAGCAATCAAGCCTCGGTAAGCTTAGGAACGGCCTCATCATTTGTGCATTTGGCACTTCCTGGCTGCCCATGACCAAGCATTGGATCGTTGCAGAGCTGTGGCCCTGGCTGTGATTATATCCTATAGCATAGTTATAGCTATGTCGTCCCACGGGCTCCCGAATTCAGTAAGTAGGTCTATTTGGTACTTGTAGCTTGTAGATTGAGGTTCTGCCGAAATTGTATGTAGATTGTAGAGTTTTAGTCACGATTTTAGTCCTACAATCCTTATTCCTGACTTCGTATTGCGATAAGCCATCCGTTCTGGACGTAGTGGACAGTCGTCGATAGAATAGGCTTGATCCATCCCGCTTCCGAACTGTGCACATCCGTTTATCGGTAGCTGCAGCTACATCCGCCAGAGGCGCTAGACTCGCCAGAGTTAAAGCTGCTAGACTTAGAGTATTAGAGCTCAGCTAGAGAGGTGCATGCTGTAGAGTCGTTGCGGCTTGAAGAAAGTTTTTGGTAGGTTTGGATTCGGTCCCTTTAGGTTTCCCGAAATACTTGAGCCTTAAGAATCATGCCCGACATCACCTCGAGTTCATTGAGCTGGACATGCACAGCTGGCCAGCAGCTGCGACCAACAGCAAACTTGTTGTCCGGTGGGAAGGTGGACACGGACATGCCAACCGGGCATGCCTGAGATCACTTTGCCGTGGCCGTAAAATGCGTGCATCGGTGGGTCACGTGTCCTTCGCATTGTCTCGCCTATAAGTGTGTACTTACTTTGTGGGTGCTTCAAAACGACCAGCAAGCATTGCCTCTTCGTTCACAAGACTCTGAACGCAGTGACGTTCAAAGCAATCTCAGTAGGAACAAGAATAGGACCTGACGAGACCAGTGACAATTACTGACAATTTGCATTCATGCCATACGGAGACCTTACTTTGATAGGATACTATGTCTATGTATACTAAGTTGTAGAAAAATTAGATTATTTGATGCGTTCATGTGTCCTAGAGTCCTAGATTCCTAGATTCGAGACATGAGCTCTGCAGTGCTCCTCTTGATTCATGTGCAGAATCGCGATACTTCTGATGTTCATCCCAGGTGTATGAGTGTATGCCTTCGTAAATGTTATATATATATGCATCACATAGGTACATGTCATAACATGTTTCAAGGCAACATAACCTCCCCAATTTTGATTATTGTATGCGTATGGATACTGCTACCCATGCAGTCTTTACACAAAATGAATTGGCCGGCATGGTGGAGGGGTCGACAAACTTGTGTTAATATATGTCCAACCTGTTTATTTTGTGATAGGACATAATGAAAATAGAAGTACATTCGTGAGAGTTACTATTTGAATGGATTGTAATTTAGATAGCAGCACATTTCACATAATTTTGAGTTTGAAAGAGTTTTCATTGTTCAGTCGAGGTATTCCATTTTGTGTGAAGTCGTTCAGCTGCAGCTGGATCCCACTTCCGGAACAGCAGGAAACCATTGACTGATGCCCTCCTCTTCGTGTCTATCCGAATCTAGCCGATCTAGCCCTGAACGACACATGACTACCTCGGTCGTTTGCGATTCTACGACTACGATTCCCGGAGCCAGACTTGTGGTGTTCGGGAGTCGGATTCTGGACCCAGGCTACTTCTACAATGATTCTACAGTATACAGTTTCTGCAAGGGCGAAAAATCAATGCTCAACCATGTATCCATTGAGAAGACTGAGATTTAGATATCAAGAACATTTCGCATGTCCTTTGTGTGCATGACTTATAACTTGACTTTACTCTCGTATCGAGACACACCGAACACGAGATATGTCACCAGAATGCAATTGCCTGCTGTAGAATGATTCGTTGCTGGGAATTCCTGTTTTTGCAAACTTTTTGTGTGAACATGGTGCCACTGTTGCCTTCTGGCGATCATTTTTGTTACCTTTTTTTTATCTTTTTTTTACCTTTAGACTTACCTTTTTTTCGCGTGTTATGCTACCTTTGTGCACGGCTCCAAAAAATTGGTTTGCCTTTGGTTTTGCCTCTGGTTTTGCCTTTGTTTTGCCTTTTACCTTTCTGACTACCTTTCTTCTGCCTTTTCATTTTGCCTTGTGCGCTGCCTTTACCTTTTGCATTTACCTTTTATTTGCCTTCATTCTGCCTTAAATTCAAATCAACAAAACCCAGCCTGTGTAGGAAGAAAATCTTGTTAATCATAAAGTCATAGAGTTACAGTGAGATTAGGCCGCCACGTTGCTTGCTCGCTCTTTCGCAAGACAGCGTCGAAGCAAGCAAGCAACGGTGCAACCTAGCCAGAGCGAAGAATTCGCGGCCCGCACGGCTCACCGTGGAGTCAAGGGCCGCGCGGCCTGAGGAGGTGCCGGGAGAGGTCATCCCAGGGATTACGGCGGTCCGGAGCCTCATGAAAACTGCTGATTGTAGTTGCAAAGGTTCATCGGGAGCCCCGAGCCTCCATAGCACGCATTATACCAACCCAAGGTATAGTATCATGGAAGAAGAAACATAGCGGCAGCTGACGAACATCCCCAAACGGAAGTCGCAACACTGGTCTCTGAAAGTAGCAGGGAATTAGGGTTTCGCTCTTCATCTCAAACCACAAGAGGCCAGCGTATGTTTCTTAGCCGACCCAACAGACTCCAGGGGAACGCCACGGGCTTAGGGGTCCTTATTTCGTGTCTATCCACACCGGATAATCCACGAGGGCCTAGTAGGACTAATGCAGGGATCACGGTGGTCCGGAGCCTCCTCTAGAAAGATTGATTCTAGCTGCAGACATTCATCGAGAGCTCCAGGCTTCGGTGACACCCTGTGTATCAACCCTTGGTATACTATCTCAGAAGAAGAAACCCGGCGGCATCTGGCAAACATTCCCAAGCGGCAGTCACAACACGGGTCTCTCAAAGGATGATTGGGGATTTAAGATCTATCCTATACCACAAACGGGTCCACCTCGCTGAGCCGCTGCGCGACTCGTGCCGCCGGGAGTCCAGCAGCGGAAGGCAGTGCAGCCATTAGGGATTTGGGAAGACACCGTTCCGAAGTGAAACACCCCACTTCACTAGGAAACCCGCCAGATGCCGCGAAGTATTTAACCCGCCAAGCAATCGAGGAGCTCCTGCGTCTCGATGAACCTTTATCTGCTCACAGGATGTCGCGGCCAGGAGATGAACCGAGGCATTGGGAATCACTACGCTTCCGCCGCACCAATGTACCAATGCGAGCACTTGAAGTTGCCGTTGATGGTTCGCCCATCATAGTTCTCGCTCGGCAGCCTTCGGTTGTCAATCGGCCTGAGATGTCCACGGTACCTCACGACTTCATGGTGGAATTCTGCACATCGGCTGGATCTGTTGACGCATCCATAGTCTTGATGTTCACATCTGCTTGATGTTGGGCTGGATTTGTTGACGCATCCATAGTCTTGATGTTCACATCCGCTCGATGTTGCAACGGCAACTGCAACATGTCCACGCTTGCTTCATAAATGCACGCTTCGTGCAATGCGTTGTCTCTGTAGCACACACACACACACACACACCCATACAACTGGTTCGGGGGAGTTCGGAGGATCAAGTGAGACCACAGAAGCCTTCGATTTGACTTCCATCTATGCAAAACAACAGACCTTACACTGCATCACGAAGCATTTCGGAGTCGGGTTGAAGGTGGAGGGCCAGCGCGGGAGGAACCTGGACCTAGACTAGGCTACGGCTACTCTTCCCAGGCGACCCTCCCCGGCCTTCGTCGTCACGTACCCGGCTTTCCGAGTAATTTCTGAAGCTGCTCACGAAGGTTGCCAGCCTAGAAACAACAAGCAAGCGCTTTCCTTCCTATGGCGGCTACGTTGCTTGCTTGCTCTTTCGCAAGACAGCGTCGAAGCAAGCAAGCAACGGCCCAAGCGACCGTCTCGGCCTGGACCAAGTGGGAGACCAGCATCAGGGAGGCGGCCTGGTGAGGTGCTGGGAGAGGTCTCATACACAGATTACGGCGGTTCGGAGCCTCGTGAAAACGGCTGATTGTAGTTGCAAAGGTTCATCGGGAGCCCCGAGCCTCCATAGCACGCATTATACCAACCCAGGGTATAGTATCATGGAAGAAGAAACATAGCGGCAGCTGACGAACATCCCCAAACGGAAGTCGCAACACTGGTCTCTGAAAGTAGCAGGGAATTAGGGTTTCGCTCTTCATCTCAAACCACAAGAGGCCAGCGTATGTTTCTTAGCCGACCCAACAGACTCCAGGGGAACGCCACGGGCTTAGGGGTCCTTATTTCGTGTCTACTCACACCGGATAATCCACGAGGGCCTAGTAGGACTAATGCAGGGATCACGGTGGTCCAGAGCCTCCTCTAGAAAGATTGATTCTAGCTGCAGACATTCATCGAGAGCCCCAGGCTTCGGTGACACCCTGTGTATCAACCCAAGGTATACTATCTCAGAAGAAGAAACCCGGCGGCATCTGGCAAACATTCCCAAGCGGCAGTCACAACACAGGTCTCTCAAAGGATGATTAGGGATTTAAGATCTATCCTATACCACAAACGGGTCCACCTCGCTGAGCCGCTGCGCGACTCGTGGCGCCGGGAGTCCAGCAGCGGAAGGCAGTGCAGCCATTAGGGATTTGGGAAGACACCGTTCCGAAGTGAAACACCCCACTTCACTAGGAAACCCGCCAGATGCCGCGAAGTATTTAACCCGCCAAGCAATCGAGGAGCTCCTGCGTCTCGATGAACCTTTATCTGCTCACAGGATGTCGCGGCCAGGAGATGAACCGAGGCATTGGGAATCACTACGCTTCCGCCGCACCAATGTACCAATGCGAGCACTTGAAGTTGCCGTTGATGGTTCGCCCATCATAGTTCTCGCTCGGCAGCCTTCGGTTGTCAATCGGCCTGAGATGTCCACGGTACCTCACGACTTCATGGTGGAATTCTGCACATCGGCTGGATCTGTTGACGCATCCATAGTCTTGATGTTCACATCTGCTTGATGTTGGGCTGGATTTGTTGACGCATCCATAGTCTTGATGTTCACATCCGCTCGACGTTGCAACGGCAACTGCAACATGTCCACGCTTGCTTCATAAATGCACGCTTCGTGCAATGCGTTGTCTCTGTAGCACACACACACACACACCCATACAACTGGTTCGGGGGAGTTCGGAGGATCAAGTGAGACCACAGAAGCCTTCGATTTGACTTCCATCTATGCAAAACAACAGACCTTACACTGCATCACGAAGCATTTCGGAGTCGGGTTGAAGGTGGAGGGCCAGCGCGGGAGGAACCTGGACCTAGACTAGGCTACGGCTACTCTTCCCAGGCGACCCTCCCCGGCCTTCGTCGTCACGTACCCGGCTTTCCGAGTAATTTCTGAAGCTGCTCACGAAGGTTGCCAGCCTAGAAACAACAAGCAAGCGCTTTCCTTCCTATGGCGGCTACGTTGCTTGCTTGCTCTTTCGCAAGACAGCGTCGAAGCAAGCAAGCAACGGCCCAAGCGACCGTCTCGGCCTGGACCAAGTGGGAGACCAGCATCAGGGAGGCGGCCTGGTGAGGTGCTGGGAGAGGTCTCATACACAGATTACGGCGGTTCGGAGCCTCGTGAAAACGGCTGATTGTAGTTGCAAAGGTTCATCGGGAGCCCCGAGCCTCCATAGCACGCATTATACCAACCCAGGGTATAGTATCATGGAAGAAGAAACATAGCGGCAGCCGACCAACATCCCCAAAGGGAAGTCGCAACACTGGTCTCTGAAAGGAGTAGGGAATTAGGGTTTCGCTCTTTATCTCAAACCACAACAGGCCAGCGTATGTTTCTTAGCCGACCCAACAGACTCCAGGGGAACGCCACGGGCTTAGGGGTCCTTATTTCGTGTCTACTCACACCGGATAATCCACGAGGGCCTAGTAGGACTAATGCAGGGATCACGGTGGTCCAGAGCCTCCTCTAGAAAGATTGATTCTAGCTGCAGACATTCATCGAGAGCCCCAGGCTTCGGTGACACCCTGTGTATCAACCCAAGGTATACTATCTCAGAAGAAGAAATCCGGCGGCATCTGGCAAACATTCCCAAGCGGCAGTCACAACACAGGTCTCTCAAAGGATGATTAGGGATTTAAGATCTATCCTATACCACAAACGGGTCCACCTCGCTGAGCTGCTGCGCGACTCGTGGCACCGGGAGTCCAGCAGCGAAAGGCAGTGCAGCCATTAGGGATTTGGAAAGACACAGTTCCGAAATGAAACACCCTACTTCACTAGGAAACCCGCCAGATGCCGCAAAGTATTTAATCCGCCAAGCAATCGAGGAGCTCCTGCGTCTCGACGGTGGCCAATCCCTGTGAAGGGTGCATTGCCACCCCCCTTGCGCCGGCGGCGCTGGCTTCTGGCTGTTGTTGCGCCGTCGTCGCTGTCGTCGTGTTGCTGGTCTGCATACCACCAGAGCAGGTCCAAGCCTGGCCACATTTTGTGGGGGGGACGTGGCACCCAGACTCCTCGCGAACGGGACCGAGACAGATGACTGCGGGGCACAAGCCGTCGAGGTGGTATATATACCACCAGAGCTCCATGAAGATCTTGGCGCCAGATGACTGCAGGGCACAGTGGACTCGCAGGTTGCTTGCACAGGCCGCAGGCACCGTCCCACCAAGACAAGCCGCGCATTTGGAGTAGTGCTAACTAAGCTCGTCTGAAGGGTTGCAAAGTGTGCCATCTCAATGGAACCTTCTCAAGAGGAAGAACGAATCATCCAAGGATCCAAACAGTAGCAGCAGGCAACGAACCTAAATCGGGACACCGGGTTGAGGAGAACCCCGAACACCTTCCATCGTCTCTCAAGCCGGCAACAGCAACCTCCCACGTAGAACTCACTTCTCGAGACAGCGCCGTGTCGACCTGTGACCAATGCTGCAGACTGTCCAGAATCTTTTGCGCAAGTAGATCTCTCTCCACATCGGAAGACAGATGTCTCGCGGAAAATGATTCTGCCGTGATGTCCAAGGAGTAGGCAACCGCAGATTGGAGCACGTTGGCATCCTCGAAGAGGTCGGAAGCAGCTGCAACCACCGCTGCAGCATCCCGTGCTCCGGCTTTGCAAACCGCGTAGAGGCATCTCCACATTAGGTACTTGATGTCACCGTCTGCACTCGGAACGCGCAGGGGGCACAACGCCATGACAATCCGCTGAATCAAGACCTCCTTGCTCACGTTCTCAAACGCCACACCCAGATCTTCGGCCACTCGCAGCAGACAGGGTCCGTCGGCCCGCAAGCGCAAGACACGAAGCCGCGCCCGAATTCGAGGTGGTGCCTTTTCCCCGAGCTCTCCTGCCAAGCGCCGCAAGCCATCTGCCGTGAAGAGGTCCTCGATATTCACTTGTAAGCACGGAAACACACACACACAGACACACACACACACACACACACACACACACACGCCCTCCTTCCCCCCCGTCATACCTCCTCCTGCACGATGCCCAGCGACAAAGCTTCCAACAGATCCGCTCTGGAGAGCTTGCGCCCGGCTGACTTCTGTTGCACATCCGAAGCGACGCAGAGCTTAGCCAGCTCATCCCAACTCTGCTTCCCCAGCTCGGTGCGGAGCCAGGCTTCGCCCTGCTCGGCATAACCCGCGCACAACTCCTGCAGCTTTTGCTGCGACGCCGGTTCATCGGCCTGACAGCAAGAACTACTTCACTTCAAAGCACAAAACATCCCACCTGGCGACGACACTGACGCCTCGCTACAGAAGCTGACATGGACAATCATCAAAGAACGCCGATTCCCCATGAAGCCTGCTCCCCGACAATGCTCTGTGATAGAGCTTCCAACAACTCCGCTTTGGAGAGAGTGCGCCCGGCTGCGTGTCGTTGCACATCCGCAGCGACACAGAGCTCAGCCAGCCCATCCTTACTGTGCTTCCGCAACTCGCCGCGGAGCCAGGCTTCGCCCTGCTCGGCATAACCCGCGCGCACTCCTGCAGCTTTTGCTGCGACGCCGGTTCATCGGCCTGACAGCAAGAACTACTTCACTTCAAAGCACAAAACATCCCACCTGGCGACGACACTGACGCCTCGCTACAGAAGCTGACATGGACAATCATCAAAGAACGCCGATTCCCCATGAAGCCTGCTCCCCGACAATGCTCTGTGATAGAGCTTCCAACAATCCGCTTTGGAGAGAGTGCGCCCGGCTGCGTGTCGTTGCACATCCGCAGCGACACAGAGCTCAGCCAGCTCATCCTTACTGTGCTTCCGCAACTCGCCGCGGAGCCAGGCTTCGCCCTGCTCGGCATAACCCGCGCGCAACTCCTGCAGCTTTTGCTGCGACGCCGGTTCATCGGCCTGACAGCAAGAACTACTTCACTTCAAAGCACAAAACAACCCACCTGGCGACGACACTGACGCCTCGCTACAGAAGCTGACATGGACAATCATCAAAGAACGCCGATTCCCCATGAAGCCTGCTCCCCGACAATGCTCTGTGATAGAGCTTCCAACAAATCCGCTTTGGAGAGAGTGCGCCCGGCTGCGTGTCGTTGCACATCCGCAGCGACACAGAGCTCAGCCAGCTCATCCTTACTGTGCTTCCGCAACTCGCCGCGGAGCCAGGCTTCGCCCTGCTCGGCATAACCCGCGCACAACTCCTGCAGCTTTTGCTGCGACGCCGGTTCATCGGCCTGACAGCAAGAACTACTTCACTTCAAAGCACAAAACAACCCACCTGGCGACGACACTGACGCCTCGCTGCAACAGAAGCTGACATGGACAATCATCAAAATCGCCGATTCCTCCATGAAGCCTGCTCCCCGACAATACTCTGTGATAGAGCTTCCAACAACTCCGGCTTGGTAAACGAGCGCCCAGCTGACTTCTGTTGCCCACCCGCAGCAACGGCGAGCATACGCAGCTCCTCTCGGTTTTGCTTGTCCAGCTCGGTGCGGAGCCAGGCTTCGCCCTGCTCCTGCAGCTTTTGCTGCGACGCCGGTTCATCGGCCTGACAGCAAGAACTACTTCACTTCAAAGCACAAAACAACCCACCTGGCGACGACACTGACGCCTCGCTGCAACAGAAGCTCACATGGACAATCATCAAAAACGCCGATTCCCCATGAAGCCTGCTCCCCGACAATACTCTGTGATAGAGCTTCCAACAACTCCGGCTTGGTAAACGAGCGCCCAGCTGACTTCTGTTGCACACCCGCAGCAACGGCGAGCATACGCAGCTCCTCTCGGTTTTGCTTGTCCAGCTCGGTGCGGAGCCAGGCTTCGCCCTGCTCGGCATAACCCGCGCACAACTCCTGCAGCTTTTGCTGCGACGCCGGTTCATCGGCCTGACAGCCAGAACTACTTCACTTCAAAGCACAAAACATCCCACCTGGCGACGACACTGACGCCTCGCTACAGAAGCTGACATGGACAATCATCAAGAACGCCGATTCCCCATGAAGCCTGCTCCCCGACAATACTCTGTGATAGAGCTTCCGACAACTCCGGCTTGGTAAGCGAGCGCCCAGCTGACTTCTGTTGCACACCCGCAGCAACGGCGAGCATACGCAGCTCCTCTCGGTTTTGCTTGTCCAGCTCGGTGCGGAGCCAGGCTTCGCCCTGCTCGGCATAACCGCGCACAACTCCTGCAGCTTTTGCTGCGACGCGGTTCATCGGCCTGACAGCCAGAACTACTTCACTTGAAAGCACAAAACATCCCACCTGGCGACGACACTGACGCCTCGCTACAGAAGCTGACATGGACAATCATCAAGAACGCCGATTCCCCATGAAGCCTGCTCCCCGACAATACTCTGTGATAGAGCTTGCGACAACTCCGGCTTGGTAAGCGAGCGCCCAGCTGACTTCTGTTGCACACCCGCAGCGACGGCGAGCATACGCAGCTCCTCTCGGTTTTGCTTGTCCAGCTCGGTGCGGAGCCAGGCTTCGCCCTGCTCGGCATAACCCGTGCGCAGCTCCTGCAGCTTTTGCTGCGACGCACGTTCATCGGCCTGACAGCAAGAACTATTTCACTTCAAAGCACAAAACATCCCACCTGGCGACGACACTGACGCCTCGCTACAGAAGCTGACATGGACAATCATCAAGAACGCCGATTCCCCATGAAGCCTGCTCCCCGACAATACTCTGTGATAGAGCTTCCGACAACTGCGGCTTGGTAAGCGAGCGCCCAACTGACTTCTGTTGCACACCCGCAGCGACGGCGAGCATACGCAGCTCCTCTCGGTTTTGCTTGTCCAGCTCGGTGCGGAGCCAGGCTTCGCCCTGCTCGGCATAACCGGCGCGCAACCTCCGCAGCAGCACAGCCATGGGATGGAAAAAGGCGTCCACGCCGGCCCTTTCGCAAGACAGCGTCGAGGCAAGCAAAACACTGTCACAAGTATGTTCAGATGAAAAAGTGTCTGCGCCGACCCTTTCGCAAGACAGCGTCGAGGCGGGCAAACACTGTCCTAAGTATGGCCAGCTGATAAGATGAGAATAAGCAGAGAAAAATCTCCACACCGGCCCTTTCGCAAGACAGCGTCAAGGCAGGCAAGGAAGCGTACTAGCTGTAGTAAGATGCTGCAATGTATGCAAAACGCTGCAACGTGTTTTCCCTTTCTTGTCCCTTTCGAGCCAAACGAGGCAGGCAAACAACAGACACCAGTATAGGAAGATGACTGGCACATGCAAAAACAAATCTCGCTTCCGAGCCTGCAGAGCGCGCGGCTCTTGCAGCTTTTGCTGCGACACCGGCTCATCGGCCTGACAGCTATACTTCACTTCAGAGCACAAAACATCCCACCTGGCGACGACTCTGACGCCTCGCTGCAACAGAAGCTGACATGGACAATCATCCGGAACGCCAATTCCCCGTGAAGCCTGCTCCCCGAATCTCGCTTCCGAGCCTGCAGAAGTCGTCGGCCAGGCAGCGGCGCGGTGCGCCGTCGCAAGACAGCGTGCGCGCCGTACAAGCGCATGAATATATGTGTCTATCTATCTATCTATCTATCTACATATATATATGTGTATATTATTCCTATCGATATATGCATTAAAATATGCTTTAAAAAAAATGTCTCGCTTCCGAGCCTGCAGAGCGCGCAGCTCTTGCAGCTTTTGCTGCGACACCGGCTCATCGGCCTGACAGCTATACTTCACTTCAGAGCACAAAACATCCCACCTGGCGACGACTCTGACACCTCGCTGCAACAGAAGCTGACATGGACAATCATCCGGAACGCCAATTCCCCGTGAAGCCTGCTCCCCGAATCTCGCTTCCGAGCCTGCAGAAGTCGTCGGCCAGGCAGCGGCGCGGTGCGCCGTCGCAAGACAGCGTGCGCGCCGTACAAGCGCATGAATATATGTGTCTATCCATCTATCTATCTATGTATCTATCTATCTATATATATGTATATATATATATATCTATATCTATCTATGTATCTATCTATCTATATACATATATATATATATATGTATATATATACATATATATATATATATATACATATATATATATATATATATTTATGCATTTATGCATATATATATATATGTGTATATTAGTATATTATTCTTATCGATATATGCATTTGCCAATCCTGCCAATCCCTCTGAAAGGTTGCCAATTCACCTGTTGCACACCTACCGATTAGAACAATCGAAGAAGCAAATCCCTCTCAAGCCAATCCCTGTGAAGGGTTCCGCGAGCACCGCAAAATGTGTAACTTCACCTCGCGTTCGAGCACTCGACAACGCCAATCCGTGTGAAGGGTTGCAAAATTCATCTCAATGCACATCAGAAATTGCAACTTTACCTCGCGTTCGAACACTCGACCACGCCAATCCCTGTGAAGGGTTGCAAAATGCCAATCCCTGTGAAGGGTTGCAAAATGCAGTTGAGCTGCGCCCAAACCCTGTGAAGGGTTGCGCGGCGCCCGCAAAATGTGTAACTTTACCTCGCGTTTGAACACCCGAGGAGGCGAATCCCTGTGAAGGGTTGCGCGGCGCCCGAAAAATGTGTAACTTTACCTCGCGTTTGAACGCCCGAGGCAGCGAACCCCTGTGAAGGGTTGCACGGGCACCGCACTAAGTTAAAAAATGTGTAACTTTACCTCGCGTTTGAACGCCCGAGGCAGCGAATCCCTGTGAAGGGTTGCACGGGCACCGAAAAATGTGTAACTTTACCTCGCGTTTCAACGCCCGAGGCAGCGAATCCTTGTGAAGGGTTGCACGGGCACCGAAAAATGTGTAACTTTACCTCGCGTTTGAACGCCCGAGGAGGCGAATCCCTGTGAAGGGTTGCACGGGCACCGCATTAAGTTAAAAAATGTGTAACTTTACCCAGCGTTTGGGCCCTCGCCCATGCCAATCCCTGTGAAGGGTTCACCCGGGCGCCTAAAATGTGTAACTTTACCTCGCGTTTCAACGCCCGAGGCAGCGAATCCTTGTGAAGGGTTCACCCGGGCGCCTAAAATGTGTAACTTTACCTCGCGTTTGAACGCCCGAGGCAGCGAATCCCTGTGAAGGGTTCACCCGGGCGCCTAAAATGTGTAACTTTACCTCGCGTTTGAACGCCCGAGGAGGCGAATCCCTGGGAAGGGTTGCATTCCCGATGGACGACAACGGTGCCACCCCTGGCTTTAGAAGAGAGAATTAGATACCGAGATGTAGAGAGTAAGTCATAGAGGCATAGAGTCAAGTAAGTAAGTAAAAGTAAGTAAGTAAGTAAGTAAGTCAAGTAAGTAAGTAAGTAAGTAAGTAAGTATAAGTAAGTATAGAGATAGCATAACATAGAGTCCAGTGTCAAGTGTCAAGTAAGTAAGTAAGTAGAGTGAAGTAAGTAAGTAAGTAAGTCGTCAGCATAACATAGAGTCAAGTATCAAGTGTAGAGTCAAGTATCATAGAGTCAAGTGTCAAGTGTATAGAGTCAGTCATAGAGTCAAGTAAGTAAGTAAGTATCAAGTGTAGAGTCAAGTATGAAGTGTAGAGTAAAGTATGGAGTCAAGTAAGTTGATTCTATGTCTGTCATCTATGTACTCAGCTGCGGCGTTCCACACGGAAGAACCCTTCGCGATGCTTTCGGGAACAAACTATACACTATACCGCAGCCTGGGGCTTACCAAAGGTGTGGAGCGTTCCTATGTACAAGATTTAACACCCTGCCTTGAAGTCCTTGCGCTGTACTTTGCTTCTGGTCTGCGGTTGGGCAAACCTCCGCCCGTGACTGCATTCGCCATTGCAAGTCCTTCGGTTAAACACTCCGTGCAACCCACCTTTTTACCGTCCCCCAATTTGGGAGGTGTGTCAGACCGTCCATATCCTGCTCAAAGTACGCATCTTCGTGCTATCCGGCGTACCTGGATCCACATTCTGATACGCTTCGTAGGATTCCTGGCATTCTGGTGGCATTACCAGGTCTCCTATCTCTTCCACGCTCATCATTCCACGGTACTCAGTTGTTTCCGGATCCTTTGTTTTCTTAGATTCCTCTGCCATTCTTCCGGATGTAATTCTTCCACCACGTCGGTAGTCTTCCTCGCTTATAATAGGCATACGGACTCCATCCGTGTGTACAATGTCTGGCCTCTTCATCGCTGCTCTTCCGCATTTCCTTTTCCATAGCCACTTCAACGTTGCATCGCTGCACTCCGGTATTCCATTCGTGCATTGTCTCTCCGGATCCACTTGCTTCTTCCGATCCTTGTCCAGTAGCTCTTCCACTTCTTTCGTGCGGTCGTAGCTTTCTCTCATTTTGCAGATGCATATCCTGCAATACACGGTGAGCAAGCACAATGTTGGTGGTCCTTCTTCTCTCTTGTACACTTCTGGATTCCGCACCAGTAATATTTCTTTGTACATCAATACTCGATGTCCATAAGCTCCCAGTCGCTGTCATCTGGATCTGGTTCACCGTGCGTTGGCACTTCTTCCACATGGTGATGGCTGCGGCGAAAGCCAGTATAGCTGGGGCTGAGGACGGTGTGAAGGCTTCTGCTGGGACCTTGCGGGGGCAGTTAGTGGCTGTAGTGGGTGGCCTCTGGCCTACACTTAGGGTTTAGGATCCTGGGTTGTAGCTGCCACCAGGGGCCACTTTCTGCTTGGAAAGGGTGACGCCCTAGGCTGCGCCTGGCACTTTGTATGGGTTGGGTACCCGTCCCTCTCTTTGGCTTTGCCCTTCTAAAAATTTAGGCCGCGGCGCGGAGCTTAGCTAAGGTTTAGGGGGGTTCCTAAGCTCCTGGTTGTCCGTGGCAAAGCCAAAGGGGGGGGATCCCAAAACCTGCAAAGGGGGGAGGCATGAGTATGACATGCCTGAGATCCTAGCTGGGATTTTTTTTTGGCTTGACTGGGCCTTGTCGACTACGGCTGTAGCACTCGGTCCCTACAAACAAGCGAAACTAAACAACAAGCAAAAACTACAACAAAGCGGTGAAACAGCGAAGCGAAGCTCTACAAAGGGCTGCGGCGCACAGGCTTTGCCGGTGTTAGCCGTTCAGCACAAACTACGGAGCCTCAGCGACCGGTCAGGAGCAACAAAGAGCCGTCGCTCAGAGCTGCCCAAAACAACAGGTGGAGCCAAGTCCAGGCTCCGGTTGCCGTTCTAGTCTCGCCAGACAACGGACAACCCCTGTTTTTTTTGTTCCGTCACGATCGTGCACACCAAAATCCAAAAATCCATGGCCCACTGCAATGTGAGCGGCTTCCGGAAAAGGAGTGCGAAAACCAGTGCCGCAGGCAAGTAACCCGCACATGCAACCGCCGTCATCGGCCCAAGGCGTGCCAAGCGCCTAGACGGCGCTCTGATGCAACACTGGCAACCAGTGTGGGCCACCCCCACACGGACAACCTGCCGGAGTCCTACCAGAAACAAAGTTGCTCGACCACGACACTCTGGCGCGCATGGCCGCTGCCGCCAGCAGAATCAAATCAATGTCGTCAGCCGTGAGCTGGAACACTGGGTCAGCCGCTAAGACAGGCAGACATCGCCAAGGTGGACATTGACGTGCAGGTCACACGCTTCCACAGCAACGTCGCACCATTGTGGCGGCCATGGCAATTGAAGACACCATTCGGAGGTGGGAAAAAACACGAAGGACAGGTGAAGGGGCGAGCGGCGTATGTCGCAGGCAGGCGGTGAGGCTGAGGAGCACACACCCTCCCGTCTCGAACGTGCACACCAGAGCCCAGGTCCGTGCTCAAGGTGATGGTGCATCAACATGGCATCGATGGCATGAGTGACAAGGAGAGCGAAATAGACTCAACGACGTATGTCGTCGGTCGCAACGGCTTCCACAGGGGGACAGCGAGCACGGACAGTGATGAACCGCCTGATCCCATCTGTTCCGTCACAACCAGGGCACCCAGAGCCATAAGTCCAAAGCCCACTGGCAAGCGTGGCCGGCTTCAAACCAGCGGGTGCATCGACATGGTGGCGAGGGCCTGCCTGCCCACGTCGTTGAGCCCGACCTCGGCTGAGCACGCTGAAGCCGAGTAAAACCCGATTGTCACTTGCTCGTCAGAGAAAAAGACGCAACGACGCATGTCGTCGGTCACAAAAGCGGCTGATAGAGACTGACTGTCAACCAGAAGAGCCAGCCGCCGCTTAGCGCGGCCAGCTGTCGAGTTGGCGCTGCATGTCACGACCACTCGAAGGGAAATGACTCTCCCTTAAGAGATAGAGCAGCTGGTAATTTCCCTCACGATAGATTTCGGTCACCCTTCGGAATGAGTATTGGTGAGTATCCTGGTCAGGGGCATGCAGATGTGGCATTAGATCGGTGGAGATACATGTAAATTGGAGGCCAGGTCCAAGGCCCCCTTCCCTGCGGAACTCCTCTACCGCTGCCCTCCAGTTTTCGTGCGCCCAGGGATGCCCCAACCTGACCCACGAACGCTCGCCGCCGGCAGCTCCTGCGCCTGATTCTCTTCCCGGGCGACCAACCGGTGAAGGAGGACCATCGCTTTCGAGCCGGCAGATTCCCTCGCTTGGGAGCCAAGGACATTTGCACCAAACTGCCGTCCCGAACAGGGGACTTCCGCCCTTCCAAGGCACTGTGGAGCGACCCTTTGAGCTCAGCAAGCTCATCAGCTCATCCAAGAGCAGCCACCACCAAATCTCCGGCCGAGCGAGCTCATACCAGGACAGGTCGAAAACTCGTCCTTCAGGTAGGCGCAGAACTGGGTCGCAAAACTGTGCTAGTGCGACGGACACGGCCAGCATGGGTGTCAGACAGACGCGAAATGCTTCGCCATCAGTACAGCGCCGTAACATGAGTGCCCGGTCAGCGAAGTCAACCACCTTCACCCCAAAATTCTGCGGGCTGAGTTTGACTTCACACGCCGGCAGGGACAGGGGGAGGGAAAGCAAGGTAAGGCAATCGGTGGGGTTAGGTAGTAAATGTTGTAACGCACTAGCGCACTGCACTCCCTCGACAGGCTGCTTGCCCCGGGCTTGGTAGCGGCGGAGAGTATCATGCTGCTGCTCCTCAAAGTCGTCCTCGTCTTCTGCCGGTACACACCGGCTAGCAATGGCTGTAACTCCAGGTACTAAGCGACTAGGCGGAGTCTCCACCGCATTCAACAGAGCCGCCACACGTTGGCTCCATGTAGCTTTAGGGGCGGCAGGAAGGGAGGCAGCGCAACTTTGACTGCGCAACTCCGCGGTCAACGCAGGATCCTCCTTGGCAGGGGCGCCTGCCTCCGGGTCCGGGCGAACCTTTCCCGTCGGATCGTAAAGGGCACGTGGTAGGCCCGTAGTAGCGACCGGTGGCAGCATAACGGTTGCGGAGCTAGAGTGGCGCATCTGTGACAACACAAAACGCTGCAATCTCCCCAGCAGAGTTGTGTTGACAGTATCCGAAGCGATGGAATAAAGGTAAAACGCCCCCGGTACGGCGGCCACCAGCGATTCCGTGGAGTCCGTTTGGCCTCTACACACAGTTGCAGGCGAGTCGAAATACAAGTGCTCCCCTATTAAAGACCGATGGTGAGTGGAACGGAGCGCACTGTATAATCTTTTGGGAGGAGGCACGCCCACCCCCTTGTGCTCTCGAAGAAGGTGGAGACCAAAACGTGGCGGTGTAGTAAACTCCAGCAGTCCGAAGACTGGTCGATCAGTGTCAATCACCGGATAGAACGGGCGTGCCTTGATGGGTCGGCCACTAGGTCCACTGTGCTCAAAGTCCATACCCCGTAGGAGAAGCTGGACCGGGTAGCCGTCCTGGCCGCAATGTGCAGCGACCGCTGTAGCGTCACAGAGCGGCGGAATGCGGTTCACGGACCACCTTTCATAGAATCATAGAACTCTTGGGCAGTCTCCTTATCCTCGCGCTGCGGGTTTTGGAGTCCAAGCCGAGCTAGCCCATAGGCCTGGTAGAGCTCCTCCCAGAGGACGTGGGTGTGATGGAGGGAGGCATGGAGCTCTAAGGCGGCAACAATGCCCCACCAATGGGAAGGGGAGGCAATGATCAATGGGCCAGTGGGCCGTGTACTGCCTGCCGTGAGACGTTGGTGGGCGTCCTCTCCAGACATGGTAAAGCGCCCAGCCTTGTCAATAAGGCAGATGTCAACCGCGCCCGTGGTTCCAGCACACACTGTGGTGGTGAAGACGTCAATAAAGGCGCCCAATTCATAAAAGAAGGTGAAGAGGGATGCGGCCTGCTCCACAGTGGCCAGCTTTCCCCGGGGAGCTCCGGCAGCCGTTCCGCAATGAACTCAGCAAAGGAGGTGCCCTCTGCAGCAACCCTGTGTGCTGCACCAGTGTCGGCATTGGCCGGGCGCGCGTTGCTGAGGCCGAGGCCATGCTTCAAGGAGTCAAAAACCTGGTGGTCGGCGTGACGACAGTTATTTTCCGTCCTGCCTGAACAGCAAACCGATGTCCGCACACATTGTAAGCCAGGACCAACAGGACACAAAACCATGCCACCAAGCTCCCTTGGTGTGTGGCCGAGGACGCCTGCTTCGGCAGCCGAACGAAGTACACTCCCGGCTGATGAGAGCCATCGGCCGCGATTCGTTGCAGTCTCCTCGCGGGGGTGTCCGGCGTCAATTCCCCGATCGTAATCGGACACGGAGAGGATCAGAGGCCTCATGCAAGACATTTGACTGCGGATACCGGACGGCAGTGACAAGCAGGTTGAGCTCGGCGAGCAATCGAGTGGGATGCGACCAGGGCTAGGTTCAAGCAAACCCCGTTGATAGGGGCCAGGCCTTCAGCTTGCATAGCTGTATTGGCGACAGACGGCTGAGGTAGCATAGGATCGCTATGGGACTCAGACTGGTGGAGGAAATCCACCGCAAGAGCAGCCGGCGTGAGGCGACCGGGGTGCGGGCACACCCGATCTCCCACCCTCGTGATACCGGAATAAGGGATGAAGTAGGCACGCCCTGTCGGGTAACCCGGCAGCCGCGGAGGTCGAAGATCCGAGTCGAGGGCAACCGCTGCTTCACCTTCAACTCCAAAACGACACTCGTGAGACAGGTACCCGGGGGCTCATGGCCATTGTGTCGGTGTCCACGGTAAGCCATGAGGTAGACCACTGGAATGGCAGTCCCCGCCGGTGAACCGTCGAGCGAGATTGGAGGGCGCTTCACTGGTGAACTCGTGGATTTCCGCTGCCAGGAACTATCAGGCCAGATGTCAGCGACGTGCTGCTCGGGACGGTGGCAAATCTAGGAAAGCGGCACTCCGCAGGCTGGACTTTAAGACTTGGGCTAGAATGCTCCGACCCCTTATCGGCCCGACCTCCAGGTACTCTCCCGAGTGGGTAGTGGATAGTCAGGGACGCCGGCGCCCGCCCGCCAATGCGCAGGACGCGTTGCAGGGAGCAGCTCAGGAATGGGAACGGCTCTTTCATACCCCCTCCATCCCATGGCAGCACCCCGCGTTTCTCTGCTGGTCTGACAAACTCGGCAACCAACGAAAAGGCTTGAATTTCGAGCACCTAGCCAACATGCTGCACATGGGCGGCGAGGAGACTGTACCTTCTGCAATCCTGGAACCCGGGCCGTGGTGCATCATACAATGGCAGCCACGCAGGGTGCAGTTCCCGTCTAACAACAGTGTTTCATTTCCAGGCTGGGTTCTGTCGTGGATGGGCGCATCCCTTGGATGGCTGGCCCGTCGCCCTGGACCGTGCTCGGGACCAGTACTGCAGGTACTCTGCTTCGGAAGGGCGCCAGCCAACGAATGGACTATGGACCACTTCTGCCACATGGATGACATGAACGCGTCGTCCTATGGCGTCGCTTTGCGTCCACACTCCTTCCCGGACCACTCCGCCTTATGCCGCCTGGAACCAGACCAGCGTGAGAAATGGATTCAGAAGATGCGTTGGTCGAGGCCTGGCCGGTCGGGTTTTAAATTGGCCTACTTGCCACTCCTCCCCACCTGGTGTCAGGAACTCTTTTGGGAACTGACGGACATACAACGCGAAACGGCATTGATTGCACCCAGCAACAAAAAGGCCATCCAGATCAATCTCCCAAAAAGCTCTGGCGGATTTCGGCCGCTCAGCATGATGGAAGAAGCGTTCAAAATCATTGAAGGCCCTGTCACGCAGCGCGTTGCGAACTCCAGGAGCCGCCTAGAGCTTGGAGCCATGTACAGCAAAACAAACCTCGCCTATGAGAAGAAACAAGCTGCCACCGCGGAAGTTCTATACACTGATTGCATCTTGTGTGAGATTGCGTGCCGAACTGGGGCACCGTTTGCCCGTGTTCCCTCTGACCACGAGAAATATTTCAATTCCATCCTGTACGCGGAGGTAGATGCCATGCAACTCGCTCGTGGTATACCAGACATGGTGCGCCGTTTCTACACTGAAGCTTTTCAAGGGATTTCTGTAGCCGTAGACACTCGTTGGGGATTCACCCGTGACGTGGCCTACCAGCGAGGGGTACCACAGGGAACAATTTCCTCACCCGAGCTATCCAAACCAGCACAGGAACCCATCTTGCGTTTGCGAGAGATGAGCCCAGCCAGATTCGTCACGGATCAAGGAATCGAAGTGGCCGTCACTGCATATGCCGACGATGCCGAGCATTATGTAGGAGGTATTCGACAACTGCCACAACTTGTGGATGAACTGGGTAAGGGTAGTCTGCTTGCCGCTGTAGGCTATGCTTGGTCAAAATTTTCGGCCTATGCTTCGGACTGGGACTCGGTACTTGGTACAGAATGGGCAGCACACCATGGGATCTCACAGGATGGCATACAGGTTACTGGATACGACATCTGGACGGGCGGTACGGTCACCACCACCCTTCCTCGCTCCCACGCCGGTTCTATTGAGAAACTTCTTGGTAAACGTGGAACCATCAGTAACATGACATTGCGGCACAGGATCTACTCGACAAACTTGGACAACTGCGGCAGAGGTTGACCTTTAGGCACTGCGATTGGGACGAGATTGCCGCGGCCTTCCAGCTTATCGGCCGAGGCTATATCTCTTACGCACCCCTGGTAGGCATCCCTTCTCCGAAGAGCTTACACCTGCAAGATGCTGACCTTCAACTCCTGATTCTAAAGCGACTTCAGGTTCGATGCTCAGTGGAGAGGGTCAGCCTTCTGGCACCCCGTGAAGTAGGTGGCTTGCAGCTGACATCTTTGGTGGAGTCCATGGTTTCGGCTGTCGCTTCCGATCTGCTCTTGCTCCTAAATGGCATCACGCCCGCCTCGGAACTTGCCAGAGCGGAACTACGCAGGGCCATGCAACTAGACCCGGACGTAGCTTCTACCCATCAAGGTATTGTTTGTAGGGCTATGTCCTTTCTCGCAGGTTACGGTTTCTATTTGACGGTATCCACCGAACGACTCCTCTCTCGCCACTTGGACCACCTCAAGAAGCTTCACGGTTCATCGCACGCCCAGCTCGCTGGTCCTGCAGATGAGTGGTCCCACCAACAGGGGGCCCAGTACTGCAGAGTTGGCCGCTTCGCCAACTCCCTACGTCGTGCTTTGGTTTCAATCCGACATACGGTTGACAGACAGGGCTGGGACTCTATCCAAGCTTGGCAACAACATCTGGAGCCCTTGTCGGCCTCTCGCCCGCTGATTGCGCGGCGGCCATGCGGCAAGCTGTCAATGCTTCCAATTCTGACTGGGAGGTGGAGTGTCGGTTATTTCACAGGCCGCACCCCAATGCTGCCGCGGACGAGGATTGGGCGGAGGAATCTTGGACCAAACCTTGGGTTTCTAGAGTGGACTCGCGCAGCGCATTCCTAGACTCACAAGCAGATTTGCCCTACGATGATCTAGACTTCGGTATGTACAGTGATGGGGGTATGCTCAGCGCAGGCAGCTGCACTTTCAGCAGTCAGGCTCGCTCCTTCGGTGGGGCGGGAGACTACTGGGACTCTAGCCTCGCTTGCACTCCTCACCTAACTAGTCGTCTCCCTCTCAGGCTAGGGCACGAAACCGTGGGTGTCCACGAGGCCGAAATGGCCGCCATGCTCACTGCTCTCCGTTGGCGACGGTCAAACAGCTGGAATCTTCTAGTCGTGGACCGCAGCTCACTATGCGATGCACTTCTGCAGACCAATCTTCAGCGTCCCGCTGCACTACTCAACCTCGCAAGTCAGTTCCTCGTGGGCAGACTGCATCGTATCCTGGAGGATTTGCGCTGCTCATGGCCGGAGTTCGCAACCAAACCCTCCTGGAGACTCCAGCAAGAAGCCTTCCCTTCGATTTGGAACTGCAAACACCAAGGCAAGTGGATGTGCAGAACTACTCACTGTACAGCAGGACTAGTTGCTGTGGACATCAAATCGCACCAAGAACACAGCAGCATCCCGCACCCTGTCATAACCAGTGGAAATGAACAGCAAGACCAAGGTTGCGGATTAGCGCGCTGCCAGATGCGCCCGCCAGATGTTTGGTACCCCACTGGTGGTTTCTTTGCTTTTATGGTTACGGAGGGCAAAGCCATTGGGAGCACCATACGTAAAGTCGTACGTGCACAACTTCGTACTCAAGCTTCTGCACAATGGAAACAGCGCAAGGTTCAGGGACATGTAGCCAACCAGGCGCTCGAAGTCTTCGGCCCTACACTGGACATGAAGCTGTACACGCAGGTTCCGGTACCCTCGTCCTGGAAACATTGGATGCTCCCCACTGATCAGAGCGATGGCGTGGACTTGTCCAGATTCCTCTACCGGTGTATTCGCGCAGTGGGGGGCTCATGGACCGAAAGCCTCAAATCTGACACAGAACTGGCCCGGTTAGCGTTGCATTGGGCAGAGGTTAACCATCTTGACTCCATGCGAACATGCCCGTTGTGCTGTGTAAGTGCCGGCACTCCCCGCCACACGGTTATGACATGTGCTGGGATGAGGCATCTAACCAACCTACTGCGAACAGACATGGAAGCGTTGTTGGGGCAACTGGCGGAACGAGAACAACTCTTGCAAGATGCATCGGTTTGGAGGCGGACTTGCCACCAACAGGGACGAGCCCACTTGATCCCAGAGCCCTCCGTCCAGGACTCCAGCACGTGGCCTATCCTTGCCGCGTGGCGCTGGTTGGTAATTCTCCCGGGCCGTGAGGCCCAGCTGAGCCAAGATGTAGGCGGTCACAGCTCAGCAGCGGTGGTTCAGGAACACGGATGGGACTTGGGACACCGAGCTGTTTTACCAGTGGGTCTAGGCCATTCCCTTTCTCGACTGCTCCCGGAACGGGTGCCAAACGACACTGAGGAATTCGCGGTCTGGAGACACACTGACCAAACCACGCGTGAGGCTGAACTGCAGCTACGCCGACACGATCGCATCAGACCTGCTGTGAAGTGTGTATCTCTCCTTCTCCTAGGCATACGGCGAATTCGAGTGGAATACGCCCGCCGCATCCACGCCTGGAAACAGGTGCAGTTGACCATGGAGCAGTTGCGAATCCCGGAGGCACTCCAAGCTCCGCCTGATGTGGAAGATGGCAGAATGCCCTCCATACTTGATGCATGGTTCGCGACACCGCGCGGCCTAACCACGGCCCGTGAGCTGCGCTGGTTGGTTCCAAGCCTTTCCGTCCTTGCCGCACGCATTAAAGCAGAAGTACCAGCTTGTCGACTCTCATCTCACAGCATCAGGGTATGCGCCGCCTCTCATCGGGTCCCGATCGCAGTGCGTGGTCAACCAAACTGGGTGGATAAATGGCCTTCCTTCCCAGACATGCAAATTTCGTTACGTTCCCCGTGCACCTGCCTTACTGCCCCGCCGGAATCCATCTCCTGCTGCTGGACTTGTGGAGGCGTACAACTTCCTCCCGCAGTTCCCCCTCGAACGTGCCCTTTTTGCCACCGCAACAATGGCGGAAACCAACGTCGCAACTGCGGCTGCTGCATTCACATCATGGGCCAGTGTACTTGGAACCGAGGGGCTAATCGCTGTTACCAGGCAGGCGCGCTGGACGCGATCAGCCTGTGTCCGGACTGTTGGGGGGTTTGGCGCGCGGCGCTTGAAGCATTACCGAGACGCCCGGCCAGACCGCCTTTGCCGCCTGGCCATCTCCTAACTCACTTGACGCAGTTGGGTCAACAACGACATGCTGGTGCTGGCGCCAATACCTTCTTTGCTCGGACGGGCGACCGGCAACGGGTTCAGAGGTGGTGCCTGAGGGCCCTTCCCCCCGACTGGACTGCCTTCCCCGTCCTCTTGCAACAAGCAGAAAGGAGCCTTGTTGCGGTGGACAACGTCGCTGAACTCTTACAGACTGCACTGCATCACTGGCATCGCCGCGGAGAAGCAGACACCCAGGTAGCATCAGGAGTTCTACACTTCAGACGGCGCCCACCCGTGTGACCAAAACTGTAGGGCACGTTGACACGAGCATGACGGCTGTTTCGAATCTCCATTGCGAAGCTTCAGAAAACACAAATGGCTCAGGTTCCCCGCGGGCACACGAGCCGTGGGCATCATGCAGACTGGCATTCCGATCGACAGCATCCCGCAGCCTTTTCAACAGTCTGGGCATGGTCGAGTGACCATGGCTTTGCTTGCATTTTACGGAGACTTAACCAGCTGCGCATCGTTCTGCCCCAAGTAAACCTGCCTCCCCCCTCAGCTGCACTTTGAGCTAGCAAAACCAGTACTCCAACACACTTGGCATTCTGCATGGTCGTTGCAACCGCCTTGATGGTGGCCTGCGGCGACCGGGGAGGCCTCGGAGCGTCCAGGCATTCCATACACCGACAGAGGCAGTATGGGAGTATCTTTGACGTGCCTTTTCATGTCCACTTTGCTTTCGGCCGTTTGTCTGAACGCCAGTCCGGCCTGAAAGCAATGAGCACCATAAACCAGTGCACCGACAATTCCTTCTTACGACATGTGCAGTCCTGAGGATTTGAGCTCGATGTCGCAGTTCAGTAACATATATCGGTAAAAGCAAGGTGGCGCTGACATACACGCTGACATAGGGAGCATCGCACCCCAACCCGGCGCAGGCTCTCTAGACCTGGCTACGCTCCGCCGGCTCGCTGAGCCAGTATTGATGCGGCAGGGGAGATGTCCTCGCGTATCGACTCCCGTATAGACGGGGTTTTATTCATTTGGCTTACGTGGGTTTCTTTTCTTGGTTCTTGCTTGAGTTGTCCTGGTTCGACTGGACGGTTGTTTGTTGTAGTTCGGTATACGACGTTACCCCATTACACGGGAGGTGCCGAACACCATAGTCAGTGGTCTTGAGCTCGGGGCTTTGTGCAGCTTTTGAGGCAACCTAGGCGCATTGTTCTTTTTCAAGCTTATGTGGGGCAACGAAATTGCCCCTAAACGGATCTCTGCTATACCGAGCTCAGCCGTTACGCAGAAATGAAGATTGCCTATGCACCCCTGGCATCATCTACTCCTGGGAGTGGGAAAGCTACTCTGAGTTGGAGTACGGTGCAGACCTGAAGGAGCACAGCTGTCGAGGATCGATTGAGTACCGCAAAAGCTTGATTGAGGTGTACTTGCGGGCATAAACGCTTTGTGTAAGAAACGCTACTGGAATCAGGGCATCCTCTCCAGCATAGTGCAGCTTGATGCAGTCGCCTTCAATGATATGCTCACGTCGCCCTCCGGGGCTCTTGAAGATGTAGTCGTGATTGCGATCTTGCATGTCCGGTTGAGGCTGTGTTTTACATGAGTGCAGTTAGACGGAACCAGATGTTTCAACGGTGCAGGTACCACACATGTGCTGCTGCTCGTTGCTGGTTATTTGGGTGGGCAGTCGGCAAATTTGAATTGTTGAGACATCTGGTACCGCATATATTTGTGTAGATCCGCCGTGTGTGCAGACTCGTGAGTAGACTGGGGCCTTGAACAACTCAGTGGGGCCTACGTATTTCGCAGCACGGCACAGGTTTATTTAAATTTTTCAATCTTCAGTATACTTCCTTGCCCCGATTTCTCGGGGTAAGGCGGAGCTGGTTAGATATTGGCCTCACCACAACCAGCGCTGCCACGTTCTGACTCGCGCTGGAGCGGGCAATAACAGACCCAGATGACCCACCAGACCTTTGACCCTCCTTGCTCGAGGTGCTGTTTTTGCTGGGCTCTAGGCTTGGTTCTTCGTTGGGGTTCTCGTCGAGAGATGAGGCATCTGGGTCACAGAAGTGGCCGTGACGCATATCAGCCACGTGCAAGTGCAGAAGCGCCACTGTTTTCGGTGCACTTCTGTCTTGGGAATACATTTGCGTAGAGCGTGGAGAATGGCCACTGGCCATGTCATCACAACTTTGGAGGTCCTTCGCGTCCCTCGAAAACATGCCCGGATGAAGCTCCAGGGCTCCGTTGGGATTTGTTTGCACTCTATGGTTATGGGAACTCTTCGTTCCCTTCAATCAGATTCTGTTCTTATGCTTGCTGTGCTTGCCTGCCTGCCTTGCGCGGGGCCATGACGTTTTCGGAGCTCCGCGCCCCACTTACGTCTTAACCCCTCCAGGGGCGGAGACAACGTGGGTGCCCATTCCCTTGCCGGGGGATGCCTTCTCTCTCTCTCTCTCTCTCTCTCTCTCTCTCTCTCTCTCTCTCTCTCTCTCTCTCTCTCTCTCTCTCTCTCTCTCTCTCTCTCTCTCTCTCCTCTCTCTCTCTCTCTCTCTCTCTCTCTCTCTCTCTCTCTCTCTCTCTCTCTCTCTCTCTCTCTCTCTCTCTCTCTCTCTCTCTCTCTCTCTCTGAATTCGCATATATGCATAACTTGCGATTCTCAAATATCGATTGATTAAATTCGCACTTTGTTTATCGATAAATCAAATCATTGTGAAAACAGAAAGACAGGAGGGCACAAAGCTCCTCATTCTCTAGGGCGCCAATGTTGGCTCTCAGATGTCCAAGGAGGCGGACCACATTCCTTCTCGGTAGCGTCGGGCATGCCTGCAAGTACTGTGTGGCGGTCGGCTATACATGGGAATTGCGCCACGGCGCTGGGTCCGATTTCGTTCCTCGTCAAAATTCTCGGGTCCAGTTGCCGATGAGCCTTGACTCCGCCCTTGCGAGACCCACAACTGGGAAGCTGGGCTGTGGGGCCGGGTGCCTCCGTGGGCGTTGCCGTCGGCCGCTCACACTGCACTCACTCGGCACGCCATATTCTCTATTTTCTCCATGTGCATTGTTCTGGGTGTCTGCAGATCGACACCATCTTGCTGTGCATCCAGCAACTCTGACTGAAACCGGCCACGCTTTTCGACAATGTTTTGCAGGGCATCCGCAATTTCGGCAAACCTTTGCCCTTATGATGCATAACTTGGCAGCCGGCCTGTGAACTACGGGCGACCCCATGTCGTTGTGGTTCTCCTGTTGCCGGTCATAGTTGATGGCCGGCCGTGTTGACTTTGCCCTTGCGAGACCCACTGCTTTTTACCGTTCCTGTTTTCGGCGTGGCACTCTCTGCTTCCCCTGGTGGATTCCAGTGGTGTGGCTCCTGACCCGTGACCTTCGCCTCTGCGCGACCTATGAGCAGGAAGCCAGGCCGGATGGCAGGCTCCCTTGGTGCGGCTTTGCTACGCCTCCTTTTCTTTATTGCTTAGGCAGCTGGGAAGCGGGACTTGCCCTTGGGTGATCCTGCCCACCACGCACGATTTCATTCCGCGTGGCTTGACCATGTGCCTGGCACACTTCATGCCCTTGCGAAGTCCGTTCTCGGGAAGCTGGGTCAGATGGCATGAACTTTGAGAACGCTCTCGTCGCTGGCCTTCCATGTTACACACAAGAGATGCCTCGCTCGGTGCCGACCCCTTGACACGATCCGGTAGAATCTGACCTTCCCAGTGCGGCATTACTGACAGCTTTTGCCATTGCGCGACCGGAAGCGAGCGTAGATGGGCTTCTCGTATTTTTGGCCGAACGATCCCTGCCGGCTCAGTCTGCAAGTCGCGGCCCGTCTCACCCTCCTCTAGTCTTGTACAGTTTCTTTGTTGTAGTTCACATTCTTGTAGTTCTTACTGGGACCGAGTGCAGCAACTGTCTATGAGGCCCGCCCACGCCAAAAAAAATGACACGATCTGGTAGAACCTTATCCACCTGGTGTGGCATGTCTGACAACTCTTGCCATTGCGCGACTCAGTCTAACTGGGAAGTGGGGCACCTGAGCGGAGATGGGCTTCTCGCATTTCTGGCCGAACGATCTCTGCTGGCTAAGTCTGCAAGTCGCGGCCCGTCTCACCCTCTTCACTAGTCTTTTGTACAGCTTCTTCATTGTTGTTCTTGAGTTCTTACTGGGACCGAGTGCAGCAACTGCTGTCTTTGAGGCCCGCCCACGCCAAAAAAAGGTGTGCTCCAGGCTGTCAGCTCCATTCCGATAAGAAACTTCGCCGGAGATATGCAAAGTGCCGTTGTGTTGACAGTGGTGTGATGCATTGTGACGCAATCGTCATGATGTTGGTTTTTGCAGCGATCCGAAGTTGAATTTTCTCCAGCAGAAGCCCGTTGTCAGCAATCATGCGTTGGATGGTGGCATTCAGTCGACATGCTGTGCCATCATGATTGTTGGATTGCGCCCACGGGATTGCCAGAAAGCCAACCTCGCCAGTTGTTCTTATTGGAATCAGGGTGCTATATAGGGTGGCTTTCTGTTGGTTGAGATTCAGCACGCCGCATTTCTTGCTCTCGCGTGGGACACCATTGCATGTACCAAGATTTACAAGTCAGACACAATATGGTTTCTATTTGCACGTTGTCTTGTCCTGGTGTTTTCATTGTCCTAGCCCAAGCAAGTTCCAGCTAGCTCCAAGAATTTACCCTGTCTTTGACACCACGCAGCCTTATGTGGTCACGCTGGATGTGGATGAGAACAGCGCGCTGTCCCTATATGGCCTGCGGGATTGGCAGGGCCGAGGTTCGCCCCCGTCCCGTCTGTATGACGCCTTCGAGGAACCGCACTTCCGCAGCATCAAGGGGCGCACGGATGTTACCAGCGATGCCACTGAAATGATGGTGGATACGCACGACACGATGTGGGCGGTAGCCTCACTTCCGGGCAGCTACTACTTTGCCCATATTGCGACTGATCACACCACGCAAAAGCTTATGGGCTACCTGCGGTACCGCCTGCACGTGCTGGTCGGGCCGCGCTACGACCTGGCCTCCTTCCGCTTTAGCGACGAAGGTACGCTTTCGGCTGGCTTATAAGGCTGCTGCGGGGTACGACAAACGCGGCCTGGCCGTTCTCAAGCGTACCGTCAGCGCAGGTGCGGGCGTTAAGGAGGACCCTGCCTTTATGGATGTTAACTTTATAGTGCAGGATGTCCCTGTGCGTTCGAAACCAAGTTAAGGCAGGACGACCTAAATCAGCTGATCCAGGCCCTGGACACACACCCCACCCGGCATCGCCCGACCCTTACCGGCCTCACCAGCAATGTCGCACCTACTGATGACCCTTCCACACTTACCTTACAGCGCCAAATATTACGGGAATGGCGTCAACGGGCTGGAGCCCCTCCGCCGCCCAGACACGCAGCGGCGGAACATGTTGAGCACCTTCGCCGCATCCTCCCCTCGCAGACTGATTGCGACACGCTGTTGTCGCTTCCGATGTCCTTGACGGCGGGGTCGCTTCGTATTAACGTCGATGAGTTCGGATGCGAGATCTGCAGTTTTGCGGATCGAGCCATGCGGCTCCCATGCTGCTCCGAGCCGCTCCAGCATCTCGCGGACGATAAGGCGTATGACCTATCGTGGCGTGAGCTCGCAGGCCGCAAGTATGGTGGTGGCTACTCGTGGATGAAATTGCCGCCCAATGGCAACATGCTGAACAGGCCAGCCTCACCACCGCTGCCGCCACTATGGCACTATGGCTAGGGATGGCAGCTTCATTGTCATGGCCCTTGGGGGCCCGGGACGACATCTGTCTCCGCTCCAGTATTGCAGCGCCCTGTTGCCGATTCAAGTCCTGCTCTTCATGGTGCGTCTCCTCTTGGATAGGCCGCAATCCTATCCGCACTTGGAGGTCCTGGAGGTGTTTCGGGACAGGGGCCAGCAAGCTGCCGAGGAAGGACGGCACGACCATGTTGGCGTGCGCCTTTCTGCTACTTTTGCGGCTAGTGAGATTTGCCCCTTGCAGTGGCAGGTGGGAGCGCGCCTTCGGAGCTCCTGGGAACGTGGGGTGGTGGCACTGCACCATCCGCACGTGAACCCGGGCATTTTGCGCAACTGCCGGTGTACCAGGGACGGTTTCGCATCTACCTGCCGTTGTCGGAGGAGGCGTTAGGTCTGCGACCAGCAGCCGAACTGAGCCTTCAGCCGGCTGGGTTATTATCCGGGGCGCTGGTCCGCGTTCGACAGTGGACGACGCAAGGCGGCTATGATCTGCGAACGGTGCTGGCTATCTGGCTGCCGGGACCCAAAAAGGATTTCTATGTGGTGCCGCCTGGCGGAGATCATCCGCAGGAACTTTGCCGATGTGCCTATGACTCCCCCAGCAGAATACCAGTCTTATACGCTCGGTGCGGGACTCCGCTTGGAGGACTGGGTGGCCGCGGCCCGGCTGTTCCAGGCCCAGGGAGGACTTGCGGGCGGCTTCCGCTACCCTTTCTTGGGCTACCGGCTTGTTCCTAGCTACCGCAAGCGCTCGCCGCGGTATTCGTATACGCGGCCTGCAGCTCTTGAGTCGGCTGGAGCGCTGCGAGTGGACCTTCTTGGACCTCCTCAACAATGAACATATGGCGGATCCAGTGTTTTTCCGTCGTGCTCTTTGGGACATTGCGGTACGGTATTGGGGTCGGTACGCTCCGCAGGTTCGTTTGTACTAGTGCAATCATGCAGTACCATTTTGGGCGCGTGGCCTGGCTCGGCCAATGGGTCCATGCCGCCGCGTGGGCTGGCGGGCTGAACCTTTGGATTCTTATAATGGCCAACAGCCCTGGCCATTCCCCTTTGCGGCGTCTTAGGCACTAAGGCGTACCTCAGGACCGTGCCTGTCGACGACCCTTGGATCCGTGTTCAGGGGCCCCCGGGTGTATGTTGGTGTTGTTCTGGGTCTAATGCGCTGCCATATCAGCCCTGGCCATTCGGCTTTGCGGCGGCAGCTAGGTGTTTTTTATATTCAATCTGCCCGTGCCAGGTGGGACGCGGGAGAGCGCCCGTGCCCACCTGATGCCGAAGCTGTGCTCCACTCGCTGCTGTTCGCAGTTGGGTGAGGGAGCGTCTCCTGTCGGCGCTTGCTCGCTGTCGCATGCACGCCCTTTAGGAGCAGACTAGGATAGGAGTGTGGCCACGATGCCTGTCAATTGGGTCACGGTGACCTATAATGTCCATTTGCTGCGCTCTTGGCCCTGGCCATTCGGCTTTGCGGCGGCAGCTCTATGTTCATGCCTTTCTACTGCCCCCGTGCCTACCTGCGATTGAGTAGGTGCGCTCTGCAACGCTGGGGGCTCGCAGCCGCATACCATCCTGTGGGTAGGCTGGGTTATGGGCCATGGCCATGCTCCCGGAAGGCAGCTGCTATCCACCATCAATCCGCAGGAAAGGCGGGGCGCTGGTCTAGTCCTCCGGCAGCAGTGGATCGTGTATCAGGAGCAGGTTTCGGCCTCCCTGGCGCAGCGCGCCTTCAGAGGCGTCCTGGTGGCGACTAACTTTCAGCTGATTGTGAGGCTCGGGTTTCAGGTGCGCACTACCATATTGCAAGTCGACTTCGAGTCGGTGCTTACGTTGGCCTCTGTGTCACGGCATGTGTTTCAGATTGTCCTCGCCTTAAAAGAGGGCACCGACTTCTGACGTGCTGTGGCCATACGGTCGGCCTTGGCAGCCATGCAGCCCTGGGCTGAGGGCTGGCCTGGTCTGGCCGGACGACTTTACTTTCCCGGTTGGGGCTAACGCCCTACTGGGAGCTGCTAGAGCTGATTGACTGCTGCCCTTGCGAGGCCCACAACGGTGGGAAGCTGGGCTTGGTCTATTGTGTGGCGATGGCTAGCTTCAGCAATGTCCAAGGTGGCATTAGATGGTGCCGCCGACCTCTTTTTTGCATTGCCCTTGCGAGACCCACCATGGGAAGCTGGGCGGTGAGTGCTCGACACTGGCAGGTAGCCATGTTTTTCCCACGGCCAGTATGTACTTTTCAGCTGCATTGAGCAACGACGCAGTGCGGCTGCGCTTGTGAAGCCAACCTTTGTGGGACGGCGGCTTGAATTAAAGGTGCTATCGCATCGTCGCAGCGGCTCCTCGCCCTGGTGTGGATGCTATTGTGCGTTCTCCCGATATCTCGGGTGAACCTCCCATTACACACCTGTGCTCCTTATCTCGGGCTTTGCCCTGCCGGGCCAGACCGCTGTGCTCGCCTTGGACCACTGCCCTTGCCAGGCCCACAACGGTGGGAAGCTGGGCTTGATACTGCGGCGTATGCTGGCTTGCACACTGTTCAACGTTGCGTCGACAGCAGCCGTTGCCTGTTTCTTGCCCTTGCAATACCCACACTGGGAAGCTGGGCTGCGTGTGCTTAGCAACTTGCATGTTGCAAGCATCCCCTGCTTCTATGCTTTATTGCTGCATTGAGCAGTGACTCAGTGCTGCCCTTGCGAGGCTCACTTGTGGGAAGCTTGGCTCGAGCAATGGTCTTAAAGCACTGTCACTGGTGACCTTTCGCCCTGATCTGGACGCGCTGGCGTAACACTCTCTGTTCAGAGCCTCCCCGCTCTGCACTGTGCTGGTTTCTCTGGCGGAGTTAGTGCACGTGGCAAGAAGAACGGGCTTAATAGCCACACGGTTGCTGGGCCGTTTTGTGCCATTGCGCGACTCAGAGGGACTGAGAAGCGGGGCATCTGAGCGCGGGTCGTTTATCGATGTTGGGCATATGTTGCCGAACGACGTCTGCCGGCTAAGTCTGCAAGTCGCGGCTTGTCTCACCTTTATATGTAGTCTTTCTTTGTACAGTTGTCTTCGTTATTGTTATTCTTGTAGTTCTTATTGGGACCGAGTGCAGCAACTGCTGTCTTTGAGGCCCGCCCACGCCCAAAAAAAAAAACAGCTAGCTCCAAGAATGCCCGAAACAAAGCAACATGTGCGCTTGCTTCGTTTTCAACTGCGAACAGGTTTTCGGACGAATTTTGTGCAGCGGTTCCAGTGCCCAGCTTGTGATCCCGCATGTTTCGCAAGTGTCCATTGTCCTAGGCTGTAGACTTGGTTTTAATGACACAGGTGTGAACCATTTTTTTTGAGGTTTCATTTCTTCAGATAGAGCTGGTACCAATCGTTACGTGCAGTATGCAGTTGCTAGCCGTGTTGACAAGATGTCCCCGGGAGCCATGGCACCAGAAACGGATGGTGCTCCGCATGCCTGTGATCTGGAGGGCGACATGTTCTCGCCACGGCAATGTCCGTCGCTGCATGAGCTTGGCCTTTCACAGCATTTGGTCCGGGCTATCAGGAGTCGGTTGTGTTAGCAGCGCATGTTTTTGAGTGTAACCGTGTAGCCCTTGCCCTGCAAACCAGTCTGCAGGAGCCTCTACGATAACACTGGGCCCTTGGAAAAGCGGCGGTGGTTGACCCGGCCAGTTCGACAGTATCGTGCAACCCTGGGCGCAATGGGCAGCGATGCCTTCCTTGGAGAGAGCTTGACCGAAAGTTCGTTCGATGGCCGCTCGCTCATGTTCAGCAAATCTGTGAGCTGTTTCCGACACAGTGTCATCAGATCATCCAGGACCCCCACGTCACGGAAACGCCTAGGTTGTGAATGTGGCAGAACATGTCAGGGTGTCAGGGTGAAAGAGCACATGAGGCCAACTGGAGAATGTTGAAGCTCGAAGGCCCGATTGAACTTGCTGTGCAAGTACGTAGCATCGCATCGTGGGTGTTCGAATGTAGTTAAGTTTCCATTGCTGATCCATGCCGCTGCCAGGCCATCTACGCCGGTTGGCGGCTGCGTCAGCCAGTCTCGGTGCGCCAGCATGTTGGTTTAGGTGGCATGAAGCTTACACGAGTGAGCAACGTTTGGTTGGCGCAGTTGTCCATGGCTGGGACAGGGAACCGTGCTAGATGGATGAGCATGACTCTGCAACTTATGTCCTGCAAACGCGACGGCCGAAAAAGAGAGATGAGAGCAGCTGCGAAGCTTCAGTACGGGAGGAAGTTCTATATAGAGCAGCAGCAGCAGCAGCCGTGACAAACGCAGCGAACAAGCAGCCGAAACTCCGGAGCCCACGAGACGACACTTCATATTCAGGCAGCAATGCATCTAGACCAAGGGAATGCAGTAGGGAGAATGCAGTAGATTTACCTTGCTCCCACTAATGGTCATCCGTCGCACTGAAAAGAATCGATCGCCCACGCATTGCTCCGAGCATCCGACATCTATCTGCAGCAAGAAGACACAATCTGCTGGCAACGGGAAGCAAGGGCCCCCGGGCGGAGCGAGGGTCTTGGCAGTGGCAGCTGCAAAGACACGGCTGTGTGCAGGCCCTCCTCGGCGTGTCGGGTTGGGGGTCCACCTGGGGTGGCTTCGAGGCGCAGCACATGGGTTCTTCTCTACCACGCTTGTGCCATCTTCATTGCAGTGCAGGCCTGCTTCAGCAAACAAGGTGTCGCGAGGACGGAACTTTCGGCTTCTTCTAACCGTCCTTACATCTTGAATCTTGATCATGCTAGGAGTGGGACCTCGCCTATGGGCGCCAGGTGCTGCGACCTCGGGGGTTGCTCAGAGCTACTTGCGGCTGTGCCACGCTTTTTGCAGGAGGACAGAGTTCTAGAATGTGCTAGATGTTTTACCATATCTGAGAAAGCTTCTCAGGCACCATATCATTCATGCCGATCACGACGGCCATGGCAGCTGCCCAGGGTTGCTGTTGCTTCTGCATCCTAATTCTCCGAGCAGTTGAACGTCATGCGTGAGCTCATTTGTCCAGACTTGCTTACCTGGCCTGAATGTTCCAGCAAGAGGAAGTCTTTCCGAGGTCTGCACGCAGTAGTCAGACTTCAGCTACTAGCCTGGGTGGGTCTACCAAGGCCAGTGCATTACCTCTGGTATATCTCTGCATTCATGTCGTTTCCTGGCCATGGCATGTCAGGGTCTCGCTCAGTACGTGCCCGAAGGACCAATGGCTGTGCACGTGGACGATGTACCTAGTATCTTTCAGTTGCTGCATGCAGGACAGGTGGCATGCGGTACATGTGACTGCACTGCAGCAGCCTCAACCTTGCCGTGCACAGGGACTGCAAGTGTATCTGCTGTTGCCGAAGGTCGATTCGACCTGCTTCAATTGCATGTGCTCCATGGCGGAGCCGCCTCTTCTTCGAAGACAGGGGAGGACCGCGACGCAGCTGGTTTTGCTAAGACATGGTGTTCTTCTCAGACGAACTGCAGAGCTTTGTCCGCTGAATCGCAGGAGGCCTAGCGATGTGCTGCTCATGCAGCGTTCTGCGAGTGCGAGGATCGTGGCTCTTCCTCAGCCAAAAGTCTGCGGGAACAGATTGGATTCCACTGTGTCCAGGCGTCGGCCTGCCGCTCGGCCCACCGCTGTCACACAGGCAGAATGCTTAGGGACCCCCTCTGAGCCCCTTGCTTGGCGCTTGTGTGCAGACCCACGCTTTGGCATTATTGAGTCCTGTTGCCTGCTGCCGCGACCGCTCAAGTTTCTGCAGCATGGATTCTCCATCAATGAGCCTGAAGAAATACAGGAGTTGCCTTTCTCTTCTATGGCGAGTTAAAGAACGTTAATGTGCTCAAATCTCGAAGATTTGTTGAAGACTTGCCATCCATGGGTGGTGTCATCACGTCCGCGTCTGACAACTCTGTCCCGGTGCTCTGCCCGACGGGGAGGGCAAGCCACAGCTTCCCTTTGCGGGTGTCTGTGGAGGCCGCACGTGCTGCCGCTGCTGCGGCCATGGGTAGCGCCGTGCCTGCCCTTGTTGTGGGATATTCAACGAGGCTAACCAAAGAGGCCGGCGCAGCCTCAATCAGACTGCAGCTGAAGCCTGGACCCAAAGCATTGTACCGTTCCAACTTGAGCTCGGCAACTGCCAGCTGCGCCACCGTCTCACTACGTGCAGAAGGGCGACTCGGCTTTCTGGCTGGAATCGCCTCCGTCAGACGAAGGGAGGATGGCCTCTTTCTTGAAGCAGTTGTTTTCGGCCGTCCCAACGAAGTCTTGCAAGAGCTGATGCCTCTGGACGAAAGCATCCTCGAGTCGCTGTACCGTTTGGGTGCCATCACAGATATTCGCTTTCTGCGGTCTCTGCCTTGGGAATTTCCGCCGGAGCCGGAGGAGGAGGAGCTCCTGAGGGAGCCGCTGCGAAGCGAGGTTTCCAACCCGGCGGAGGCCGCCTCCGAGGCCTTCCCGACGCGCTCCGCGAAGGCGGAGTGGCTGGTGGAGCGTCTGCTGTCCCTGGCTTCCACGCTTGAGTCCCAGTTTGGCAGTTCTCGCCACGATTCTGAAGCAACCTACGAAGGATGTGAGTTGGACAGCGAGGGAGTCGTTTCATGGCTCCGTGAAGCAGGGCTTCATGTCACGGGGAACATGTTCATCGAAGCACGTTAAAACGCCCCACGTGCATGCGTTGCTATGATTTAGGACCTGCAGTTGCTTCTACATCATCGCTGTGCTCTGTGTTGGCAAATGTACTCTCTGACTTTCTGACTCTCTGACTTTCGGACTTTCTGACGCTCTGACTTTCTCCTCCCTCTCCTCCCTCCCTCCCTCCCTCCCTTCCCCCCGCTCTCGCTCTCGCTCTCGCTCTCGCTCTCTCTCTCTTTCTCTCTTTCTCTCTTTCTCTCTTTCTCTCTTTCTCTCTTTCTCTCTTTCTCTCTTTCTCTCTTTCTCTCTTTCTCTCTTTCTCTCTTTCTCTCTTTCTCTCTCTCTCTGTCTCTCTCTCTCTCGCTCTCTCTCTCTCTCTCACTCACTCACTCACTCACTCACTCAATCTCTCACCACTGTATGTTTGTCTCGTGCCTCGGCTGGTTTGTTCTGACCAGTTGTGACCGCAATCAGCTTGGCTGATCCAGGGGCTGTAGCCTCGCCATGGAGCCTCGGCTGTTGGATACAGCTTGGTTTGTGCAGGCAAGCTCTGCTCGACTTCGGCAAGGGCCTGGGCCTGCCCGGCCTGCCCGCTTGCATCCAGAGCACGCCAGGAGCGCGAGCTCCTCGGCTGCGAGACTTAGAAGTTGCTTGGCTCCTGCTGCCGTTCTTCTCGCGCGCTCTGCGCCTGCCCGGTCGCGATGCAAATCCTTCCGCAGAAGTGCACGACCTGCAGAGGACACCGATGCTGTGCAGAGTTGCAAGCGTGAATTGCTGTGCCTCGCAGCCGCGGGCAATAGATTTAGCGCAAGCCTTGCGGATCGCAAGAGGGCCGGGGAGCTCGTCGATACCTTGGCTCTAGACTTCAGGGCTGCGCGAGATATCTCCGACGAGACTTGCTCCGAGGCCGCTGGAAGTTTATACGTCTTCCCCAGACTTAATAACCTCTCTCAACACCTTGCCGCTGGGTTGGCAGACGGACCGAGTGGGACAGTCATTTCTGACTGCAAGCTTCGCGAGAAACGAGATAGATTTTTTGTCTCCTCTGGGTAGCAAGGTTTCCCAGGAAGTCAACTGCACGTGGAGGATTGTAACCCCGATGGACGACTCATTTCTCGTCGAGCTCGTCTTTCGCTACAGCACCACCCGCCTGGAGGAAGTGGCTGGACTGCAGCTGGCAGTGCCAGCGTTGAACCTCCCGCTACCGCCGGGTGCTGGAGTCTTCGAGGCCAGTCTGTCATGTTGCGCTGTTGATTGTGCTGTGGAGTGAGCCGTGTGTGGAGCTTCCCATAGGTCGCTTTCGTTGACGACGACCTCCTTGTACAACGCACAAGGGTTGGCAACGCCAACGCGACTGTCAATGTCTTGCTCAAAGAGACTTCGTGATGTGCGCCGCAAAACTATCTCCGCAGTGTTGCGTTTGTGACGACCTTGTAGTCTTGGAAGTGCTTGTCCCGGTTCGGACAGATCAGTGCGATGCTTCTTGTCTTGACCGGGTCACATGCGCTCGAGACTTCGAAATGGAGGCTGAAGAGCTGCAACCAGGTCGTGATGTACGAGCCCGCCAAATGAAGCAGGCCGGTTGCTCTGCAGCAAGTTGTGTGGCACCTGATTATTTGTCGAGGCTCGCATCCGCGACTGGTTGGCCAGGAAAGAAGCTGAGCTCGAGGCAAGCCTGGACCTCAGCTGTAGGAATGGCAGCAGTTTCGACAGGATCGGACTCAATCGGACTCCTTTGTGTACGGTGTATGTGCATGCTGAGGACGTCGGCAAAGACAGGCAGAGGTAGCCTTCTTTGACAAGTCTTGCTTCGGGAAGTGGGGAAGCTCCATCTCCTAGCAACACGTTCTATGATCCAAGCAGCAAGCAAGGCAGCTACGCCTTAGACTGTGCAGAAATTTGTGGCAAGTGCCTTTGCTACAGGAACGTAGAATGCTCTTCTTGTTGTGCATGCGTGTGTGTGTGTGTGTGTGTGTGGGCGTTGCGGGTGAAAACGATTGGCTTCAACCGTTGTCACGGATGCGAGCCAGAATTGATATTGCATACTCCAGGGGTGCACACGAGGCAGGGCACTCGACATGCGCACAGTGGCTATTGAGCACACGGGCACACACACACACGTCTATGTGGTGTTGATCATGACTTGGTGAGCGTGGAGCTGCCTTAGCTGGTTTCAGCTTCAGATCCCTGGCTTGTGTGACTCGCGGTGCATTCCGCTCGGTGTGCGCGGTGAGGGTGCATTCCATTCTGGTTTGTCACCAGGAGATGCTGCAGCAGCAGAAGAAACAGATGGAGGTGTCGCAGAGAGAGAGACAGGAGGCCCCGGATTCTTACATTTAGTTACTTAGAGTTTTCTGTCGGTTCTATTCGGATTTAGCACTGGTAGTCTCTGAAGTGCTTATAAATGTCGCTACAGGCGTTGATGTGTTTTACGGGCTTGGAGTTTAGGGTCTAACAGTGGTGTACATGTGTATATGCATATGTGTATATATGTAGGTATGTTTGTATATACATACATACAGTACATACATATATACATACCTTAACATATGTGTATATATATATATATATATATATATGAGAGAGGCGCCTCTAGGGTCGCTCTATTCTTTTCTTTATGATTACTATTATTTTAAATAATTGAAATAATTGAAATAATTTAAATCGGAGCTTTCGGATTTCAATTATTTCAATTATTTAAATCCGCCCAAAGGGCCCAAATAATTGAAATAATTGAAATCGGCCCCGTTTCAATTATTTCAATTATTTCAATTATTTAAATCCCTGGATTTGGTGGCTTGGGCCCATGGAGCTTTCGGATTTCAATTATTTCAATTGTTAAAATCCGCCAAAGGGCCCAAATAATTGAAGTAATTGAAATAATTGAAATCGATGGTTGTTATGGGCCAAGCCACGAATCCCCCCCATTTGAATTATTGAAATAATTGAAATAATTGAAATAATTGAAATCCGACCCATTTCAATTATTTCAATTATTTAAATCCACCAAAGGATCCAAATAATTGAAATAATTGAAATCGGCCCCATTTCAATTATTTCAATTATTTCAAATATTTCAATTATTTCAATTATTTCAATTATTTAAATCCCTGGATTTGGTGGCTTGGGCCCATGGAGCTTTCGGATTTCAATTATTTCAATTATTTAAATCCGCCAAAGGGCCCAAATAATTGAAATAATTGAAATAATTGAAATCGATGGTTGTTATGGGCCAAGCCACGAATCCCCCCCATTTGAATTATTGAAATAATTGAAATAATTGAAATAATTGAAATAATTGAAATCCGACCCATTTCAATTATTTCAATTATTTAAATCCACCAAAGGACCCAAATAATTGAAAGAATTGAAATCGGCCCCATTTCAATTATTTCAATTATTTCAATTATTTAAATCCCTGGATTTGGTGGTTTGGGCCCATGGAGCTTTCGGATTTCAATGATTTCAATTATTAAAATCCGCCAAAGGGCCCAAATAATTGAAGTAATTGAAATAATTGAAATCGATGGTTGTTATGGGCCAAGCCACGAATCCCCCCCATTTGAATTATTGAAATAATTGAAATAATTGAAATAATTGAAATAATTGAAATCCGACCCATTTCAATTATTTCAATTATTTAAATCCACCAAAGGACCCAAATAATTGAAATAATTGAAATAGGCCCCATTTCAATTATTTCAATTATTTCAATTATTTAAATCCCTGGATTTGGTGGCTTGGGCCCATGGAGCTTTCGGATTTCAATTATTTCAATTATTTATATCCGCCAAAGGGCCCAAATAATTGAAATAATTGAAATAATTGAAATCGATGGTTTTTATGGGCCAAGCCACGAATCCCCCCCATTTGAATTATTGAAATAATTGAAATAATTGAAATAATTGAAATAATTGAAATCCGACCCATTTCAATTATTTCAATTATTTAAATCCACCAAAGGACCCAAATAATTGAAATAATTGAAATAGGCCCCATTTCAACTATTTCAATTATTTCAATTATTTAAATCCCTGGATTTGGTGGCTTGGGCCCATGGAGCTTTCGGATTTCAATTATTTCAATTATTTAAATCCGCCAAAGGGCCCAAATAATTGAAATAATTGAAATAATTGAAATAGGCCCCATTTCAATTATTTCAATTATTTCAATTATTTAAATCCGCCAAAGGGCCCAAATAATTGAAATAATTGAAATCGATGGTTGTTATGGGCCAAGCCACGAATCCCCCCCATTTGAATTATTGAAATAATTGAAACGATTTTGAAATAATTGAAATCCGACCCATTTCAATTATTTCAATTATTTAAATCCACCAAAGGACCCAAATAATTGAAATAATTGAAATAGGCCCCATTTCAATTATTTCAATTATTTCAATTATTTAAATCCGCCAAAGGGCCCAAATAATTGAAATAATTGAAATCGATGGTTGTTATGGGCCAAGCCACGAATCCCCCCATTTGAATTATTGAAATAATTGAAATGATTTTGAAATAATTGAAATCCGACCCATTTCAATTATTTCAATTATTTAAATCCACCAAAGGATCCAAATAATTGAAATAATTGAAATAGGCCCCATTTCCATTATTTCAATGATTTCAATTACTTAAATAATTGAAATCCTGGGGTTCTGTGGATGGGGCCCACGGATCACCCCCCCACCCCCCCCCCTACTACCACCCACCGCACCCCTGCCCCTAAATTCTTTAAAAATCGGAAATACGTGATCCTGGCTCCTCGCCCTGGACCCCGCCAGCACTCGCATTGCTGGACCGCGCCAGGGGGACACCCCCTGGTACCCCCGAAGAGAGTCTTCTTTTCTTTTAAATTTTTTGGCAGCCAGCCAGAAAGGGGAGGAAGTACAAAAGCAGGGCCGGACACGAACCCTAACCCTAAACCCGCCCCGCCCCCCCCCTCCCTTTTCTGCCCCTGCTGCCGCGGTGACCGCCCTTTCCCCTCCCCTTCCCCCTCCCCCCGCCCCCGTTCCTTGCCACCACGGTTTAGGTCCCAGGCCCTCCCCCCCCCTCCCCCACTGCCTCCCCTCCCTCGCTCTGCCTTCCTCTCTCACCTCACCACCCACCCCCTCCCCTGCCCTGCTCCCGCGCCCGCTGCACCGCCTTCACACCAAAACCCACCACCCCACCAACACAGCCCCTACCCCCCCAAACCCACCCCTCCCCACCCCCACACCACCACCCCAACCGCCCCACCCGACTCACTACCAGCCCACTCCCACTCCCCCAAACCCACCCCTCACCACGCCAGCACAAACCCCCTACCCATTCACATCCCTCCCCCACCCCACCCACTACCCCCACCCCCACCACGAACCCATTAGGGTCCAACAGGGCTGCGGACACCCCACCCCCTCTCCATCATCTTCATCATCTCCATCATCTTCATCTTCATCATCTGCATCATCTTCATCATCTTCATCATCTCCATCATCTTCATCATCTCCATCATCTTCATCATCTTCATCATCGTCATCATCTTCGTTGCCGGTTTCATTGGTTTTAATACCGCTCCCTCTATTCTTAAAGGTAATTTCATAGGTATTGTGCGAACCATAATACAATCGATTTATCTTAACTACTATATCAAGAATAGCTTACCACATCGCATCTACATACTTTGTAACCGGGCTTACTATAAAGGCCCCATATGAGGGATCCATAATGGGTGTCTAGAAAGTCTCTCTGTAAGGGATCTATAGTTTTTTATATAATGGGTTTCTATAAGGTCTCGACATAAAGGATCTATAAGATTTCTATAAGCAATCTGTAAGGGTTTTCCAGAAGGGCTCCATACGAGGGATCTATACAGGGCTTCCATGTGGTTTCTACAAAGGGCAAGGAATATATAGCAGTTGTCTATGAAAGCTCCATGTAAGGGATCTTGTAAAGTTTTCTACAAAGAACTCCAATGGTTGATCTATACGGGGTTTCTATAAGTTCTCTATATAGGGCATCTTTAAAGTTTCTATACGAATCTATAAAGGCTGTCTATGAGGGCTCCATACAAGGGATCTGTGAAGGGATCTATAGGGATTTTTTCATGGGAATGTATACCTTCGATACGGATAATTGCGCCTTTGTTAAGATCGTGAAGACTATTAACTACGTGATATCGTTCTTGGCTAATGCTGTGATCACATCAGATCTGATATGTATAGAGATACATTGGAAGGCACATGGGAAAACAAACTGACACATTACAGGCCCTCTAATGTGTCATTATGCCTATTGAAACCCTAAAGGCAAGGAACTTATACACTGTAGGGCATCTGTATATTGGAAGGTCTCTGGGTAGTATAAATTGACGCATTACAGGCCCTCTAATGTGTCACACCACTTCTTCCTATGGAACCTCTATTGCAATGGAACTTTTCCACTAGAAAACCCCTGGACATAATAAACTGACACACTGCAGGCCCTATAATGTGTCGCTCCACCTATCCTATTGAAACCCTACTGATAAGAAACTGATACATCGGAAAGCACTTTTTATGGACATAACAAGCTGGCACATTAAACCCACTATAATGTGTATCTTCACTTCCTGGGTCCTGGACTGGGCAAATTGACATATTACATGCCCTCTAATGTGTCACTCCATTTCTCCTACTGAAACCCTACTAACAAGGAACTTATACACTGTCAGGCCCCTGTACCTGGGCATATCAAATTGACATATTACAGGCACCCTGATGTGTCACTCCACCCACTCCGATTGACCCTCTACTGACAAGGAACTTATACAGTGGAAAGTCCAGGACATAACAGATTGGCACATTACATGCCCTGTAAAGTGTTACTCCACTTCCCCTGTTCAAACTCTATTGATTTGGGCATAACGAATTAACACATTACAAGCCCTCTAATGTGTCACTTCATCCCTTCTATTGAAAGTATATTGACAAGGAAAATCCTACTTTGGAAGGCTCCTGGACACAGCGACCTGACACATTACAGACCTTCTAATGTGTTACTCCATTCGCATGTCGTGAGTTTGTTGTTTTGGTCGACAGTGTTTTCTGTAAGTACTTGAGCTTGCATTGCTTCGCTCCGCGCTGCACTGTTAGCTCAAGCTGTCGACCTCGGATCGCGTCCGTACATCTAGCTTTTTTTCAAGCACACGACAAGTTTGAGTTTGCATGCATTGATTTTCACAGCTAGCTTTGCTGCTTCTTTTTCTCTTCTGCGCCAGCCTCCTGCTCCGCGCCATGGGCCGCCAAGGACAAATTAAACGGCCACGCCCTGAGCCTGCAGACGCTTCTGCTAGCACCGCTCACCTTCTCATGCCCAGCTTGTTGTGGCCCGCTGGTCTTTATGGCGCAGTTTTCCAGGCTCTTTTAGCATGCCCAGCACAGCCACGTGGATAGAGTGTATTGAGTCGGCCCGCTCGGCAGGCTACTTGCTCGGCTTTCTCTGCTTTTATGACTGCAAGTGCCTGGCTCAGCTCTGCATCGCTTCTTACAGGCACCTTTGCACATCCTGGGACGTCTCTCCCTCCTGCAGACGCATTCTGCTCAGCGTCGCTTTTCGCAACCGCACCCAGCCTGAGGTTTTCTGCTGGCGTTACCAACAGCTCTGACCCTGCCCCTTAGGTAATACCCTGCACCGCCTCGTCCTGCTCAGGCGCCGCCTTGCCCTTTGGAGGACCTCGCCGCCCCGTGTTGCATTTCAGGCAGAACCAGCATTGCACATTTGCTGGTTTCAAATCCGACTTGCCGGTTGTTTCTTTAGCTGCTTCTGCACAGCTTCTTTTTGCAGCTTGGTTCCAGCCAACCGTGGAGCACGCAATGCCCTGAATCAGCTAATGCATTTCACGCTTGATGAAATCTCAGCCTTACCTTAGCTTAAAAGGTGTACAAAACAAAACCCTAAAGCCCTAGCCGCCCTAGCCTCTTCTGCCCGGCACTCACCCTAGCCTTTTCTGCCCTGCACTCACTGCAATGCCCTCCAACTCGGAATGGCTCCGTTATTCTGCCCAAGAACTGCTCCGCAACGCCCCCGCCCCTGTGTGGCGTGCCGAAGACAGCCCGCTTAGCACTGCATCGGCTTGGTCGAGTACGCCCAGCAGTCTACGCAGCAGCGTGGTGGCGGCGGCATGTGCCAAAGCCGAAGCTTCAGCCTCGCGCCGCGCTCAAGCTTGGCTTGCCTCGCAGCGCACCGCTCAAGCTACCGCATCGCCAGCATCGCACGGCCCCAGTGATGTCGATCTTGCCCTGGAAGAAGACACGCTGCTGGACCGTCGCGTTCTGCATTACATCTGCTCCGCATCGCTTCCAGAGGAAGTTCGCGCCCTGCACTGCTGTTCCCAGACTCTCTGGGAACAATGGTTGGATATACGCCAACGCGACCACCTGTTCTACTTCTGCGACTTCGCCAGCAACGCACCGCCCTGCGCTGCCCTCTGGTACCGGAGGCCACTGCTCCAGCTCGGCATCTCTTCTGTGCCGATTTATTCGCTGCACGATGCCCAGCCCAGCCATGCTGATGTGATGGTGGATTTTTTATCCGGCGGGTTTTTCCACCCATACGCAATTGCACCGCGCCACAATTGTGGAGCCGCAAGCACTGCTTCACGCACTGCACGCTAGCACTGCACTACATGTTTCGCCTTGCCGCAAAAGCATGCTTGAACACGCCTTTTGCTTTGCATTTTCATGCTTTCATGCCCTGCCTCCCCTTAGGCTTCCCCTGGTTTTTTGTTGCCCCGCTCCTGCCAGGCACCTCTCGTCGAGAACGTCAACAACTTTGGCTCGCGGGGCCGAGGCCCGCTGGCTGCCCTTCAGTCTGGGCTGCCCCGCCCCAGCTCTGCAACCCTCGCTTGGGCCACTGCATACTTTGCTCTCGTGTTTGCCCTGCCTCAGGTCAACTTCTTTCAGGACTCTGATCCTGCATAGCACCGCGAGTTGCTCTCAGGGGTCGGCTGCCCTGCGCCGACCTTTTGCTGCGCCCAGCCTGCTCGGGCCCAGGTCCGATGACTCTTCATGCATTGCGATCGCTTCGCCCAGCACTTCCTTTGGCACCTTCCTTGGTTGCCTGCCTTCTTCTTTTGCTGACTGCCTCGCTCAGGTCTGCACTTCGTCTTCTTCGAGTTCCAACGGTCTTGGCCTCAGCTCTGCACTCGCTTTGCTTCTGCACTGCAACGTTGGTCTCGCTTGCCTACGTTGTGCACTTTCTCTGTTCTTGGCTCAGCGGGCTACGCAAGGCTCGTCGCACAGCTTTCGACACTTTCGCTCGCAGCTCTGCTACTGCAGGAGCCTTTAAGGCACAGCATCGCAGAAGCTCCGCACTTCACAGCTCAGCTTAGCTTACATAGGCTTGGGATCTTAGCTTAGAGACACATGCATCATTTTCACTGCCTTTTTTCGCCTCGCACACGCATTGCACCATGTCTGGCTTGGGCGCCGCATGGGTCGCACTCGCCTCTGCCACTAACGAGGAGTTGGTGGATTCCGCACAGCGTCTTGGAGCACTGCAAAGCTTGCGGCTCAGCGCCTGCCTGGCACACGGCGCCTATCTGGCCGAGATCGAGTCGCACTGCAAGGGCAACAAGACGCCCCGCGAGCCCTTGCCCACTCTTCCGGAACCCCCGGCCAGCTCTGCACCGTCAGACCCTCCTGCACAGCCTGCATCTGCACCTGCACCAGCCCCAGCAGCCGCCCCCGCACCCGCCTCCTACACCGGCTTCTGCTCAGCCCTGCACCCCGCCTACCTATTCAGATCCTCGCGGCACATACCCCCCCGCCCCGCCACCACAAGCCAAGAGCGGGGTACCGGTCAAAGCCATGCCCGCATACCCGCCCGGAGCTTTCTACTTGACTCCGGTGGGCGATCAATTTTATGCTGCACCGCAACAAGCACCTGCACCTGCACCTGCTGCTCAGTCATGGGCGGACATGTCGGATCCCGCACAGCAGCCACCGCACGACTTTGTCAACCCCGCACCGCCACCAGCGCCAATCTGGCCCAAGCAATTTACGCAGCAAGAGAGGCGCTCCGCCGATCCCACACCAGCACCTCCCGCTCCGCACACTCAGCCCCGCCCCAGCACTGCCAAAGAAAGGCGCCAAAGCCGCCCCCCGCCCAGCAACGCCGATTTCATCGCCGCCGCCGACGTTCCTGCAGAGGACGACTTGGCGCAAGCACCGGACATCGGCACCTGGAGCCAAGCATCGCACCGCACTCCAGCGGACGTTCGCTGGAGTCGCCAGGCCCGGCCGTGGTATCGCGATCACCACGGTCGGGCCTGCTGCGCCATCCAATGCGACTCCCAGCACAGCGACGGCGCCTGCTTGCCATGTGGCAAACCGTTCCGCCTTGCACAGCCTCTGGCAACAGAGATGCACAATAAGCATCGCTGCTCGATTTGCAAGGGCAAGGAGGAGAGGGAAGAGCAATAGACTCCCCTCTCGCACAGCATCGCACTGCAAAAATGGCGGTCGCCGTCCGTCTCGCATTGCACTTGCCACTGCATTTTCTTGTTGCATGCATATGCACATACCCTTGCCTACTCAGGTCGATCGGCACCCGCTCCTATGTGGACCAGGCACGTTCCTGCAGCGCTCTGCTCAGTTTGCTTTCTGGAGGGCTCGCTTGCTCCGCCAACACCGCTTCGCCAGGCATCTTTGGCTTCGCGTGCTCCCCCCTTTCCGGTTCTGCATTCTTTCATGTCGGCCATGCACTCCTTTCGCCTTGCTTTGTTGGCTTTCCCGTCAGGTTGCAACCGCCGGCTTCATGCTCGACTCAGCTCCGCCACTAGCCTGTTAGGGTTTTCCTTCTCCCCAGCTTTCTGCTTGCCATGCGACAACGCTGGAAACGCAAGTTCGGCTCTCCAGAGGGCCCCCCGCCCTGCACGGCTATGCCTCCCTCGGCAACAGAAGCTCAGCAAGCCCCGTCAGCCACTGGGCCTCCGGCTGACTCGGACGACGAACCATCGCAATTGCCTGTTTTCTTGGGCTTCTTCGAAGCAGAGCAATCGGCTTCAGAAGACGACCTCAGCTTACCAAATACGCCGATATCGCAAACATCGCTCCCTATGCGCCTAGTAAGCACCTTAAGCCCCCTGCCCGAGCCGACGGTGCCTGACACGCCTGCCTCGCCCTCAATAATGCCTCTTTCTTGCAAAGCCCCACAGCTCCCTCAATCGGCGATCCGGGTGGACTTCTCAGGCAACCTACCCAGACTGCCCCACAGCATTACGCAAGGACTGTCACGGCCGCCCGTCGTGTCGTCAAATACCCTGCCCCGCCCTTGGGTTGCCCTAGCCCCAACAAACCTTTCCCTAAATCAGGTTTAGCACCGCCTCTGCCGCGCGGGGGGAGGCCTCCTCCACCAGCACGGGCCATGCCTCGCAGCCTAAATCCTGCTACAGTCCATACCTTAAGCCCCGCCGCCAAAGCCATAACGCACGGTTACACTGCGCCTGCGCAGACGCCCTCGCAAAGCACCCAACAGCCCATACCAGTCCCTAGAGTCCAAGGTGTGCCTCTATCCTCTAGCCGTCGCCAGCAGGATATGCGCCGCCAGGCCTGCCACACGGCCTGGATCCAAATTGTGGGCATCCTATCTGGCGCTTCTTTGCTTTGGCAGGCGTTGCAGCAAAGCGCTCATTCTCAACAGCACATGCTCGCAGTACTGCGGCCTTTCTCGCCGGGCACCCTGGAACGCTATTTCCGGGTTACTTTCAATTTCTTCGCCTTCTTGCACAGCTCTTGCATACTGCCCACTGCACTTGCCTTGCATGTTATTCTGGACTTCATTGCTGCAGCCCGAGCCTCCGCCAAGCAAGAATCAAATGACCGTTCCATCCTGCATCAAAGCCCTGCGTTGGCTCGCTAAACACGCCCAATGGCAGGCTCTCGGCACCGCTCTCTGCAGCCCAGTCATCACTGCATACACCTTCTCCAGCTCTGCCAAGGACCGCCGGGAAGCACTTCCCATTCCACTATCCCTGGTGGTCAGTTGGGAACGCCGTGTCTGTGACCGCCAAGCACCACTCACGACACGCTTAACTCTGGGAGCAGCACTGCTGGCTCTGCATTGCAGCCTGCGCTTCGCTGATCTTCAGCGCATTGACCTGTCCAGCTTATCGCTCACTTGCCAGGCCCTGCACGGCACCTGCTTCGCTACCAAAACTACATCGCAAGGCCAGCCTTGGGCCTGTCGCCTCGGCGGGCTTTCAGGCCGAGATGTACGCACCGCCTGGGTTTTGCACTGGCTCGACGCCATTCTGGAAGCAACGCACCGTTTCTATGACTCTTTCTCGCAGATCGATTTCTTGTGGTTCCACACCGCGCCTAGCCGCCTCTGTCTGACCCAGCTCGCACCTGCCAGTTACTGCACCGCACTTCTGTCCATGCGATGGGCCTGCGCCTGCAATTGGCCCTCGGGGGCGGGCCTCCTGCCGTCCGAGGCTCGATTCGACGTTGCTGGCAGCAGCCGCGCAACGGCGAGCTCCCAAGGACTCCCGCCTTGCCCAAGGTCATCACCGCGACAGCGCCGCGCTCTACTCCCGGAATGACACGTTCGCCAGCCTTGATGTGCAAGAAGACCTGGCCACCGCAGTTAGCACGGGTTGGCGCCCGCAACGCAGCATTGCACGTGGAGGCCAAGCACCGGTCCCGGAGCCTCCTTTCAGCATTGCGCCGGGCCCAATCCTGCACTCCGTCCGGCCAGAAGACATTCTCAGCGGCCCGTGGTCCCGCTTTGCTACACGACACGAACACCTTCACGCAAACCAGCCGCAGCCTGCACCTGCATCCTCAAGCCGCCCGGCATCCTCTGAGCTCCAACGACATCTTGACTCGCTTTTAGAGGATCCCATAGAACAGTTCCCGACGGACGACCCCATCACCGGCTTCTCTGACGACGAAGAGGCCATGCTTGTAGAGCGGGCGGCACGCACCGCCCCGCCTAGCCCTAGCTCTTCAAACGCATCAGAAATGGCGTCCGACGACTCGGCCGTCGCAGAGCCTCCGTTACCCCTCTGCTCAAGCAAAGCCTCTTTCGCATGCAACGGCCCCTGGGCCTGCTGGCACAGCCTTGCCAGCTCCGATGCAGACGATCTCACTCTCCGTACTGCGTGTGGCACCCGCCTGGGCCTCGGCTCGCTTACCAGCACTGCCCCGCAGGGCCCGTTCTGCCGCCGCAAAGCCTGTGTAGCGTTGCGCCTGGCTTTTTCTCAGAGCTGATCCCGTATCACTGCAGCAAAATGATCGCTTTTCATTTCTCTCTCTCTCTCGCCTCGGTTGAGCTCTCCTCTTGGTGACTTAAGCCCTGGTCTTTTGATTCTGCTTTGTCAGGTACCTGGCGCTCCTCGACATGCTCCCGCTCATCGCCTTCCGAGCTCGCTTTGCTCGCTGCGTCCTGCTTTGCCTTTTCGCACAGCTTTCAAGTTGCCTTCTGCGCCATGCCCAGCTTTTGGCTCGAACCTCTTTTTCGACTCTCTAAGCATACCCTCTGCACAGATGGCTGCTGATCTGTCTTTCGAAGAGGCACCGCCTGTGCCTGCGAGCGCTCTCGCACAGCTGCTGCAATCCTGCCAAGTTCCGGATCTGCTGGGAACCGCACTGCACAACACTGGCATCGAGTCAGTTTCCGACTTCGCATACGCCTTTTCCGAAGCCGCAGATCTCGACCACTTCTGCAGCGACGACTTTTCGCACATCTGGCTAGAACTGGATGTACCAGTGCCCCGCATATCTCCAGCCATGGCCCGGCTCCGCAAAGCCCTGCAACAAGCCAAAGCCATCTCTGCACCCCCGCCGCTCCAGCTGCCGCTTGCTCAGCAGGCACCTGCTCCTGCCATTGCCAGTCCTGCAAACTCCTGGGCTGAACATGCACCGCCCCGCCTCGATCAAGCTGCCGTGCAACGCCTCGTGCAAGCCTTCAAGGATGCTTTCCCCGGAGAGCACCTCGACAGCGATGCCATGCCAAGCATTCGTTTGCTCAGCCTCGTGCACAGGTGGTTCCAGCCGGGGCACACCATTACGTGGGTGCCCTGGCAGCTCAGGCTTTCTGCAAAGCAGTACGATGAGATTATACAAAGCAAAGCAACCAAGCAAATCCGCACCGAGGCGCACCTCATCAGCACTGCGTTTTTCGACGACACACCAGAAATGGCTGTCGATCACCTCCGCCTCAGCTCCGCCTGGCTGCAACGCGTGCAAACAGTCTTTCGCAACGCCATCGCAATATGCAACGGCGCGCACCTTCAGCGCCTCAAGGCCTTTGACAAAAAGGTTCTTGACCTCGCAACGCAGACCGTCTCGCCCGATTTGCATCTCCGCACCGTTACTACACAAGAATTGCTCGTCGCCGATCGCAAGATTTGGCAAGAAATTGCCGCACTGCACAGCAGCGGATGGTCTTTAGATGATGCCCTGCGTGAAATCACTAGTGTCCGCTCAGACATTAGCTCGCTGCTGCAACTCCGTGCCAAACCCATGCCTCCCGCACCGCCTCTTCGCCCCACCAGGGAAGATCGCATCAAAGGCAAAGGTGGCAAAGCCAATGGCAAAGGAGTGCGCCAGCCCGGCAAACAGCTCCGCACCCCCAACTCGGGGAATCAGCAAACCGCACCGCTCGCCACAAAACTGGGCGATAAGACGCTATGCATCCGGTTTAACAAGGGCAATTGCACAAACAAAAACTGCAAGTTCGAACATAAGTGCCCATTTAAATTGCCTTCCGGCCAGCCATGCGGAAAAAACCATGCTGCCTGCAACCACAAGGTGGAAAAACCCGGTCCTTCCTGAGACACGCAGGAGATGGCATCCGGGAGCAATCTCTTGCCAACCGCCCGGGCACAACGCAGCCAGTCCGGGCCAGTCCCCTTCTTCCGCCTCGTGCACCTCCGGCTCCGTGTCGCCCTGCACTCCGCCTGAGCCCGCTAGGTCCCGCAGCCCCCCTAAAGCCCTGCCCTCTAAGGTTGCCCAGTCCCTTAATCCCGCCTCGCCTACCTTGGCACGCACTCCGGCCGCGCCTCCAGTTCACTTGCCCCTTCCATCGGCCAGCGAACCATCCGGCTCCGAAGACAGTGACTCTTCGATCTCCGGCTCCGCTGCCGCACCTTCTGCCCCTGCAGCTTCAGCACGCTATCTATTCTTTTGGCCGCCCGACCTTTTCAAGTCCGCCAGCCAACTCACAGCATCTTTGCGTAGCTTCGCCTCCCCTCCGGCTCTGCTCAGCTCAAACGGTCAGTGGCACCCAGAGGTTCTATCCGCACTGCAAGGCATCGCCTGGTCAGGCTTTCTGGCAGTGCTCTGCATCCTGGGCGATACCAGCTCATACCCGGCCTCCTTTCATCAAAGCCTTTGCGCTCTACACCGCGCTGCACACCTCCAGGGTGCACATGTCATCTTTTCATTTCCTCAGCCTGCCTCAGAGGAAGTCTTTGACATGTACCTGCAACTGGCCCAGGAACTTGCCGCCACATGCACATGGATGCAATCGCCCACTCGCACCCTCCTTGGTATCAGCTGCTCTCTCCACAGCAAACTCCATGCCGATGGTATCCCGGACCTGCACGCCTTGGCTTCCCTCTGCACAACCGACGTTACGCCTCAGCCTCCGTCGGCCCCTCTGCCTCTGGACGCACTGCACACCAATTGGGAGCATGCACTTTCCACTCCAAGCGCTCGCCGGTTTGTGACGGGGCCGGAAATGTCAGCTCGGCCGATCACATGCACTGCACAAACAAGCCCAGCTCTCGCCTCGCTCCTCTCGCACACTCCATGCTGGAGTATCTACGCCAGGAACGGCTTCTCAAGCCAATCCTTGCACACCTGCACGCAGGCCATCCAGAGCCTCCTCTTTCCGAGCAACATGGTTCCGTTCTAGCAGAGATCATCCGCCTGCACCTTGCCCCGCACACGCCCTCCTCCGAGGCTCTGCGCATTGAACCCGGTCAACCTTTCCGCCTTGAAATCCTCGAGATGCTCGCCCGCGCCATCGATGATCCCGATACAGGACTCGTGGCCATTCTAAAAGAAGGCGTTCCTACGGGCGCTTTCTCCCCGCTCCCTCCCAGCGGACTCTGGCCTGCAGCTCCGCAAAACATAGACACCTCGTCAGATCTAGACCCGCATCACCTGGAGCACTGCGCCGGCAACTGGACAGCAGCTGAACGCGACCCCGCACTGCTCCAACAGTTAGTCGATCAAGAGATCGCTGCTGGCCATGTCGCACCTTTCAACGGCACCGCAGAAGATGCTGCCAAACATTGGCCGCTCGGCACTGCAATCGGCAAACTTAACATCGTGCACGCGGACGGCAAAGACCCCCGCCTAGTTCTCGACAGCTCGGTCTGCGGACTGAATCCTTCCGTGCACCTTCCGGAGCGAGTCTCCATGCCCAGCGCCCTGGACGTGCAACGCACCTTTTTTGCCTCCGATCCTTTTGCTCGCCTGCAAGGCCTTTCGCTAGATTTTAAGGCAGCACACAAGTCACAAAAAGTCCGCGCCGCAGAGCAAGGCACCCTGCTTTTTCGCATCGCAGACAAACTTTACCACTACACAGTGTGCCACTTTGGCGCGCGCTTCTCAGCCTACTGGTGGCAACGCACAGGTTCCCTTATTCTTCGCATTTTGCACGCACTGCTTTGCAAATATCCGCATAAAGCCTGGCTGTATGTGGACGATATCCTCGCGGCACTTTTGCGTGATAAGCTAGACCAGCCCGTGGCCCTCATTGTCGCACTGCTTGCCGCACTGCATGCGCCCATCAGCTGGAAAAAGGCACAGCTCGGCGACCACATCACTTGGTGCGGCTGGACTTTCTGCTTCCGCACCGAGACTGTCGCCCTCATGCACAGCAAACTGGAAAAGTTGCGACAACAGCTCAATAAGCTTCGCACTGCATCCAAAGTCTTCAAAAAGGACTTGGAAGCTTGCCTCGGCCTGCTCAATTGGGCTACTACGCTCAGCCCCCACATGCGCTCCTTTATGTCATGTTTGTATAAGGACCTGCGCAGCAGTACGGGTACCTTGCACAGCATTTCCCCGCATGCTTGGGCATCTTTCTATGATTGCCTCGATAATAACGCCAAACTGTCTTCCACGCCCATGGGATCCTGGCTGCCTTGCAATGCACAGCTACTGGAAGTCGGAGCTATCAAAATACACTCCAAATCCGACGTGCCTCGAGTACCACCATCGCACAAGCACCAGTGGGTCCGCCTAGCCGACCCCAACCGCACAGAGATCCACCTCAAACAAGACAGCAAATTCTGCCTCGCCTCGCTAGACCTTTGCTTCAAGCATGAGCAACCGCGCAGCTTACGCACTCCTTCAGTCGCGCCCTGCATGAGCGCTGCAGACGCCTTCGCCGATACAGACCGTATGGGCATCGGTGGCTTGCTCAGCACTTCCACGCACTTCGTGTGGTACAGCGAAATCTTCACAGCTGACGAAGTTCGCACCGAATGGCCTCAGCTGCACGGCTCCATGCAAAGCTACATCGCCTGCTCTGAAGCGTTGGCACAGCTTGCACTGGCTCATTGTTCTTGGGCCCTGCTTCGCCACGAGCACGCGCGCTTCATATTGCCTAGCGCTAGCGATAACACTTCTGCCGAGAGCGGCGTCAATCGCCTCTTCACCACAACAGAGCCGCTCAGCACCTTTTTACGCCTCGCAGCCACGTGGGCACACCTGCACCGCGTCCAGTTCCAGGTTGAACACTTGGCTGGCGAAAAGAACACGTGGGCCGACGCTCTCAGCCGCGGCCGCCTTGCCTTCATTAAGCACCGCTCCAACGAAAGAGTACGCATTAGCCTTGCACAGCTCGCCTCTGCTTCGCATACAGTTTCACTTAAAGGGGAGGAGAACACCTTCCCCCCTCGCCTCTGCGAGGCACAGCGCAGCCATCTGCGTTGACTCTGTCGCGCAGCCGATAAAAAAAACAAGAGAGAAACTCAGCTCCTGACGTTTGCTCCTGCACGCCTTGCAACAAAGCACGTTTCTGCTTTCAATTCTGTCCGTTACGACAGGTCGCCTTCTCCATCCTCGTGCGAGGGGGGTTTCTGAGCCCGCAAGGCAGAGGATGCTGAAGTCGAACTAAAGTGGGGGAGACAAGCTCGGCAACGCTTTGCCCTGCTTTCCCTGACTTCGGGCATCGCATTGCCTCGCATCGACTTCAAGCATCCTCCGCGTGTAAAAAGAGAGAGTGCGTTCTCGCTTTGCCATGCTACGCTCTGCAAACTCACAGTACTCTTACTGAGAACGCATGTCGTGAGTTTGTTGTTTTGGTCGACAGTGTTTTCTGTAAGTACTTGAGCTTGCATTGCTTCGCTCCGCGCTGCACTGTTAGCTCAAGCTGTCGACCTCGGATCGCGTCCGTACATCTAGCTTTTTTTCACCCACCCACCCAACCCGGGGGGGAGACAAGCTCGGCAACGCTTTGCCCTGCTTTCCCTGACTTCGGGCATCGCATTGCCTCGCATCGACTTCAAGCATCCTCCGCGTGTAAAAAGAGAGAGTGCGTTCTCGCTTTGCCATGCTACGCTCTGCAAACTCACAGTACTCTTACTGAGAACCCCATGGAAACCTATTGACAAGGAACTTATACGCTGAAGCGACCCTGTATATTGGAAGGCCCCTGGGCAGAACAAACTGACACAATATAGATTCTCTCATGTGTCACTCCACTCCCGCCTATCGAAACTCTTTTGGCGAGGAACTTATACATTCGAAAGCCCCCAGACAGAACAAACGAACACATTACAAGCCTTTGACCTGTCACGCCCACTCATCCTACTGAAGCCCTCTTGATATGAAGCTGATACATCGGAAAGCCCTTCTTACGGACAGAAGAAACTGGCACATTGTAGGGGCTATAATGTTTCTCTTCACTTCCTGGACAGGGCGAACCAATACATTACATGCACTCCTCATATTGAAACCCTATTGACAAGGAACTAGTTTGTTCAGACCTGGCTTGCCTCAGTAGATATATGTAGCAAATGTAACAACAGAATATAACAGGCAACGAGTTGTAGTAAGTGTTGCGACAGCATCATGTGATATGGATGTGTCATGCCGTATGTATTCCCATAATTTGTCATATGAACACATCCGATTCATGAGTACCGAACCTGTCAGGTTTTGCATTCTGGCCTGTGCGGAAATTACAAACAAATTTATGCCATATTACAGCGTGCATGCTTATTACGTGATTCTTGGGTGGATATGTCGTATGCAATTACTCAAACGCTGGCAAGTCAACAATAAGTCGAATTGTGAAATATTGGGACAGGACAATTTGTCCGTGTTGCCGATATACTGCTGACAGTGCTATGCATATCTCCACGACGATACATCATTCCTGGAAGATGTATGGACTCTATACACAGAAATGTGTCATCACAACGAATGTTTATTCATCGACAGTGTTGGGATCAACACTCGATGTTCTGTTTATATAATACTCGTCTCCCTGAATGCGAATAATTTGCTATAATTACTTGATAGAAAAATATAGCCTAGTCGATCCGAAACTTTTCAGGTCGTGGCTTTGTAATGTGGGCTGTGCTTATACCCTATATTTTGCTTTCCATTATGTGCTGAAGACAACAAACCGCGGTTATATAGACCCTAAAGGTATCGGGCACATATATATATATGTATGTATGTATGTATGTATGTATGTATGTATGTATATATATATGTATATATATAAATATATATAAATATAAATATATATAAATATAAATATAAATATATATATATATATATATATGGTACCCCCGAGGACCTACCTCCAAACCTGTCTGTCTACATATATGATACCACACTTCAGACACACATGCACACATACACACACACACAGAGACACAGACACAGACACAGACACAGACACAGACAGAGACACAGACACAGACGCAGACGCAGGCGCAGACGCAGACCCAGACACAGACACAGACACAGACACAGACACAGACACAGACACACCCACACCCACACCCACACCCACACCCACACCCACACCCACACGCACACCCACACCCACACGCACACGCACACCCACACGCACCCGCACCCGCACCCGCACCCGCACCCGCACCCGCACCCGCACCCGCACCCGCACCCGCACCCGCACCCGCACTCGCACCCGCACCCGCACCCGCACCCGCACCCGCACCCGCACCCGCACGCGCACGCGCACGCGCACGCGCACGCGCACGCGCACGCGCACGCGCACGCGCACGCGCACGCGCACGCGCGCATCCGCACGCGCACGCACACACACCCGCTGAGGTACTCGATTTTGCTATGGGGCCTTATTAGAAGATACAGGAAGTTATAGGAAGTTAGCCTACTCATTTTGAAGTAAAGCAACTTCTACTAGAAGTTAGTGGAAGGTATAAGTTTCTTAACAAGTTAGCTAAGATATATCTCGGGATATGAGCTAACATGTTTTATAAGTTTTGCTAGGGTTTGGAATCGTTTATGTGACAAATTCCAACAGGAGTTAACAGAAGTTAAGAGCACTTAGGCTTTTCAGCTAATTTGAGTTAATGGAAGTTAGTTTTTGTTCAAGTGGCTGTGCAGTTTCCTCGGTTTCAGTCAAATTTCATCGCATGCGAGCTCCTAAGTCTTCTAATGGTGCAGTTGTGACGCACACAGAGGCTCACGGAAATGGGGGACAAGTGGAAGAGCTTTGTGTGCGAAACAAACAATGACAATTCATATAGGTTGCTTCGCTGCATTTACACAGCGGCCTGCTTCAGTGAAGATGTGCTTTTTTGGAGGGCATGCCGGGCATGAATTTAACTGTTCATTTTTTTCGAGAGGGAGTGGGGGCGGGACGGGTGGTAAGTATGAGTTACCTCTTTCAAGTCTATCATGCACACAGCATTCAGCAGCAGGAAGTCAAAGCTAGCAGAAGCAGAGCCACCGAGAATTTTGATCAACATGGAATAAGTTATCAAAGCCAATCGCCATGTATGCAAGAGCGCTAAAAATCGCTTGAAGTTTGTTTTAGGCAAGAGCGGTGCGAATCGCTTCGGCCGACAAGGACACGTTGTAGGCAAGAGCGGTGCGAATCGCTCGGCAGTGTCTGCAGGAACTAGCGGCGAAAGCTGCTTCTGTCACGATTGTGATTGAATTTGCGTTTCCGTTTTGCAGCGACGCAGCTCAGGAAGGCTCCTGGGGAGAGAGGCCCCATAGGGTTTACTTTTAACTCGTTTAGAATTCACATGTATGTGAACCCTAAACTCTATAGACACATTTTTTTATGTAGAATGTTCAGTCAAATCCTACTGGGCTTTAGCATACAAGTTAAAAATACCCAGCTGCTGGGTCCAACGTGGCTTTCTTGTGCTTATAAGAGGAAACACTTAGTGTTGTACAGGCAAGACTTCTGCAAGTCGCTTTGCTGCGGGACTACCTGCGGCTACTGCATGGATGAAGGGTGGCCTAGCCGCACGGCACTCGCAAAACAAGAGGTGTTGCGCGAAGCTGTCATGTGCATGCAGTAAGTTATATAGGGTGAGGGCCTTGGATTTGCCTCCCGCGTGTATGTACTGAGAGAGACCGAAGAGACAGGGAGCACAGTCCATGCCTGCATCTCTGTCTGTCCCTGTAGCGTCTACCGGCGCTTTCTTCGCATGCCTCAGGGGCGACGCAGGTCGCCGCAGACGGGAGCCACAACAAGCTCTTAAACACGCATGGACCAGGATCGTTTCCAACAACTTATGTTGTCACCGAAAAGAGTGGCCGCCATTGGCCGCCATTTGGCCGCCAAGGGCCCCCAAACGTGGCCGCCACGTGGCCTCCAAAACCGTCGCTGATTTGCCGTCAGGTACGGATCAGACTTAAGAGCAAACATATAGTGGCCGCCAAGTGGCCGCCCGTTGGCCGCCACAATGATTTTGGTTTCGCATACCTTGCATGTCTTCTGTTGCACTGCTTCTTCCAGCTCAGAGTTTGCAGCCTCGTCGCTTTCTCTCGCCTTGCTGTGAGCATGGCGGAGCCTGCAACGCCGGCCGCGGGGCCTGCGCTGGTCCTGCTGCCGTGCAGCAAGTGCAAGCAGCAGCTGCCCGAGAACTCCCTGAAGCGCAAGTCGGCGTGAGCGCTTATTTTGCCTGCAGATGCTACGGTACAGTGGGAGCGACGACTGGGCGAACGACTTGACTCGCAAGCAGGAAGAGCACCATCGACAGTTCCTAGCTTGCTACTCCGCTGACAAATGCAAGCCCAAGCATCACTATGGCAGCCACTTGCCAGGCCATGGTTTTGTTGAAGATTCTTTGTGGAGAAACATGCCTTAAACCATCCTAAACCCTGAACCATAAACCCCAAATCTCGCCCTGCAGGTCAGCACCGCCGCGATGGCTATGTGCTGGACACACTTTGCAACGAGTCGAAGCACAAGGCGATTAAGAAGATCGTTGAGATGAGCGCCTCGCGCTTGCAAGATTTTGAGACTTTCGTGCTCGTTCGCCTTGCTCAACTCCATCTACATGAGGCACACCTCTTGCGCCCTGATTATTGGGAGTTCACTTTGAACAAGACACAGACCACCCTGACCTGCGCCTGGCTAACTTTGCGAATAGCCGAGCCGATCGTTCGTGCAGACTGCGCAGGTCTCATCGTTTCTATGGTGAGTGAAAAGGCAAGTGCAGCAGTCGAAGTGCAGGTCTTCCGGAAATCTGCAGAGCTTGCAGTGGGAATCGTGGAGTGGTCAAACACTAACACCGTGCATACGTGGTCGCTCACGGACAGAAGCTGGCACCGTCCCAAAGCCTGGCGGACGCACAACAATTCCTTGCTCACGCTCTGGTGAAAAAGGTAAGCACCGAAACATACACTAACCAATAGCGTCGAGAGACGCTGCCGCAGAACTATGAACCAATGTAGCGTCGCGAGGCGCTTCGAAGTTGAAGCAAAGCAGCAGCAGCAGTGTAACAAACAGAAGATCAAGCAACAAAAGAAGTTTCAAGATGTTGTACTCAAACAAACCCAAAAAACATACCAGAACTTAGGGGTACTTAGGGGAACTTAAGTTAACAGCTATTAGGAGTTACTAACTGCTTATAAGTCTCAAAAAACTATCTTCAGTTAACTTCTGTTAAGTTCTTCTAACTGTCTATAAGTCCCTCTAATATCTAATAACGCCCCATAGCAAAATCGAGTACCTCAGTGACCCACGCGCACACGTGCGCACGCGCACACGCACACGCGCACACGCGCACACGCGCGCACGCGCACACGCACACGCACGCACGCGCACATGCACATGCGCACACACGCACACGTGCACACGCGCGCACGCGCACACGCGCACACGCGCACACGCGCACACGCGCACACGCGCACACGCGCACACGCGCACACGCGCACACGCACACACGCACACACGCACACACGCACACACGCACACACGCACACACGCAGACACGCACACACGCACACACATGCAGCATGGATTATAAGTGTATATGAAGATTAGTGGATACGAACATGACTACACTAGAGGCCCGGCTGCATTAAAACCCGCATAAAAAAATTAAAGTTTAATGCAGCCCGGCCCGTGGAACCAATTAATGCAGACAGGCCGGTGCCCGTGGAACCAAGATCCAAGGTAGGTTCTTGGTTCCACGGGCCGGGCTCCATTAAATTTTAAATTTTCAGGCTGGTTTTAATGCAGACAGGCCGGTGGAAACCATATAACTATTACAAGTATCATCCGTCGACATCGAACGGTTTGTCATTTTCTGTGTCACATGGCCACTGCTGCAGTGAAGATTAGTGAACGGATTGCTGTGCTTGACGGTTTGGTCGCGTGACAGTAAGCATCTCATGCTCCAAGCTGCAGCTGATCAAAAGCAAATGATCCTGTACTCCCAACTCCCGTCGTGTCCTTGTGATCATGTCGGCATGCCCGTCCCTGTTAAACATCTAGCACACCATGTATGATACAGCCTGTCAATATGCACCTTATAGAAATATCTCACAGGATACTTTTCAGACTCCCCTATAGAAGAAAACCTATAGAGTACACTACAGATAGGATTTTAAATATGGAACATCTGTCGGAGCCGAAGATTTGCGAATGTCCAGCTGAGCTGTAGCTTATCGAATAACGGGTTTTTATGATGGAAATCAGGAACCTGCTTGCAAACTTGTAAAAGAATATCCGTGAAACTGCATTTTAGAATACCCCCTCTTTCTACCTTCCAGAATTTCAAAGAAAATACCCCAGGTCATACCATTTGGAGTTGATAAAGTATATACCTTGTATATACCTTTTGGACTACCTTTTAGCCTATAAAATTCCTTATAGAAATCTTTCCTATATATACACCTATGGAATACCTTTTATACGATGCCTTTTGGGATACCTTATGGATACCTTTAGAATGATCATAGAATACCTTGCCTTTCCCCTGTATACCCTATATGTGCCTTATAGAACACCATGTGGAATACTTTCTAAAATGTCTTTCACAAAACCCCATACATGATACTCCTGATATGCCCTGTATTTACCCTTGAGAATCAGCTCTGGGATACCCGACATGTCTTATAAAAGTACTTTTTGACCTCTCGCGGCTTTTCGGTTTTTCGACTTTTCGACTTTTCGGGTTTCGCGGATATTTTTGCAACTGGCTTTTCGACTTTTCGCGCGCAGTTCGGCATTCTCCACGTATCCGCACCCACAGCCGTTCGCAAACACAGGTGCCCGGAATGAGGGGGCGTGTTTGAGATACAGAATGAATCCGAATCGCGAAATGAGGGGGCGTGATTAAGTTTAAGGTATATGATGAACCGGAATCGACAAATGAGGGGGCGTGCTTAAGATATAGGAGGAACCGGAATCCCCAAATGAGGGCGTGTGTGTAAAACATAAGATGAATCCGAGGAGGTTTGAGTGAGGAGCCGGAATCGCCAGATGAAGGGGCATGTTGTAGAATCATATGAGGAAGATATATGATGAACCGGAATCGCCATGTAAGCGGACGTGTTTAAGATATACGCGGTATAGGATGAATCCGCAGAGGTTTGAAGCTGAAAACTTGAACCGTAAAGTTGAATCCGGTGGCCAAGTGAGCCCGAAATTTTGTTGCTAAATGATCCGAAACGGTGCGGACTCGGAGTGGCTAAGTGACACCGGTTTTTGGTGGCTACGTGACCCCGGCACCGAGAAGTAGAGGCTTTTGCTATAAACATACAAAGAAAATACAAGTCTTCCTATACAAAAACACATCGAAACTAGAGGTTTTCTTACCGAAATACAGAGAACCCATCCCCCATCACCACCGATGACCAACGAAATAACATTAAAGACATTGCCACCCGTCTGGGGCGCTAATTGTAATTCCCCAATAGCCTGACGCAAGACAGGCTCGTAATGATAATCACCCAGTAGCTTCGGGCATTTCAGGACCTTGCAAAATGTGACGACTACTACTGGTACGACGGCTACTACTGCTACTGCTACGACAACTACAGCTACTAGTGCTAGTACTACGGGACTACTACGAGCAGTCCAACTTTTTTGATCCTAATGTTTTTTTTGTTGTTCCATCCCTCTTAGGTTTTTCGGTAGCTCTATTGCAAAAGTGCTGGTTTATCATGTTTTAGTTTGTTTTCCAGATTTTTTGGTATTTGTTTTTGGATTGGTGACCTTTGACCAGAGGTTGAGCAACTAGCTGCATGCTGCGAAACAGTCCTTGTCCTATTTTCGTTTCAGGCAGAGCTGCAGCGCCAGCGCAGTGGTCGTCTCCGGTTTGCTGCGCGACGTCGCCAGGCGCCACTGGAGCGCAGCAGAAGCAGAGTGTGTAAGACTCTCTGCTGATCTGCTGCCCTGCCAAGTGTCCTGAAGGAGATGGACCTTGAGCTTCAACAGCACCGAGCTTGCCCTCTGTCTGCGCGTGAGCCACGTGGGAACCGTGATTGCCAGGCGGGACGGGCTGTTCCGATCAGTTCTTGTACAGTGTACAGCCTGTTGGCAATGTGCAATTGTGCAGTTGCACTGCTGCTTGATAGAAGATGGCCGAAACTCGATTTCGTGCCGAGGCAGTCAACGGCCGCACACTGGCTGCATATGCAACGCCTCGACCTGGATCACAGAGAAGGCGCTGGACGGCTGCAGACTTCTTTACGGCGTCTTGGGGACTCCACTGTTCCACTACCGCCTTCGCGACTCGCCACGCAGGGAGCGGCCTGGCAGCGCCCGTGCCGCGCTCAGGCCACGCCGGCCCTCCAAGAGCTGAACAAGGGACCGATCCCAGGGGCCCAGAGTCAGCGCTGTCAGCGTTGTCGTGTCACCCGGTGGTTGTCCAAAACATGGGACAGTCACCACCATATCGGGGAGCAAAAGGGACATTGCGTCCGACTGCCTAGTCGGGCCTCCAGCAGCCGTGACCGTCATCACGAGGGCATTGACCTGGCATCGGACTGCCACTGCACGGGTAGGTTTCATGGGCTGCAGCTGAGCCTCTGGTGCTTTTGGCAGCCGTCTCAGGCTCCAGGCAGGAATGTTTCAGGACAAATGTCCTTGACCTGAGCTCGCTGCACGGCAATCTTCAGGCCAGCACGAAGGGTTGTGGTCGCACAGATGGAAGCAATCGCTGGTATAAGCTTGTGAACAGTGCCGGGAGATAGTACGGCGTTTCTGCTACGGCACCGCCTTCATGAGTCAGTAGGCTATCGCCAGGAATGGGAAGCATCGGAACACGGAAAATGAGCTGGAAAGCACGGACAGATTACATTCTTACAGGTGAGACACGGGTCGCCAGTCGGATCATTCTGATCCCAGAAATGCAAAGTTTGGCCGTTCTTTTGGGGGCCTAAGCCCGGAAGACGGTCACGTTATTCGCGAGCAGAGGCCAGTTGGCTACGTCGAAGACCGACGCAGCGAGTTGGACCATGGAGGTGTTGGGGGCAGGGGCGGGGTCTGCCTGCCTGATTGTGCGGGGGTACAGGGATGTACAACGCTGTTCTGTTGAGGTGATCTTGCTGGGCAGCGAGGGCCTGCCCGAGGGCTCGGTCCTGTCATTGAAGCTGGGAGCTCGAACTCCACACCATTTTTGAAGGTCGCACCCAGTCAAGTCAAGCCTCCAGCCCTCTGTGCTAGGTGGGGCGACTTGAAGCGACAAGCGCCTGCCAGCGGCTGAAACGGGGAGCTGCTGTAAATGTTTGATCTTGGCGTGTTCACATGAGCCCGTGAACTACTGTTACATCAAGGCAGTGAAATTTGCCGAAGCCTAAAATCTTCAGATCCGAGGTGTCCCAAACAGGGCAGCACTTCCGCTTCAACGATTCACCAGCGCAGCCGCTGCAAATGAAGGCGAGATGTTGTGCCAAAAAGAAGAAGTTAGGGTGAAGGCACGTCGTGGCTAAATGATATGGTCTAAAGCCGAGGTGGAGGTGCTGACTCCGCTCGCACCTGCCCAGATGGTCAGCATCGACCCAATGCAGGAGATCATTTGGCTGCGCCTGGCGACAGTTCTCCGTTCTTCGGACTCGGTGCGCCAGGAGACCTTTGAGGTTGCTTTTGATCCGCAGATGAAGGTGCCAACTGCCAAGCGCCGGCTTCGTCTTTTCCGTGTGCCCTTTCGGGCTTGGGCGGGCAGGTGCGGCTCCAGCAGCGGCCAGCAACGGAGTTTCAGCGCCCAGTGGTGGGGGTCCCAGGTCCACAGGGAGCTAGAGAGGTTCCCAAGTATTCGGCGCCCAAATGCCAAGGTAGACATCACCAACGCAGCAGGCAAAGGACTTCCTGCCGGGCCCTCGAAGAGCAGGCGACGTTGCCCGAGCGAGACTTCCGTTTTCGAATCTGCGCTCGCAGCACGTTTTCTAGCCTGAAGCTGTTTCAGTGAGCTGCCGTGGCCCGTGTCAAATGGATGAAAGCAGCGACCCAGAGTTCAGTGGTGGGGTGGAAGTCAAGGAGAGAGTTGTGCCATGACACTGAGCAGTCGGTTTCATCGCTTCATGTTTTCAAGACATCGGGCAACATTTCCAGCTTCATGTCTCGGGGCTTCAATGTAGTGAGCAATCATGTGCCCATTTCGAGATCAAATCAGGTCAACAAAAAGTTTATCGCAGCGGCCCTGGGTAACTGGCTGGAGTGGTACGATTTCGGCGTGTATGCAGCGCTGGCCGATCTCCTGGGTAAGCACTTCTTTCCAGATCACGATGCATCCGTTCAAGTGATGCAGTCGTTTCTTGCATTTGCTGCGGGCTACATTTCCCGACCTGTGGGTGGCATCCTGATCGGCGTCATTGCAGACAGACTTGGGCGCAAGTGCGGTTTGTGGCTGGACGTAAACATGACTCTTATCTAATAGTTTTGGATTGATCTTGTCTGTCCACTGTTGTCATTTTGGTCAGGTGGACCTCCATTCTACTGATGATGTTTCCCACCTTCTTCATCGGTTGCTTGCCGACCTACCAGACCGCAGGCTGGCTATCAACGATCCTGCTGGTTACCCTGCGCTTGCTGCAAGGCATTGCGATCGGCGGTGAGTACGTCAGTGCTCTGGTGTTTAGCATGGAGCACGCACAGGGCCGGAACAAGACAATCTCGGGTGCTCTGATGTCTGTCTCTGTTGCAGTGGGCACCTTCTCTGGATTTGGAGTTGTCGTGCTGATGCGTCATGCGCTCTCCACTGAAGCCATGGCCAGCATTGGATGGAGAATTTGCTTCTGGCTCGGTTTGGTCGTCGGTATTGTGGGTATCTTCTTGCGGCGGCAGGTTGCTGATCCACGGGAGTTTATAGATGCCCAACAGGCAGGGCAACTGTCGCAACCGATTTGGGCTGCTCTTTGGACACACTGCCCGGACATTTTGCTGATGATCGGCGTCGAGGCCATCACTCCTGTCACATGGTATCAGAATTTCATCTGGATACAGCAGGTGTATGAGGGCACACTAACGTCTGAACCAGCCATGCCCGGTGGTGCAGAGTTGAACACTTTTATGCAGCTGGCACCTTCCCTGTTTATGGTTGGCATCGCAGCATGCCGAAGTGATTTCAACTTTCTGACTTCGGTTCGCAGGGGGATGGCTTTGCTGGCTGCCCTTGCAGTTCCGGCATACCTTCTCTTCGACCTGCGAACCTTTTGGGCTGCTTTCCTCTCGCAGTCCTTTTTGGCTCTTGGAGGTGGTCTCATTGCCTGGGGCAATCCATACTTGATGCACAGTTCCTTCCCAGTGGACATCCGTGTCATGGCCATGGGCATCAGCTACAACCTGTCGGCAGCACTGCTGGGAGGGCCCACGCCATACATATGCTCTCAGCTGGTTGTCCACTTCGGTATCTTGTCCTGGACCTCTTCCTGCCTAGTAAACTTGAATGTTGCTGGGGGCATTTTAATCATTTTATGGTTTTGGCAAACAGCTGCAGTGGGGAAGGGCCGGAGGGATAGGAAATGCAGCTGAACAAAGCCGAGCATAAATGTTGCCGAGGAGTCCTGAGCGCATCGATTTGGCTCTTGTTTATTGCGAGCTTGTCATACACCTGCGTCTGCTTGCTGCTTCGCCGACAAGGTCGACAGGTTGCAGCCAACGGCGATGGCTTACAAAGCGTTATTCCTCGACGAATTGGCAACGCAGCATAGGCATAGAACACTCACCCCGAGATCTTGTCGACCTGGAAGACACTCTGCTGCTGATGAGCAGGCGGCCGCTTTGAGGTGACTATGGCTTCCAACAGGACCTTCTGATGCCAGCGAGAAGTTTAAGCAGGTCGAGAGACCGAATGAGGCAGCAAGATCCTCTGTGAAAAATTGAGTGCCAACAGGCGCTGTAGCTTCAGGCCAGTCGAGGCCTTCTGCGAAGTTTCCACGCAAGCATCAACTCTCAGCATTCATCAGCATGCTGCAGCCAAAAAGGCTGCTGACGTCGCCACGTTTGTGCGCTCATGACGAACCAGGAAAAAGAGCGTGTCATAATGTGGGCATCGCTTTCCGAGGCCGGTCGGATCCAGATGGCTCAGCAGGCAGCTTCGTACCTCGAGGTGCGTCCCGCCTGATTCTGATGGGTTGAGGCGAGGGAGAGAAGCATTTTTGCAGCCCAGAGCCGGGGAGATCTCGGCCCAGGCAATTTAATGAATTGAGCGATGCTCTTTGGACTACCCAGGAGCTCTGGCATTGAGCCGCGGCTTTTAAACCCTGCCATGCCTGTGACTGTGGCCTCGTGGAGACGTGCTCATGCACATGTCGCACACGCACGATTTGCACAAGCGCATGCACGAGCACACCGCGTGAGCCGTGTTCGCTGTTTGGCTGGAACCCTGGCAGCTGCTTACATTTGTCGCATTCAGGCGAGACGGCTTTCGACGCCTGTTGCCACTGTTGCCATGAAGTCAACAACTGGTGTTCACCAGCAACACCTCACGAAGTCCGCCGAAGAGATTCGCTCAGGTGTGAAAGTAGTGCATGAGGAGTATGACCGAAGGATCTCAAGTTTGGTATCTGCTGCTAAGTCGGGCCAGAGTGTGTCCTTTGCATCAACCTTTGGAGCGTTGGCAGATGCGGATGGATTTGCATCGCTTGCGTCTGTGGAACTGACTTTACCCGCACTGGTCAGTGGTGATCCGGAAGCACGAGCAGCATCCGCCTCTGCTAAGAAAAGCCTCAGCGACATGTGGTCCAAAACTTACACGCGACCAGATCTCTATGAAATCTTGCATGCAGCCAAAGACTCCGCAGAGACAACGGAAGAGATCCGTCTGGTGACGGTGGTGTTGGAGAAGTTTCGCCAGTCCGGCTGCGGACTGACTTCCAAGGACAGGGAAGAGCTCGCATCCCTGGATCGGCGCTGCAAAGAGCTCGCCTTCCAGGCGCGGATCGAAAGAGGATGTTAGAGGATGCTAGAGGACCTTTAGCCATGGGGGCCATAGCCACGGGCTGCTTTCGCACCGTGTGGTGGTTTCGAGGTGGAGCAGAACATCAACGAAGATTGCAGCTCGGTGGATTTGACCGTCGATGAGTTGTTCGGCTGCGAGGAGTCTTTCATTCAGAGCCTTCCGAGCCCACCCGGCAGCTCGCTGAAGCGCTGCTCCCTGAAAGCACCCGTTCTCGGCCCTATCATGCAGCGGGCGCACAGCAGTTCCACCCGCCGGCGCATGCTGGAGGCTCGGATCCCTTCATGTCACTAGACTCTGCGCTGCCTCTCCTTGCCAGGCGAGCCAGCAGCGATGCGAGAAGAACGGCCCACTCCTTGAGGCCCGGCCAGTGGCCTTATAGTGGCCTAGTGGCCTTGTGCAAAGCGTCTCAGGAGATCCTCTCCTTGCGGCAGCGAGCGGCGGAGCGCCTCGGCTTTCGCTGCCACGCGGAGCGAGTGACCTCTCAGAAGATGGCCCGGCACGGGACGCACGGGGTGGGACGGCTGGGACGGGACCCCTGCTTTCAGTTTTCTGTTTGGCGTCAGGCTGGGACTGCAGATGCTGTGCGACAGTTTTGCGAGGCTGGGAACTGCACGAACACGCACTGCGAGACACCGATGTCGGAGTTGCAGCGCCCGTAGCCACGCTCAGGATATGCAGAGGCGCCTGCGGCCACTTCGTGATGCTGAGCTGCTGAAACTGAGCTCAAGGACTCTGCAAGACAGCGCACTGCACTCCGGAACACACGATGTTCTCGAAAACTATTTGTAAGGCATCGTAATTCCCTTAGCAGATCCGAGCTTCGAGAAGGACAAGCTTGAGGGTGCAACAGGTGCCAAGGGCGCAACGGTGCCCAGGGTTCACAAGAGTGCAAAATCCCACTGACGGTGATCGTTTCAAGGGCAGTTAGCAACCCGAAGGCCGAGGGCAAAGTTGCCGCATTGACTTTTGCGGGAGCTTGGGAACATGACGAAAGGATGCGCTAAAGCGGCAATGCATAGTCCGTGCTAGATGCACTTTTGCAAAAGCGCTTCGCACTAGAAAGGCCCAAGAAGGGCAAAGCTGCACGCTATCCAACAGAGCTTGTGATATTCTCGACACCAGGCTGCTTCAGCAATTCGAGCGTCTTTGAAACTCTGAAAGCACGACCACAGACGCTCCCGTCAGATCCTGTGCTTCATGTGTTTCGAGCTTGAGAACCACGATTCTTCATCAATTCTGTCGACATCCCAATTGCGAGGAAGCAGCGCCAAGAGACAGATCCCGAAGCTTCGAGCCGGAAGCGAAAGCTGGATGAAGCGGAGCCTTGTCAGTGGACCGAGGCAAAGTTATGGCATAAAACAGAACACACACACAACTCAAAACATCATCGAAACAGCATCAACTGCGCGGGTAAGTTGACGGATCGCCGAGGACAGCGTTGGGCATTGCTTGGATGCGTGGGACATGTCTTACTATACTGATCTCTTGCAAAGGGAGGAGTTACACCTGGATGATGCGAAAGTCAAGGAGTTTTTTCCGCTAGAAGGAACCATTCAACGTATTCTTGAAGTTTATTCCGAACTCCTCGGGCTGAGATTCGAGCGCAATGCCGAGTTGCCGGTGTGGCATGAAGAGGTAGTGGCTTTTGAGGTCAAGGAGAGCAAGTCCGACAGGCTTGTGGGACATCTTTATTTGGACCAGTTTCCGCGTGATGGGAAGTTTGCGCATCAGATGATCCTACCCCTCGCACCAGCCTTCACGAGCATTGGAGAGTGCCTGAAGTGCGTGCCGGCTTGCGTGAACATCTCGAACTTTGCTCGCCCGGAAGGAGACCGGCCGGCACTGCTGCGGCTCACCGAAATGAAGACTTTGTTTCATGAGCTTGGGCATGCCATGCACTGTCTCTGCACCCAGACTCGCTTTTCTATTCTCTCCTGGGCGTGGCCGATGGTGCCTTGGCCCGGCGGAGTCGAGCAGGATTTCCTGGAGGTGCCGTCCATGGCTTTGGAGAAGTTCGCCGGCGAGCCCTCCCTGCTGCACCGAGTGGCCCGGCATTTCTCAGGAGACGGAAGCAAGCTGGATGCAACAACTATCGAACAGATCCAGAAGCTGGAAAGGTTCATGGCAGGCCAACATGTCACAAAAGCATCTCACCGAACGAGTCATCTTAATTGTTAGCGCTCCGCACCGTCCGCCTCGGCCTGGCAAATGTTGTGGAGATTTGCTTAAGAATTGCAAGAAAGTTTAAGCCTTAAGTCACGAGCATTTGTCGAGAGCTATTGTCGGAATCCTAAACCGCGAACCCTTGAACCCTAAATCTTGCCATGCTGTTACCGTCGCAGGCACGCAGGAAAGCCGACTTATATCCATGTCCATGATCGATCTCTTACTGCACTCGCAAGCTCCTCCCTATTCTTTCGATGGGCAAGCTGGGCTCTCACCACCCGAATTGTATAGGTTGGTTGTCGAGAGATGCACATCCTTGAAGCAACTGCCGAACACGAACTTTTGTGCATCCTGGTATCATCTCTACATCGGTTATGATGCTGGAGTGTACGGCTATGCCTGGAGTGACGTCTTTGCGGCGGATATCTTTGAGTCCATGAGGAACTGCCAGACCGGACCACTTAGCGCAGAGACGGGAAAGCAGCTTCGCTCGCACATCCTCGAGCCGTGCGCGACGAAGCCGGGACACGACATGCTGCGGGGTTTCCTGGGACGGGAGCCTTCGGTGGATGCTTGGTGTCGCTTCAAAGGTATCCAGTGAGTGCAAAAAGCTCTTCACTTTGTTGCACAAGTCTGTAGACCCCCGAGAGTGTCTGAAGTCTGCTGCCATGTCGCCCATGTACTGTGCATGTAAGTCGAGTGGAAGGAATGGGGCATGCTCAGCGGAATGTGGCGTAGTTTCAAGTTCGGGGGCACAGCATCTGCTGAGACAGTCGTCTTGCGATTCGCTTGCCAGGAGCACGATCTGGTGAGAACCTTCCAGGACGTCATGACTAAGACTTGTCCCGACTTGACTGTGACTCCAGGAAATCATCCATACTTCCTCATGTCCGGAGCATGGCGGCTAGAAGTGAAACATGCAATGCAGGAGCTGCTCCACGGACTCCTTGTTGCCAAACCTGCAGATCCTCACAAATATGTGCAGGCCAGCAGAAAGCTTCCCTTAGCTCGTCTTTGCTACTTGCTCCAAGTTCTGCTTGACCAGGAGCACCTGTCCAAGGCACGAAAGCTTGCAGCCCGACGCTTTGGTCACAGCTGGCTCAGCATGATGGATCGCATCTCACACTTGCTCGTGGTTCGAAGTGTCTACACTTCGACCAGACCCCAGTGTGAAGAGTATTGTTCACCCCAATTCATCGCAACTTGCCGGACCTTGAAAAGCTTCATTGCCCGCTCTTACCCGTATGCTGATGCTCGAAGGCAGCGCTGATTTTTGATAGCGAGGCAACTCTTGTGATTGTTGTAGGTGTTGGCGATGGCATACAGTGGAGCTCAAGGCTATGCTCGCATCTCCTCCGATTCCTGCATTTACAAGCGCCGGCAGGTCCCAAGCGATGACATGGATCCCCACTTTGACATCGTAGGGCTCGACGAGCGGGATATTGACACCGATGAAGATCGTGAGCATGGCAAAATGTGTCCTCCCTTGTACCGAGTAGCTCGTGGAGGAGATGACAGCGACGCAACTGATGAAGGGCCATCTCCGGCCAGGATTTCCCACAAAGTTCCGAGCAAGAGGAGGGAGCATGTCTCGAAGCGATCCGAGCTGCAACGCTACAAGCTCACGAGGGAGCTTCCCACGACATGGTCTGTATCTCCCTCGATTGACATTTTTTCTTTTCTATACTCGTTCTTGTCTTCATGATCTGGAGGTTTCAGTCAGCACAGCTATGCACGGCTTGCTTTCCTGCCCCCAAGGCACCACCACGTGTGCTGTGTGTGACCCGTCGACACCTTCGAAAGGGAAAGTACGTAGACTTCCTCGGTGAGTACCACCTGGACCTGATTCAAGAAAACGGGGGTGCTGCCATCATGATCCCCCGTACTGCCTTGACAGTTCCTGCTCTGGCTGAGTACTTGCCGATGGATGGCTTGCTCGTCGTGGAGGGGAACGACATATCCGATGAGGTCCTGAACAAGTATGGCCGGGGCCCCGTAGCGCGCAGCAGCGAAGCGGAGTGTGGCCGAGCCTTGTGCACTAAGGATGCTCTGCTCCAGACCGTTTGGACGGAGAGGATGCCATGAAGTGGGCCAGCGACACGGAGTTCGTGGCCTGCCGGCACCCAAGGGAAAAGGCAGCAGCCATCGAGTGAAAGGTTATGTGCAGGTGAAGCCTGCGTTTGACTTAATTCCCTTTGCGTTTATTGTGCCCACAGTCCTGAAGAGTACTAGGTACGAAACGTCGGCATCGAGTAGTTACCAGGGGCGCTGTGCATCCTACTGTACCAAGTTAGTTGTGGCTGCTCAAAATCTCCCGTAGCCAAGGACGTCCCGAAGGATCAGCTGGAGTTTGCATTGATGCGTTTGGCCCTGGACTCCGGCTGTCCAATCCTTTCCCTTTGTCGTGGCTCGCAGATGCTCAATGTCCTGAGAGGTGGGACGCTGATCGGGGACATTGAGAAGGAGTGGCCCGATAGAACCTGCACCTGAAATTGCGAATGTCCGGGGCCAGGGGTGCAAAGGGATCTTGCCCTATACCGTATAGCACATCTCTTAAGACCTAGAGTAAGCAACTTCGAAGAAGAATCGGAAAGACCAGCTTCAATGTACAAAGCTTCTGAGATCACAACATCGTGAAGCGAATATCTTCGCCAAGCGCGGCTCTTCACTGTCTGCAGCGCAGCAGCACGGCAAAAGAAGCAAGCGACTCAAGCTGCACCACGACAACCTGTTTGAACTACGGAACTTCTAGCTAAACTAGGCCTACCTGTGCGCTTTTGAACAATGGCTGATGAAGCGAAGTTTTTCTGAAGCCAATTTCTTCCCCAGCAGCAACACTCAAATTTTAACGCTACGCCGCCCGCCTCGGCTGTGTAGCGGCAGGAGGGGGCAGTCGAAGTTGTTGATACGAAGTGCCAGGAAAACGGGCACAGGGGGAGGGAGGGGGGGGGAGGGGGGGAGGGGGGGGGGGGGGGGAGGGGGGGGGGGGAGGGAGAGGGGGGGGGATGAGAAGGAGGCGACAAATGAGGGAAGGGGGAGGCCGACAAATCAGGTAAAATGAGGGGAAGCCGGGCAAGGGGGTGGCAAACGAACGCAAAAACAGGGTGTCACCAATCATTTCGGCTCCAGGGAGGAGGATTAGGTGGAGGGTACCTGAGGTAACCACCAAAACGCCTGGGCCTCTGGCCTCGGCGGATTTCCACAACATGTCCAAGATTCAATACACCCGAGCCCATTCTCATTGTGATGGCAGTGGCTGCACCACCGGCCGCTGCTAGAACTCAGCGCTTCAGGGAACATTACAAGCACGATACGGTGTCCAAGTCTATCGTGACGTAAGTACGCTGCGAAGAGAGCACAAACTCCGCAAGCTGTCCTTTTGATTTCCCAAATCTGGCAGCGCTCGAGCTTGTGCCATGTACATAAAACGGGCAAAGTCATCGTTTCACATGCTCTCTCTTTAACCACCAAGATTTGAAGAACGAGTGCAACTTTCGAGCGAATGTTCTGGAAAGCTCGCTTGACAAGTTTGAACTGACAACTGGATTGAGAAACCAATGGCTTCTAGAAACTATCGTTGTCAAACACTTCACTGGCTGCAATTTTCGGCGGAATCAAACAACACTGCGACGACCTATTTGAGGATATTCAAAGCCAGTTTTATGGCTTGAGGCTTTCGTTTCTAAAGCCCAGCTTTTGTTGAGGCCATTTCCAAAGCAAGAGCAAATGTAAGGGAAGACTTCTATTGCACCATTGGGACAGTAGGGAAGCCGTGAGTGTTTGCACCCTGTCCACAGGAGGTTCCAAATGCAGTTGTGCATCTCAAGGATGCCAGTGATCCAACCTACGACAGCCACCGTCATCCCATCAGAGTGTTGCCAGACACTCCTCTTGCATCATGGTTCGACAAGTCCCTTGTTGACACCGACGAGCTCAGTGTGAACTCGTATCATCACCAGGGAGTGCGCACGTTGGGAAAGGGTTTGAAGCCAATGGCGTACGCTCCTGACGGGGTTCTTGAAGGATTCTACGACGAGCGCTACAATCCGTCGCAGGGGCGCTTCATGGTCGGATTGCAGTTCCATCCTGAGCGCATGATGGATGACTACCCTGGATGCAAGATCGTCTACGAAGACTTCTTGACAGCTTGCAAGAACTTCAGGAAGTCCAGAAACTTTTAGATTTGAAGGCCCGGCATGTGTGTGGCCGTGAATATGTACAGCTTTCCTGATCAGTGATCGTGGCCTGATGAATGGTCAAACAACTTCCGTGGGCCAGGTTATGAGAACTGATTACTCGGGCTGGCATGGCATAGAGGCATAGAGCTTGCAGCCGTGGAATGCATGGTTGCACGTTTGAAGCGGAAGCCACCAAGCTTGTTTCGAGCGCAAGCCTGTTTCACAAAGGCACAGCATCACCATCGGAAGAGGCCCAATGTACAGCCTGCATAGGAGGCCACCGGAAAGACCGATGGGACGGATGCAGCCATGGTGGCACTCCCTCCTTGCTGTGGGCAGTGCCGCCGTCATGTGCTTAATGAGTGGTTCGCATCGATACACGAGCGGCCGATGCGAGTTTTGCCCTTCTGCTTCGACTTCATAGCAGTGATCTTTGTGTGCTGACCTGCTGTTATCTTATTGCACTTGTGCAGGAGTCATTGGTGACATTGATGTAGATGCATTAGACTCGAAGAGTGGTTGGGCAGCCGAGTGTGATGAAGCGTAAGCTGCGGAAGTTTACCGAAGCTCCACTCGTCGTGCTTCTGAGTGGGACACCTGCATGCCTAATTAGCTGTGGCGGTGATGCCTAAATTTCAAGAGACCCATGGATATTCTTTAGACCCGCTGCTGGCACCAATTCTGCTCAGCGGAGACTGGCCAAAAGCAGCGAAAGCCTGGAGTCATCGAGTCATCTCAGGACTGTGCCTTACTGCAAGTGCTTTGGGTCCTTGCTCATCTTGTTTCCTCGTGACTAAGGTCAAAGCGAAGGGAGAGGCCGCACTGCTTTGATTTTTGCCCTCATGATCTCATCAAGTTGCGAAAGCTGCCCAAGGGCTTGCAAAGTTTTATCAATTAGCAGTTGGGTCTGTCCTTCGGGTCCTTTGACGCAGCAGACGGGGCGTGTATAGGGGATCGGGAGGGTGTGGGCACGGAGGGTGAAGGGGAGAGGGTGCACTAATATGCCTTTGTTTCATGTCGCCCGCTTTCGTCGCCACCTTTCAACTTCCGAAAAAGGCATTCTGCATTCTGCAAGCTAGGCATATGACATGCTCATGTCTTGCGACGCCTTCTGAGAAGCTGCCCCTTGAGGCTGATGGCGCAGCAAGTCCATACTGCCTCATTCTCAGGAGTCCCGGACATCCGGCATGCGATGCCACTGTGGCAACATCTAGCAGGTACAAGCCTGTTTAGAGCAGTGCCTTACACCGAGATGCCATCTTCATCTGTATTGCTTCGCAGCTTCAGGTGGTACTGCTTCGCCTGATCCCGACTCGGAGATGTCAAAGGAGCTGTACAAGGCCGAAGTGCCAGATAGATCCCAATAGGTGCTGATTGCTAGCCCTGCGCACAGTGCTTTACCTGTGCCTCGAAACGAATTAAAGCCCAAGTTGCGTGATGCTGACATGCAGGCCAAGCGACGTCGGTCCAGCGACCTCCCCTCAGTTGGCACAGCAAGTTTTGGAAGCTTTGCTGACAATGGAATTTCAGGTCCGCGAGCACATGAGGATGCAGCAGAAGGCTGCTGGAGCGTCTGGTTGTTCAAAGGCTTGGAATCGGGGCCTGTTTTCAGACTCGCCTGAGCCGTGTCTGAGAGCGAAGAAGGTGGAGACGCTCTTGATGACATTGGAAGCTGCCAGCAATAACTTGGAGATAGTCGGCGGCTCACACCGGTATCGGAGCGGCGTGCAGGCGACTGTGTGTTGCGCCGAAAGGTGCTGCCATTTATTCCGGAGCAGCTGCGCGTGAACCTAGCAAGCACGGAGTTCTCTACCCTGTGCTTGGCCGAGAATACCGCCGAGCATCATTGCGGTCTCTTGTCGCAGCAATTCCAGTTGGCACCTCTCAGGTGCGATGAGAAATTCAGGGCTCTGGATGTGGAAGACCGCGGCAGGGGACCAGAAGCAGACTGAAGTCACGGTTAAGTTCCGACTCAAGTCTTGCAGGTGAGCTGACCTCTGACGACCTCATCCCGGTCATTGCACCATCCTCGTGAACGAGCAGTATTTAGTTGACCCTGTAAAGTTTCATCTGACGAGGTTGAGCTAAGTCGGGCTCAAAAAGATTCTATATCAACTGAGCAATGCAGGACTTCGTCACATGCATGTCAGTTTTGCGCCTGTGTCTACGCTCCGTCTTCTCCGTGGAGCCAGGAAGTTTGCAGACATGTTCGACTCCAACCAGGAGACTGCTCTTGGCTAACAGCAGACATTGCGTTGCAACCAGCTGGAAGCTGCAGCTCGGGTTTTTTCGTTGAAGGACGGCCTGATCAACATTGCAGAATTCACCCAGATGGTGCAGTTTGTCACAGTTGCCGGATGGTTAGAGAGTCAGGCACCTGACTCCAGACGCTGTGCGGATTCCACCCCACCTGATTCAACGACCAGCCACTCTCGGACGGTGACAGGAAGGAAAAGACATGATCCAAAAGGTGGGTCAGCGTTTCACCTGCTCGCGTTGGCGTGCTTTTGCTTGCCTGCCAGCAGGCAGAGCTTGCAGATCGATCTTTCCAGGCAGGACAGGGCTGCTATGTCAGCAGATGTTGGATTCTGCCTGAGAGGACTTGATAAAGATGATCGAGGCAGACAAGGCAAAGGGCCCCTGAAGGCCTTGTCTGCCTCAAACGCTCGAAACGGCAGGAGCGGCTCTGGAGCATCATCCCCTTTCTTCCAGAATGGCTGGTGAATCACCTTACCAGCAAAGAGTTTGAGGAGGCGCGCTGCGGCTCGGCGGGTGAGTTTCTTGCACAGCAAAGACCACGGCATGCCGTGGTGGAGGCTTGCCATGAGCAATTCGATGGTCTTGACGCGGACGGTAGTGGCAGCCTGGAGCCGGTTGAGCTGATCCCCATTATCCAGGCCATCTGTCAGACGGAGGCCTGATAGCGCCCCCAATCAGCAAGCGCCAGCATGCGGCAGCATGCGGCAGCCCTGCCCTGCTTGTCTAGGAGCACGGCGTGGCGATCACCGAAGAGCGCTGTCAAAGGCTCGGAGCTCAATCGGTCAAGCAAGTCTGCGTCGTTCACTGCAAGCTCCTCAGCATGGGCAAGGTTCACGTCGCTTTTTGACACAGATGGAAACGGGGTCATCAAGTCTCCAGCTCGGTTCTTCTGAGCTAGCTTGTGTAGGACCGGATAATTGCATAAATGGATGAGGGTTTTTGCATGCAGCCGAGGCGGGATGAGTTCATAGAGTTTGCACAGTTTCTGACGGGCAGCATTCTCAGAGTGCAGTTGCTTTATTTGGCCTCGTCCGGTCTTCCATCCATCCATCCATCCATCCATTCATGCATATATATATATATATATACATATAAATATTGCACATACATGAGCATGTATACATACATACAGTACCCAGTACACACATAACGCGAAGATACATGCAAACGGGATGCATGACTACATGCGCGAATACTAACAATCAAGCACACAACAAATTCAGAGGCAGGTTTGTTGTGTATGTCTGTGTGTTCAGCAAGATTTATGCGCGTAGACCTCGAGAAAGCGCTCAAGATAAATCCTACTAACAGAAGGATCGGACGATGGATGGACAGATGTGTGTATGCAACGACTGCATGCATGCATGTATTATAATTGCTTGCTGGTTCGTTTCAATGTGTGGGTATCTTTGTGCCTTTGTCTCTATGTGTTCCGTCTCTATGTAGCTATGCACTGTGGACCTACCTTTCATCTACTATGTATCGACCTGTCAACCCATCTACCCATCCACCTATCTCCCTATCCGCCGATTTGTCTAAGCATCTATCTGTCTATGTATCTATCTACCTCCCCATTTTCGTATCTACTTATTTTCTTATGCATCTACCTAACCACATCTATCTACCTATCCGTCCAGCAGTGTCTTGGTGTATGTCTGCATATTTGGATGTTTGTCTGCATGGATGCGTGGCTGCATGTCTGTCTTCATGTATGTGCGTACATGCTCATGCAGTGGTGTCGCCATTGGTTTGACATGCTGGTTGCAGATGTAAATGCGAAATCGTGATGTTGTATGTTCGGCCCATCCGCGGCGCCACCTGGCAACAGTTGTGCTGCGTTGCATCCTGCTTCTGGACTATTGTTTGCAGACGCTGCAAGATGAGAATGCTCTCGGAGAGCTCAGTAGCTGTCTAGTGCCTGCTGCCTGCCAGTCATGAACTTCCTCACGAACACGGAGGAGGGACAAGATGTGGGGAAACCCAGGAAAAGCTTGTCAAAAGTTTTCAAGCACAGCGCCGCTCGAAGGTCTCAAAGAAGGCCACCGACGTTGCTCAGGGTGCTGACAGGAATCAGGTGCTCCTGCAGATGCTCGATGAGGCTCCCTTGTGCTTGAAAGAATCTTCATCCCAGGGTCTGGTCCACAGGGAGGGTGCAGAAACAATGCCTCGCTGTCTGGAGGATCCGGACTTCTTGCAAGAAGTGTTGCAACAGTTGCCCAAGCCGCTCTACTGGGCTGCCAACTCAGCTCTGGCTGTCGGAGTCCTTCTTGAGCTTGCCAGACGTTGCAACCAAGCTAAGGAAATCACCAGCCTTGACTTTCAAAAGGCTGAGCCGGGTGTTTGGCGTTTGGCATTGTGGATGCGGTGTTCGTGTGCTCGAAGCTATCAGGCTTGCATGGATGGCTTCAAGGCCTGAGAGCTGGTTGTTTTTCTGGAAGGAGACGAATGGGGCGCATCGTAACATTCAGGCCGCAGCTGGCGAGGACTGCGATGCCGGTAGCACGGTGCCTCCAGGCATGTTAGTGCCGGTGGCGGCCTCAAAAATCTCCGGAACCTCCGACTCGGATCATGTAACTTGCTCGAGCTCAAGGTGATAAACCAGCTGATCCAGGCACCGCGACGATCTGTGAGAGTCTCCAATAAACGTCCGTTTTCGGAAAAGGTACACCCCTTCAAAATCAGCGAGGAGCAGTGCAACCATTTTATGAGCCGATGGGCGTCTCGGCTGACGCGCTCTGACAGGTTGTGGGGAGACGGTGCTAGCGGCATGCCTTGCAAGATGATCGAATATCGTTCGGCTGCGTGCAAGGATCGAGAGCTGAAGAATTCGGTGACGTCTTCTACTTGGATCAGTCATTGCAGAATATTTCGGTCAGCCAGTTGTTGTGAAGCAGGCCTGCCGAGTTTTTGCTGCTGGCGCGCTACTGCATCGTCATGGGATATCTCACCTACCTCGTGGAGAATCAGGATCGGGCTCGGAGTGACGGGGAGCTTTTGCGGCGCTGGCTGAGTCGGCAGGATGCCTTGATGGCCGACGTTATGCTCGGTCAAGAAAAGATGGAGTCTGTCTTGCAGGGGCTCAGACAGGGCCAGGTACTCAGTTTCTGATTTGTCTTGTAGCTCGTTGCAATTCTAGACCAGGCTCTGAGATGGTTTGGGATGTGCTGCCCTTCCTCCCACAGGCCAGGGCCTTTTCATTTACGTATTGTGGGAATTGAAGCCGTGGCAGCTAGCGAAGGGAAAGAACACCTGGTGCAAACCAATGATAGCGGTGTTATTCCGAGTCCCTCATCGACGAGCTTTCGAGTCCGGAGTTCGAGCTGTCGTGCGATGAATTCTTCACACAGCTGGACAAGGACAGGGACACCAAGCCAAGGCCCTGTGGCCCTGTGAGGCCTGCACGAAGGGCACCTGCCTGCGAGGACGGCAACGGCACTCTGGAGCCTGCGGAGCTGCTCCCCATCGTTCAGGACTTGACCCAGGCCTGCGGCATCCTGCGGCTTGCGGACGAGAAGACCTCAACCGAACCCACTGTCTGCCGCAGGCACACGCGTTCGTTCTCACCGAAGAGCACTGCAAGAAGTTCGTCGACCTTTTCGATATCGACAGAAATGGTGTGCGAGCCTCAGATGAAATGAGACTGCAACGCCGCAGCAGTTGCTAGTTCGAGAAGCATTCTTGGTGAGGGCGTCATGCATCCAGGGCAGAATCAGCCTTGCAATGAGCAGACCTGCCTTTGCTTGCACAGATCATTGCGAAGCACGAGTTTGTGAATTTCGCGAGGGCCCCAACGCCGAATTCGGTAGGACAAAAGGCATCTGGGAGTCATCTGAGCAATATCTGCTTTTCGGGACAAAGGTGCGTTATATGATGATCATGCCGGGAGCCTGGGCCAGTCTGGGCTCCGCTGGGCTCGAAGAAGTCTCGGGCAGATTGCAGCGTTGCAGCTCAGGGCCTTCATGGAAACTCCAGAGGGCCAGCAGGCGAAGCAGGAGGTGGAGGCCTGGAGCGAGTTTCTTTCATCCTCGTGACGGTGATCCCTTGCACCGACTCTCAGGTCGACAAGAGCAGTCGCGCGGTGGACCGTCTCTTGCACCAGCTGCAAAGAGACCGCGATGCCATTATTAAGGCTTGAGCCCGCCGGTTGTACGCTTCTGACCTGTGCATCTCAGTTTGCAGGTCATGCCTCTACTGCCAGAAGCTTCGGCCATAAATTCTCGTTTGATGCCTGCGGTGAGAGCCTCGGCGCATACGACCAGCTGAGGCCGTCTACAGCGAATTGGTGAGCCAGCGTTTCGAGTGCCTGGCATGCTTGAACAGCTGCAGGGAGAGATTTCGCACACTTGAAAGAATGTTCACGGAGAAGTCAGACTCAGCCGAAGCACTTGGAGCTTCGGAGGTGACACAGTTCTCCGACCAGTTCAAGGCTCTTGACAAGGCTACTGCATCGCCTCCTCGTTGTTGGAGCAACCATGCGCAGCCATGCGCAGTTCAGTCTCGTCAGGATGGAAGTGGAGTGTTGGAACCCGCAGAGCCAGCTGCTAAGCTTGCTCGAAAGTGCACGTGAAAAAGCCACCGAGGAGGTGGACAGGGTCCTAAACACAGCTACTGGTCGTGTGACCCGAAGTGTTTAGGATGCTGCAAGTTGCTGAGTGCAAACTTGCTGGGCGATCAAAGTTCGGCCCAGGCTCTTCGACATCATCGTCTCGCTCTCCTCTTCTCAGCCGTTCGCTGTCACACAGCAGCAGCGACACGGCTATCCTTGATCACCTTTGCTTGGGATGTTTCTCCACATTGTTGAAGGTCTTGTCATCTTAAGAATTTGCTAATGTAGCTCAGGTGCGAAGCCTTCACCTCCATTTTCGATCTGCATGGGGACGGCGTTCTTCGGCATGACGAATTCCTGGATTTCGCCAGGCGGGCTATGCTAGTCCTTGCAGGTCTCCTCAAACCGGTTGTTGCGGGGACAGGTTCCTTTGCATCATGAGCTATCTACACAGCTCTGATGGAGAGGCTCGGAGTGGGACATACTCCTCTCCCCTCACTTGCTTGTTGTATTCTGGCGTCAGATGGCATCTGCCGCAAGCTGACACAGCAACCGTCGCATCTGCAGGCTGCGGCTGCTGAAGCCGTCAAGGTCTTGGAGGACAGCAAGCGCATCGAGGACCTGCGCAGGGATTCGCGATGATCGGGAATGCCCGTTGCAAATTGCAGTCGGAGCTGGAGGACCTTCTCGCAGCCCTGGAACGCGACCACGAAGCCGTTCAGCAGGCCTTTCGGCAACGCAACTAACCTGAAACTGTGAGCCTGTTCTTCGCAACAAGCTCAGTGCTGTAGTGCTGGCGGCCTGGTGACATGCCATGCATGCCAGGCATGCATGCTTATGATGCTTCACGTGCCTTCGATCTGGTACCTGGGGCTCACAGCCGGGTTAGAAGTGGTGCCCCACTGTGCCCAGAGCCTGTTGGGAGCTTTAGGAGCCTTGGATTCAGTTTGGTGTGGGAGCACCGTGCGAGACGGCTTGCAGAGAAGACCTGTGAATTTTGTGACTTAGAACAATGGCCTCGCCTGGAAGACCGCAGAGCCGCGGGATGGGCCCAGTGCCCGAGCCTTCACCGTCCGAAGAGGCGCAGCTTCCAAGCTTCTGTATTGCTTCTGCTTTCGAGGGCTGCACCGGGGATGAGCACCGGTGGCCTTGGCCCGGTGCAGGCGACAGACTTTCACAAGTGATGCAAACGGGCCGCCCGTGCATTGTGCGATGCCCTGCTGAGGCCACCATGCGCCCAGGCACACAAATGGGAGGGCCCGGAGCTCTGGCATCATTCATGCAGGCTTTGTGGATGAAGACTTGTCCTCAGGACCCAGAACCCCATGGGCCAAACCGGTCGAGCAGCCCTCTCAGTCTCAGTTCGGCAGGTTCTGGAAATCGCAGCAAACGGCTAGACTGAAGGTACCAACAGCTCAGGGTGGGCGCCCGGGCCCCAGCCTGTGCCCATTGACATTGCCGTGCCACACTCGAGTTGTGGGATCCATTCCCGCGGTGAGGAATGAGCGCTTCCCGCACACGCCAGGGCACGGCCGCACAACCTGTCTTGGGCCGAGGGCTCAGAGCTCCAGCCGTGTCCAGCCCTTGGTAGTGCAAGTTTCCAACCGGAAGAGCCATGTGCCCCGGATGGCCTCCGAATCTCAAGCCACACTCTGTGCTTCTCGGCTCTCACAACTCCGGCTTCGTGCCTCTACGATGTCATCGGCTCCCTGCAAGTCGTGCAGTCTGTTCAACAGTGCCTTTTCGAGAGGGGGCAAGAAGAGCTGGCGGTGGTCGGTAGTGACTGCAATGTGTATATCAACAGTGTTTTTTTCAGTTCATCAGAGAAATTATATGACTAGGAGTTGAAGATGACGAGCCGAGTGCAAATACCACGTCCAGAGTCTAGAGACTCTGCAAAAGCCTTGCTTCTCCTGCGTTCGTTAGTCAAGCTTTTTTCCCGAGGTGTTGGCGCGATGACGGAAGTGAAGGTGTCCGACCGGCCGATGACGATGCAGGGCGCGCGAGCTCGGAAACCGCACCTGCTTGTCCGAGTTGTCACAATGTGTCAGAGTCGCATACGGTTTCCAGCTGCTTGGCTCAAGCCTCCTTGCAAAGCTCAAGCGGCCTTTCCGCGAGAATGCCGTGTTCAAGGCAAGAGCGAGCCACCTTTCTACATCAAGTAAGCTCATTCGCGGAGCAGCTGCGAGCAAAGGCAGGACTGCGCGGTCACGTGCGACTTGAATGTCGGCAGCCCGGTGATGGAGAGCAGCGCTGACAAAGGCGTCCTTGTCGACTGCATGTCTAAGTGTGCCAGGCCGATGATCCAACATTGGCCTCGGGTGTGTGCAAGGCTTGATGCAGATGCGGATGCCATAAATCCACGGATGTCCGGACCAGTGTCTCCTAACGAGGTCTGTGACCACTCGATCTGCTTTCACTGCGAGGCCTGTCGCAACGCAGTCGACCCGTGGTCGCTTGTAATCAGCCTAGGCAGACCAGGCAAGGAGAAGCCCCGATCCGAACCGGCACCTCTAGAAAGAAAGTTGCGTCACGTATACAAGACAGCAACGGCTCACCGACCGTGCAGAAGAAGCACAGTTGCCAAGCTCTCCCAGCTGCAAAGCAGGAGTGTCGCGACGTTGTCCACTCCACAGAGAAATGCGACCGCCCGTGCTGCCGCTTCGAGGTGACTGTACTCGGAGTGGCTTGCCTGCATTTGGCACTTTCACGACTAGGTCGAAAGCAGAGGGTGCAGTGTGATCAGGTGGACAACCTATGCTGAAATTCGGATACTGGGCAGAAGAAGTCTGGCACACTTTGCTTGTTCGATAACAAGGCTTCGACTTCCTTGTAGCATCGGTTGCTCGCAGCCCGTGCATGTCCGTCACGCAAGGAAGTCAAGCTGATTGAGAAAGCGATAGCCAGCCTTGGAATCAGCAAGGCAGCTGTCAAAGCAAATGCTGGAACAAAGACTGCCGTGGTGACCCACTTGTCAACGGTGAAGGCTGACCGATGCTTGGCTTTAAGAATAAGGTGGGAATTGAACATGAAGCAGAACAATAATTCTACCAGCACGACTAGGCGGTGAGCACAACAGCAGTGATATTCGTAGCATCAAGATAGCAAGAACTGATGGCTCTGACGTTTTCCAATCGCAGCCCCTCAGCAAAAAGCAACGCACTAACAAACCCCTACATGCAAGCCGGTTCAAGCCAAGGCATCGAAACGTTGGCATCGCAAACCCTGCGTACACGCCCCGCTCGAATAATGGCCCCGTCGAAGCTATTTTCGGTCAAGTTTGGGAGCGCTTTCCTACCCGACATGTCCTCGGCGTGTTCGCAATCGGTCACAGTCGCACAAGACCAGCAGAACCTGCATCCGCTTTTCTTGCAGCAGGATCACGCGAAGAGAACCTATGAGTCTCAGGTCTGGTGGCGGCCCTGAACCGCTTGATGTTGGGCGCCCGCAACTTTACGGCAAAACTGCAAATTCAGATTCTGACCTTTTCGAAGTCTGTGGCGACATTGCTTTGCAGGCACTGGTTAGAGGGTCTTTCTTGACCTGCAGGTTGCAATTTTCGACGGGGCACTCGTTCTCTTGACACGTAGCTGCTATTCGCAAGTGTATACAAAACCCATAGTTACAATTTTAAACGAGTGCTTTCACACGCATGACGAGAAAAAGTGGCAAGTACTGTAGCGGTGCGCCAAGTAGTTTCTGCTGCCCCACCCGCACGGTTTGGCTTGGATGTCGCATCACTGAGTTCCGATGTTCATGGACCCTGTCTGGAGAGAGCGGGCCGTGGGAAGCTGAAATCTGATGTTCTGTTCTCCAAGGATTAGAGGCACTTGCACTGATTCCTGGATATAACCTTCCTGATTGATAAGAGCGCGAAGGTTGTCGCTACAGTTTTGCAGAATGGGGCTGGCGGAGCTGAATTCAATTATTGCACGCTTTAGAGGTATGCATGTCTCCGATTGATGTAGGTTCCCTGGATCCCCCCAAATGAAAACCCTCGGAAACACCTTCTGGCCGGACGGGCTCCCCCAGATCCGAAACCCGACAGAAATGGTGGATCATGCTGCATGATTCCAGTTCCCGCTGTTCTCGGGAAAAGACGGCGCTGGGACTGAAGTGACGTTCTCTGAGTCTTGCAAGTTGTATTCGAGAAGCTTTGCCTCGCGACTCGTGCTTGAGGAATCCTTCAGTCCGGCGGTGTTCAGCACGAGGAGGAGTTGAGCTCTGGCTTGCTGGGTTTCCTCCACTCTCTGAAAGACGCAGACAGTGCTTGGTTCGCACCGATGCCTCTTTGTCTCAGATATCAACACCCTTGCCTGCGAGCCGAGGTAAGGCATCCCGGGCGCTGCTGCTGGTGCAAGGCAGGCAATTGACGGGGCAATGCGTCTGCAGCGATTTCTGTGCGACCAGGTGCTGCCTTCTCAACCTCCTTCATCCCTGGTCCTCAGAGTCCCGTGCTAGCACTTGCAGCGTGGCTGAACAGTACCTTACCCTTGGCAATGCTGGATGACACCTTCACGATGGGTCATGCCAGTGTCAAGTAAAAGGTTCGGTGAGGAGCTGTCTTGGAGTGGGTGGCCAAAACAGAATTTTCTGTGTTCTAGGTCGCGGTGCTTCTTGCCCACGGCCTTCTGCGAAGAGCATGTGGGATGCCCAGTTACGATTGAGATGAGTCGTCGTCAGCCATTGTCGTCTCTAGTCTAGTCTTCTTTATGACAGGTGGTAGCCCTGCGTCAAGTAAGTCAGGCCAAGCCATTGTCGCACAACGCATCTCCATGCATGTCCTGATGCTCATCGTCCTGCTCGGGGCTCTCTACCTCGAGCAGTTCACCGAAGCTGCTACAGTGGCTTTCCTCGTGAATGTTTCAGAGTGGATCGTTGGACGATCGCAACAGGCAGTCGAGAGTGAACTGGAGAAGAGCATGGTTGGCGCTGCCAGCCATGCCACCCTCCTCCTCAAGAAGGGCGGGTCTCGTTCGGGAGGCGTCTCTGTGAAGATCGAGGAGTTGAGCCCGGGAGACGTCGTCCTGCTGAAAAGTGGCAGCGTGGTACCAACAGACGGCCGTCTTCTCCGGGCGGAAGCCTTCATGGTGAACGAGTCTGCGGTGACCGGTGAGGCGCTTCCAGCAGAGAAGTCTGTCGGATCTCAGCTCCTGTCTGGGACAGTTGTCGCCACTGGCGTGGCAGAGATGGAGTGCACGACCACTGCAGCAGACTCTTTTCAGGGTCGCATGAAGGCGGCTGTCCAGGACGCACGGAGCTCTCGATCCGACATGGAAGAACTCGTGAACCGCTTCGCCGAGATCTACACCCCGGTAGTGCTCGGGCTGTCACTGGTCATTGCCATCTTGTCACAGAGCCTCACCCGGGGTCTCACGGTCTTGGTGTCTGCTTGCCCATGTGCCGTGGTGGCGGCCGCTCCGGTGGTGCAATCTTGTTGCTTCGTGCGGCTCTTGTCGGATCTCCAGGTTTTGGTGAAAGATGCCCGTGCCTTGGAAGGCTTCGCAAGAGTCACAACCCTTGGGACTGACAAGACCGGCACTTTGACCAAGGGTACCTTTGAACTTGCCGAAGTCGTGGTGCTTGATGGAGAGAAGACGGATCTGCTGCGTCTGCTTGCGGCACTGGAGTCCCAAGACTCCCATCCCCTAGCAAGCGCTCTCGTAAGAAGCTTTGTTGGATGTGCGGCTGACTTTGATACCAATGGCCCGGACCTGCCCAAGGTTTCCAACTTCACCCGCGTGGAGTCGATGGGAGTCTGGGGAATTGTGCAAGGTCAAGTGGTTGGTGCAGGCAGCAGGCGCTTTTTGGATTCCATGGCCATCAGCCTCCCGGACACAGCAGAAGCGAAGCTCGCATCGTGGGAAGCAGCAGGGGGTGTGTACAGCACAGTCTTCATGACATTGGAGGAGGAGGTGGTCATGATCCTACGTCTCGAGGATGAAGTCAGGGAGGATGCTGCTGCGGCGATCGGAGCCCTGCAGCAACTTGGAGTGGAGATAACCATGTTGACCGGCGATGAGCACAAGGCGGCGAACGTGGTGGGCGAGCAGTTGGGCATTCAGAAGAGGTATCTCAGCTTGCAGCCATCAGCTGTTCATGCGCGCTCATGTTGCTGAGCCACAGCTTCTGCCAGGTTGGCGAAGCTTACGCCAACAGCCAAGGAGGCGATCTCTCGTTCTAGAGAGAGCGAGAGAGCGAGAGAGAGAGAGAGAGAGAGGCTGATGGCGTCGGGGGTTGGGGGTTTGCTGCTTTTTGAAGCCGAGGATTGGGTAAAGTCGGGGGAGGAGCCCGGGCCTCGGCCCGATCTGGAAGGGGGCACCGCGGGCCTGAGCGATGCCCTGGTGGTGAAAAGGAGCGGCCAGGCCAGGCCATGTGTGACTGCGGCTCTGTGGCCCTCTTCCGAGTCGAGTGACCGCGCTCTTGAACAGGTGGTTGCGATGATTGGAGACGGGCTGAACGATGGACCTGCGCTTGCTGCCGCGGACGTGGGGGTCGCCATCGCGGCAGGGCTGCAGCTTACCACAGATGCCGCGGAAACTTGGCAAACAAGCAACGTGCCACTACAGACTTTAGCGATTTTCCGAGTAGATTCCAGATATAGTACCAGCCTGGGCCGGACGCTGAGGATGTGGTGATCGGGAGTGGAGGTCGGATGCTTCTGCGCTTCGTCCAGGCCCTGTACTTTGCGAGGAGCTGCAAGGAGCTCATCCGAGCCAACCTCGCTCTCGACGCGAGGCTGCATACGCTTAGCCCCACCGTCTCCATTGCATAGATGTCCGTTCTGGCGGCATCATGCGTCTTCTTGCAGCCTTTTTGGGCCTCCTCCGGCCTTGCCCTCCCTAGGCACTCGTGGTGAAGCTCAGCGCGCTCATCTTGGCGGCCACCGGCACCTCGGGCTTCTGTTTGCGCCGCAGACTTTGATCTGACAGCTTTGCTCAAGTCCGAGGTCACTTGGGTCTGACCCTTGGTGTTCTCAGTGACAGCGGTAGCTTGCTTTTGGCGGCTTGGATGCAGTGCAGCTTCACGGAGCCGAGCTTCAGGAGTGGCCCGAGTGGCCTTAGGTCGAGTCCGTACAGCCGACCCTCTAATTCCAGCATTCAGGATGCAGCTTGCTGCGCAGGTGCTTTTGAACAGCCTCCGACCTCTGATGTGGGGCTTCATAGCCTTCGACAAGTAAGGAAAGAGCTACTTTTCTGCCAACAAAAATAGTCTATTTTCAATTTCTTTTAAGGAAACGCATCCTTCGGCACGCCCGGTTGCATGCACTGGCATGCCAGCTTGTGCTGTGCCACCCTTCGGGTTAGATGACGAGACTGTTGTCTCGGAGTTTCCCACCCTGCTGACATGGGGTGGGCAGATCTGTGATGCATGGATCTGCTCACAGAGCATCCATGCGGAGATTCTGCCTGCGACCTTAGGTTGTCTGCTGCTCGGGGAGACATCTTTTGATGACACGCTGCTGCTGTCCTGTTTGCTGTTAAACAGCACAGACATCTGCACGGCTGGTCACCTGAGTGAGACGAGCGGCACCTCGGTAGAGGTGATCTGCATTGTTGAGAGGTGGCCAGCCGGTTGTCAGGCACAGCACAGCCGTCTGTATTGGCAGACATGTGTCTTCTGAAAGCCACTTGAAGCGCAGCTGTTTGGGTGCGCAGTCCGGCAGAGATTCCACACGGACAACCGCTGCAAAAACAGACGTATGTGTCCTTCGACTTCGACGCATATGCGTTGCTGGGTACTTGCTTTTCCTGGGCGCTGGGTTCAGGTGTCATGGGGATGAAGACTGGCTCTATGGGCCCAAAGAGACAGATTTATGCCGGGAGCCCAGCGCGAAGCCCTAGCAAACAAGGCCTCTCACGCCCCTCTCCACGACATCTTATGCCTAGAGCTGCAAGGACTCACGGCCATCTGCAGTTTAGAGACAAGTCACGCAGTGGAAGTATAGGTAGATTGTAGATTTGATGGCACCGGTGCACGTAAAAGCAACTACTCGTACTACCGACGAGCAAGGCAGACGGAGTTCAGGAACTGAGGCGATGCACGATGAACGTGCTCAGTTCTCTGCATGTCGTCGAGTCCTTCAGCAGAATGTCGCAACGAGGACAAGACCTACTACCTTGTCGAGCTGCGCAAGCGGTGTCAGGAGACTTGCAAAACGGTTTAATAGAAGTGTCGGAGTTTAGCAGTTTCTACGTTCAGCCTTTCAGCTGCTTTGGCTCAAGTTCTATCTCTAGGCTTATCGGTATGGAGCCCAGACGGGATGCTTGGAGGAGCCTTGCTTGAAGTCGGAACATACCTGGATTACGGCTTGGTCGCATTACTGAAAACTACCAGTAGCGATACCATCACACTTCGGGCACCGCCAGAATCTCGCCGAGGATCTCTTCAGTCTCAGTGTAGGCAAAAGGAACGTTCCCGCTGACCCGGGTTTCGGCTTTTGGCTGGAGATAGCTTAGCCCACTCGTGGCAAAGCCGCGAGGCACGTGGAATTACTTTGTCAACCGATCGTTCATGCTTCTTCGGCTGCTTGCTACCGCTAGTTCTTTCACTGAGATGTCGAGATCTGAGGTCCGACCTTCTTGTCATGATTGGCTTGACTTCCGTTCCGCGGCTGATCGTTATAAACATGGTGCAGCAGCAGTTTGTGAGAGGGCAAGAGATCAAGCATTTTCCGGCGCCCCCCTGCGGAGTCTCTTGCTGGCGGCTGGCGTTTGTGCGATCATCACAGAATTTTACAAAGTCAGAAAGCAGCCTTGAAGCAAGAGTGCAAGCAACAGCTGTTGTTTTAATGGGAAACGTGTGTGAGACTCAGCAAACGACTTACCGCAAGTCTGGTCTCGTCGTGTTCATAGCGTCGAGGGTCGGCTTTGGAATCCATCAAGACTCAAGAGACAAACGGTGAGCTTTGGCTCAACAAGCCTCCATAATGATTCAATCGTGGCTGTGATCAGTTGCTGTCCAAGCCCCGCCAAGTGATTCAGTGATGCCCTTCTATGAAAGACACAGGCAGGCCTCCACATGCAAGTGCGCAACTACCGAAACTCTATACTGAGCGAAGGTTGCGAGCATCTACGGCGCCTGGCACTTGATCGCCAAGGCAGCAATGGCGGAGGGCACCTCACCGTACTTGTTGCACGGCGACAATGACGAAGTATGCGAACGTCTTGTGAAGGTATTTGCTTTCGATACAAGCATAGAGCGTCACATCGTTTTGCTGACGGTGCACGACGAGGTTCTTATTCTACAGATGCTTCCTGGGTTCGGCACTGATGATGCTGACCTTGTGCTGCATTCCAGCAGCCCGGTCCAGGGCCGACAAGCCCTTTTATCCAGTGTCGGAGATCGTGCGATGTCTGCGATCCGATGGCGACAAGTTTTTTCTTCTAGCAACTCGGAATTGCTTGCTAAAGCGAGATGATTCGCTTTTGTGTGTGCAGTCACATCTTGGCATGCTTCGCCTGCTGACGACCTAGGCATGCCTGCTCGGCCTGAACACAATCGGCGGACTAATGGCCGTGGCTAGACACTTCGTCCGAGTCAAGTAAGTCTAGAACCTCTCGTTGCTTCTAGTTCCGCCTGTGCAAATGAGTATGGACTGAACTGTACTCTGTCCAGGACTGCCGGCAATTGTGTGTGCGATCTTCCAACCCATCTTGCCGGTGATTGCTGCAGTGATGTCCACTTTACTGGGCATTGAGCCCTGGTCAACTGGCCGCTCAGAGCAGCAGAACGTAGCAGAGTTGGCTGCAACCTGAAGGGTGCCTGAGCATGTTTGACCGAGGCAAAGCAATCTGCATCTGTGTCTGCACTATGGGTGCGACAATCGTCATAGTTTCTGGACATGAGCTGCACGTTCTGGGGCTGTCGCCTTCGAGCAGCACACAAGTGGGCTGGCTATTTCTTGCCGTGAACGTCACAGCTGGTGCTGCCTACAGTGTGGTCCAGAAGCAATGTGGGGTTTTGCGCAACTACTCACCCATCTTTGTTGCTGGGGTCTCCTTCTTAATCGCAGCTTGCGGCATCCTCCCTTCTGCTTGCTACTCAGCCCCTACAGCCAAAGACTGGCTGTGCACAGACCGCCTCATCACGCAGATGGCTTTGGCCTACGCTGCTGTGTTCGTTACGGCATACAACTACAGTGTGAGTGCATGGGCCAACAAGATATCATCACCTACCACGGTGGTTGCCTTCCAGACTCTGCAGCCTGTCGCTACATGCTGTCTCAATTACGCTGTCTATGGACTCCATCTCACGTTTGCCCAAGCTCTGGGTGGTTCGGCCATTGTCGCAGGTCTTTTGGCAGATGTCCTGTGGAAGACTCTTGATAAAGACAGGGAAAAGGCAGCAAGTTTTGCTTTGGTGGGTTTTTGTGCCGAATGCAGTGGACGCCAAGGAATGGCGAAGCAAGCCATCACGAGCTGAGACCACTTAAGGGAATGCCAATTCTGGTGAAATAGAGCTGACTGCAGACTCCACATGCAAGAGGCGAGTGGTAGCAAGGCCATTGGCTTTACTGCTCTGTGAAGCAGCGAGCAAGAGCGCATTCTCGGCAGTCAGTTTAGCGTGTCCATCTGAAGCATCTCCTCTGCGAGGGGATGCGATGGGGACGTGTTGACCCTGTAGACATAAGCTGCCCATGCAGCAAGGGCCGGATTACAAGGCTTAGCCTAAAAGTTGTATGCCGCGTCGGCCTTGCAAAAAGCCGCCACAGAGATCATCGTGCTTTGCTTGGCAATTGTTCCAGTTGGGTGTGTCCTTTTGTTGCCAGGAGCTTGTAGACGAGGTGGCCAGGCTAAACAAGGAGATCAACGATATCCAGCAGGACCACACACTCGTGCTCGAGATTGCGCATACCAACACAAAGGGTGATGCGCTGGAAGGACAACAACGTTTATGCATCACTGGAGAAGCGTTGCATGCCGAGAGCAGCGCTTTCTTCCTTGGAATGCGAGTCCAGCCGTGGTCTGACCGATGTCTGAAGATGAGGCTATGACAACCTTGTCAAAACGGTGCGATCTCTTGAGGGTGACCTCGCAGATCACAACCTGGCCACGGACAAGCAGCGTCCCTTGCCTTGCATCAAATGCTAGGTTCTGAAGTTCCGATGCACGGACATGAACTATTGAGCTCCCTGCAGGCACAGACACACGGCCTGAAGAAGTTCACCACATGTACACCATCATGAAGCCCGAGCCCCACTTGCAAAGCTTCACATCTTGCGGTTCTCACACGGGGGAAGCTGCGGAGGTCTCAGAATGAACAGCAGCGGGCTGATGTGGATCAGATTTTCCTTGAGAAAAGAAGCCATGAAGAGGAGATCGGACGTGCAGCGCCTGGCTTCCTCAGATTAGATCAGGTGTTTGTTTGCTTGCAAGGCAGAGTTGCAGAGTTCCGCTCTGTATTGCTGTGGGCTGCTAACATGTCCTGGCTCTTGAGGCATGGAACAGGAGATCGCCAGCATTGCCCGCGCCGCCGAGGACTAGTGGCATGAGTCGGTACCGAGAAGCATCTGCTACATTCGGGGTCATCTCCTGCCCTGCTACGCACCAGGACCGCTTGAACGAGCTCCATCCAGATCAGCGCCCTTCTCCCCAGTGCTATGATGCCAGCGGTGATGGCCCCAGCGGCTGAGCTGACGAGGCCGAGAGTACGAAGAGCTGCGGGAAGAGTCCAAGCGACTTAGTGCCGGGCCTAGCTGACACGGTGAAGCTTCACATTCTGCGGTGCGCGGAGCATTTGCATTTGTTCGCTCAGGTTCTGATCTCGGAGAGGCGCGGGACGAGCTCGACCAGGTCTGGGAAAGAAGTCGCGCCACTTACGTGATGCTGCCGCTTTCGATATCGCTGGAGGTGAGTGGAAGACTGAATGCCGTGGAAAGCAGGCCAGGATCCGGAAGAGCTCTGCACTGCTGCAGTGAATGACATATCGTGGTCGGAGTGTGCACCCGTTGACAACTCATGCAGATAGTGTATCCGTGCCAGTGGCAAGATGACTTCGCTACAATCCGGCGAGCTCACCTTTGCACGGATGCGAACGGAGGGGCACCCGAAGAAACGCCAGAATGCAAACTGCGGCTGAGAGCAATGCCATCTTGTGCTGGCAAGTTCAAGCTGCTAGGTCCAGATATGACCGCCACGACACCCAACTCAAACTCAACACACACCTTGCTCCGTTTCCACAAATCGAGCTAGCCAGCTCACCTTCAGCAAGACTTGGCAGAAAGACTAGCAGAGCATCTGCACTGGCGCGGAAGGCTCCGAAGCGATCCTCTTCGCACACGACATCAGCAGTTGAGCACCGGCCTGATGCCATGCGCAGAAAGCCTCTGCGATTTTCGATGTCTGCCAAGATCAAACACGACGTGAGTTTGAAAATCAGCTGATCCAACTTCGTGCCCGCCTGAGCAACACTTTGTCGAGTCTTTGTGGGTCTTCGGGTCCCGATTGTCTGCCCAGGCCAGGAGGTCCAACAAGGGTCAATGAGCATTCCGGAGCAGCGCGAAATCCTTCTGTCGAAGGCTGCCCGTGACTTCACATTGCGAGATGATCAGTGCTTAGTTACCGGCTGGCCAATGCAGGTCAAGAACGACAATGGGGAGATCGTTGCAGCAGAAAAGAACAACAGCCAGGAGCTCGGGCATGCGATGTGCTGTGTGCGGCATCGCTTTGACAGTGTAGTGAGCTGTTTTCAAGGTGAGTTGAAGCTTGACAACGAGCGCCTTCGAGCGCAGATAAAGGAGGCCCTGCGACAACGAGCGCCTTCAGCGAGATTCTTCGTCGCCTCGTCGGCATTCGGCGAAGCCAGGTTCAGGCGGATGCGCAAGAAAAGAAGGCTCTGCTCTGCGAAGCTTGCTGTGCGCCGATGTCTCCGAACGCAGAGTCTTCATGCAACACCGATTCGACACTGGAAGGATGAGAGCAGCGACCAACAGAAGTACGAGATCCTATTTACGAAGGCGAGCAAAGCCCTCGGCCCTTCACAGAGCCTCGGGCTTCTCAGCTGAGTCGCACTCGTAGCGGCCGGAGGACCAAGAGATGACGGCCTTCATTGAGGGCTTTGCCGACAGCAAGGTGCCGTCTCTCCAAGCTCTGCCGGGCCTGAACTGCGTCGGGGGAGCCCGCGCGAAAGGAAGGAAGCGTAGCAGGCAACATCCAAATTGCACTGCCCCACTACAGTAACCTGGTTACGCTTCGACTTGATCTTCTTGTCCGAAACTTCTCTGTTATTTTCCGGAATCAAGGGCGCAAACCCCGAGCTCTCTGCGACGGTTAGTTCAAGCGACGCTTAACTGAAGCCCAATCGTCCAGGATGCAAGCCCAGTGTGAGCAATACACGTGCGGGCATTGAGCTTTAACCCATCGCCTTAAAGCTTGAGCATGTGACCCGCCGAGCACGAAATAGTGGAGGCACTAGACTACTACTAGCACGGCTATACATGCCATAGAGACACAGAGACGGCGCATGATTGGCGGCGAAGAAAACCCATGTGGCTTTTCAGATCGGTGGTGTCGACGTGCGACCTAGTTGTGTTGCTGGAAGAAGCCATTGTTCTGCTGTAGTGCCAGGCAGAGGAGGAGAGAAAGATCAAAGAAAAGCAGGAGGCGCCAAGACAATGTGGAGCTTGGACCGACTCGTGCAGATTTTGTGCCTTCATACTGGTTGCGAACTTGGTGATCACCCGTGACTAGAAAACTCTATGATGTGTGTGCATATGTTCGCAGACAGACACATCTATCTCAGAGGGTCGCAACCCATGGCAGAATGCTCCGACATTCGATCACAGACTCAGACACGTTCCCTGGGGTAGCGCGCGAGTGCGAGTTCCGGAATGATTTTCATCAGACGGAAGCTATCGCCGTATACTTTATGTTAACTTTATGGGTCATGCACATGGTCCGCGCACAGCTGTAAGGTTTAAGCGTGAGGTTTTGCTGTGCTGTTGGGGGCTGCTTTTGTTTACCGTTGCTTTGGCAAAGCCAGGGATCATGTCTAAGTGGGTTCAATGGCAAGGATAACCCACTCACCATACGGGGTGGCGTTTTTGTTACAGTTGCAGGTAGAATGGAAGTCCCACAACAAAAAGCGGGGCGTGACCTCTCAGGTGGTAAGTTTTCACACTTAGGGTTTAGGTTTTGTTTCGGGTTTAGGGTTCTTTGAGGGTTATCACCTGAGAGGTCACGCCCGGCGCATTTTTTTAGGGTTTAATTTTAACGCTACGCCGCCCGCCTCGGCTCTCCAGTGGCAGGGCGAGGGTCTTGTAAACGGTCTGGTCAGAGAACGAAAAGAAGACAATGCACCCGTGAAATGCTCGATTCAGAGCTTGGTGGGAAAGCCAAAGCGGGGACGAGGAAAAGGAGACGGGGGTGGGCAGAAGAAGTCGGAGGGCGGTGAGCGGGGGGGGGAGGGTGTGGGTGGGGTGGAAAAAAGAGAGGAAGGGGGGGCCTCTGGCCTCGGCGGATGTTTGTGGGGTTTGTGTTAGCAGTTTAGGTTGGGGCTTGGGAAATCAAGGAAGACGCGAGCAAGAATTTTAGCAGGCCAAAGTTCCTTGTTTCCTCGCAAGCCAGGGTTGCCTTGTGTGTTTCCTTTATGGCGATGAGACTCAGGTCCACATGTGTCGCGATTGATCTTTGGCGGGCAGAAAGCGACATGTGTAGAACGATGACACGCGGACCAACTTACTGGGCAGATGCGCCAAGCAAGTAGCTTAGACCCACTCCTGACATGTGCACAGATTGCTGTGGGCACGAGCGCAGATCTATATGTACGCGCGAAACCTAGCCGGACCCAGCTAGCTACCACGTTGTATACATTTATAGAAGGAAGCTAGCAAGCAAGCAAGTTAGCAATAAATGATGCCTGCCTATATGCGTACGATTGCATATTCGTATGTTCGTTCATGCGCCCATACACACATGGATTTGTGTACGTGCATGTGTGCATGCATGTGTCCACGCCTCTGTCCGTCCATCCATTCATCGATCGGCCTGTGTTTCTTAATGTCTGCATAGGTTGCGTATCTTGTCCGCCCGCATATCATTACGTAGCAACTTCAGTCCGTATGCCTCTGTCAATCTCTCTCAATCTCTACCTTTACATGTAGGTATGTAGGTACATACTTAGGTACGTAGGTACGCATATATGTAAGTATCAGTGAGAGAGTGTGTCTGTCATGTCTCTGTATGTTTGTTTGTGTCATTGTATGCATGTAATGCATGCATGTACGTATGCATGGTTGCACTGTTTATGATTTTATGTATGTCTGTCTGTCTGTATGTCTGTATGTCTGTATGTGTCTATGTATGTACGAAGGTGCATACATGTGTGCATACGTGCGCATAAATGTATGTAGGTAGGTGGGGTATGTATGTTTTTATGTGAGCATTTTGGTTCTATGTATGTACGTATGAATGTATGTAACTATCTATGTTTATTTGTCTGCATTGTACTGATGCATGAAATGCGTGTATTGTATGTACTGTAAAAATATATACGCAATGTATGTAGTGTATGTAGTGAACGTAGTGCATCAATGTATGTAAGGAGTGTAGCGTATGGAACGTATGTTTGGTATGCAATGTGTGTAATGTATATGTACGTCGGGTTTGCAATGTATGTGATGCACGTTCTAGATGCAATGTTTGAAACATATCTAGTATTGTATACACTACATGCAATGCATGTAATGCACGAGATGTCTGTACGTTATGCATGCCATGCAGGAACTGTGTGAAATATCTGATGTTGTAATGTCTGTAATGAAATTAGAAAAAGGATGTATGTAGTGTATGGAATATGTGTAATCGTAGATGCTACCGGTCGTCCGACTCGGCCGGGTCGGGTGAAGAGTAGTCATCACATCAGGGGCCAGTTGGCAGGGTCAGAATGCACAAGACGACGAATGTCGGGCGGAGGGGGTGGTGGGGGCTCTGGGCCGCTAGTTTTCCGAGCGAATCAGGACACATCCACCAAGCGTACTTCTTTCCACGGTCAGAATCTCCGGTCGCGGGGGCTTGGAAGCCAAAGTCCAGTTTTTTTCGGAGGATTGTGAAGTGCAATGTATGTAACGTCAGTAATATACGTAGTGTATGTCACGTCTGTAATGAAAGCATGCATGTATGCACATATGTATGTATGCATGCATGTTTAGAGGGTTGGCTGGCAAGCAGGTAGGTACTCTTGTGCGGGAAAGCTCGCATGGTGCCCATCCTTGCCAGAGCATTGAGCGGCTCCTGCAAAACATCTCCAAGAGCTTGGACTTGCCGACCGATGCCATGCCCCCAGGTAGTTCATGTATCCTTTTGTGCTTCCACATTTGTTGGACCGACATTGCTTGTCGAACCTGGCGGCTAACTGAGATATCAGATGTAGTCAGATTTGACAGGTCACTCCGGAGTCTCACCTGAGAGACATGGAGGATGAGCCGAGGCCCTATATTCCTCGAGCATCACCGAACACAGGCTACCTTCATAATTGTGTCAGTTTTGCCGGTTGCGAGTTCACAGATCATTCTGCTTGCAGATTCTTGCCTCCGTAAGTTTGCGAGGATCAGTGGGAAAAAGCCAATCGTTCCGTTCAGAGCTTCAGGATGGTTTCGATTCGGGCGGGCCAGGAGTCGGGCGTCCGACCATGTTGGAGCAAGAGTGTGGAAGGCGATCATTTCGTGCGTGCCAGCATGCCCTGAAGCATGGTGAGTTCTTTCTCTCGGATCCGACAGCACGAGACACGCATTTGTCTGCCAAGGTTGGACTTCAAGAGCCGACAGCTGCAGAACTCGGAAACCACGCAGCCAGGGCCTTGTGGGGTTGACAATCTACGTTTTGGAAGAGCTTTGTTCTGGTTGTGAGGGGATGGGGACTTGGTGACGTGAGTGACAGATCCACATAGGTGCGTCACATGCTGCGTCACATGCTACGGTTCCGCATCTGCCTCGCAAGGAGCCGCCTGGAGGGGGAGCTTGCCAAACGCCAGGGCTCCGAGAAGAGGTTGACAAGCGAAAGACGGGGAGAGACAGAGAGAGAGAGAGAGAGAGAGAGAGAGAGAGGGATAGAATGACCACACGTGTGCGGTGGGGAGGCAACTCCCATCCCAGCCCTGGTGAAAGAAAGAGACAGTGAGGGTGCGGCATCTGGGACCGGCAGTGCCCAGGTGAAGGAGAACTCGAGAAGATCGAGAGCCTCGACGTCAAGATCTCCCTAGAGCTGTCTCAGGCACCGCGCTCGTGGGAATCAGGTGCAGCCTGAACATCCCCGGTGCTGATCACCGAGTTGATGGAGAAAGATGGGCAGACAACTTGCGCAGGTTGAGGAAAAGATGAAGCAGTACGAGAAGGTTTGCTGTGCCAGTCAACACTGGGACTTATGAATGTCGACTTTGCTAATGTTCTTAGCGCCGCTGCCACTTTGGCCTGTGCTCTTTCTCGATCAGGAGATGGCCGAGAGGTACGACAAGATCGAGGATATGAAAGCACAAGGCCTTTGGCGGCACTCTCCAGCCGTCCTTGAGCAGTTCAGACGGGACAAGTGAAAAGGCGCTCTGGAATTGCAGAAGCTAGAAGAGTCGAAGAGGAACCTCGAGGACCGTGTTATCTGTTGTTGGTGCGTGGGTGTGTTGCATTTGTGAGCCGCGTTCGTCGGTTGATGTGGTTACTTCCAGATCGCAATATCACGCAGCTCTCCTCGATGGAGTCTATAAGTGCATGCTGCAGCCTGCCTTTCCAAGAAGCTCCCTGCATTTGTTTTTGGCATGCCAACAGCGCAGACCGCAAAACCACATCCTGGCTGGTCGCCATTTCCAAGAATCATGCTGGTCTACTTAAGAAGCAGGCGGCTGGCGTACGAAGCCAAGCAGAAGCCATCTCTGTTGCCGTTCCTTCTGCTTCTCACGGCAGTGCTTAGCGAACTCGGAGTACAGCACCAGCAAAGACGATGGCCTGAGCTCAAGGAGCGATCTGTTGCACTGCGACAGCAGGCCATGGGCTCCTGCAGAAATCTCGACTTCGCAAAGCAATATGGCAGCGTCAGGTGAATTTCATTCGCCTTAGATACGACAGCAAACGTGCTGTGCTTGGCAGAGTTGTCGCCTGCCCTTGAATGCCTTGGCAGCTCGCGGGTCAGCAAGGCCAGCAGTTGCAAGATGACGAGACTGCCGCGAACCTTGAGGCTCGCGACCCAGAGATTTGGCATGGAATCAGTTCCCACGGCGGAATGCAGGGATACGAGACCAAGATTCGACAGTTCGGTCAGTCTGTGCCCAAGAGAGCAGTTAAGCGGCCCGGCCTTGTTCATCACCCTTGAATCCTTCAGGACCTTGCATACTCTTCGCACTTTCATTCTGCAAAAGACGTCAGAGCCAGCTGCTTGGAGTCTGGCTTCTCTGCGTGTGCCGAAATGTTTGCGTTTGACACATGGACAAGGTCAGACTTCCGTGCTGAGATGGCAAGCTGCCTAGATGTTGCGGGGCAGCTGAACAAAATGCTCCAGGCAGATGTTCGAGTTTAGTTCAGAAGTCCGCACTCACTTCTTTCTACAGATTTATCAAATGTGGCATGTTTCGAAGAAAGCAGGACAGTGCTCTGCGACCGCCGCCTCCTGTTTGATGGACCGCAAGGACCCATTGAGGGTGGGCTGCTTTGCAGTGCTTCACAGCATGGCTCAGCATGGCACTTTGGTGTGCTCAGGCTCGCCTGATGCGGCGGTTCTCGACGGGTGGGGAGCTCCTTCCTGTGCAGAGAAGGGTCTCGTGCACAAGGCTAGAAGCTAGGATTTCGAATCGACCACCACCTGGCTGCAATTTAAGCGCAGGCCCGGGGATGCTCCCACCGTCACAGGTAGGACATGTTAGGTTGTAGCTAGCTTGAGTCTTGAGTGATTGATCTACACCAGAAAGCACACCCTCTACCATATTGAAGCAATGGTTCAGCCATGAAGCATACATGCTGGTTGAAGTGGAGCGAGGCTCGGAAATTTGGGCTTCGTTTTCCATTTCGCGAATCAGCATGTCCGAATGCTTTGCACCCAATGATGCATGACCGAGACTGCCCGCTGAACTGGTACAGCTGCATGGAAAATGGACACACGTTGCTGCGCAGCTGCTGTGTCATAGACCTCAATTCTCTGCGCGGCATGTCTCACTGTTTGCGCAGGTGGTCCCGTTCCTGCCACAGTGGCTCCGAAACGACTTGTTGAGCCCAAAACCGAGTTCCAAACGTCGCTGATTTGGAACTGGCCGTTGCAGTCCGCAGAGTTGGCGTCAGACAGAATTCGGAGCCGGAATCGAGCAAGAGACGTGCCGACAACCGTATAGCCAGATCCAGTTAGGTGAGCGCTTCGTGACCGAGTGTGTCACCTTCTTCCAGGACTTGGACAAGGCACGCGCCAGAACATGCATGCAGAGACACTGCAACCTTCATGCAACACAAGACCCACGTACTTGAGCTGATGGGAGGACAAGAACGGCACCCTGGAGCCCGAGGAGCTTTTTCCAATGGTTCGCACCCGAGAGCTGGGAGATGGCTTGCTCTGCCCGGTCTTTGCTAAGTGACGTCTCCATGTCATGTCGGAGATGAGAGAGAGAGAGAGAGAGAGAGAGAGAGAGAGAGAGAGCCGACACGCCTCACCTGAGCCACGCCGGCGCTTCACTAACCCTAGCTCGCTAGACCAAGACGACTGAGTTAGGCCCGTGGTTTCGACGGTGAGTTAGGGTGGGGGTACTTACAGCTGAGTAACGGGTCAGAGCGAGCAAAGGGCAGCTGCGGTTTCAGCAGTGCAGCAGGAACGGGGGAGAGTGAGTCAGGAGGGAGTGTGTTGTCTAGTCTGCACTTGCACTGTTGCTCTCTCCTAACCCGCTGCCTTTTCAAACACTCGCACAGCGGGGGGAACCGGAGAGCGAGGTGAACTAGCATCGCATGATCGTACCTTGTTGCTCCTTCGACCTGTAACCAACGCTCACCGGGGACCCAAGCAGAGGCGAGCAGAACCAGGGGACACCACTTGAGTAGCCGAGGCTTGGGGCTCCTGTACTGGCAGCTAGTCGAGTCTTTAGCCGACGTTTCGCTGTGCATGAGGCCTCAAGAGTGGAACCCCAACACGTGTCACGACGATCCCGCGAGTAGTCACATGCCACGGGGGAGAACACACAGGTCCTTGGTTTAGCAGCCCATGTTGCGCATATATAGGGTCCCGGTATGCTACGGCAGTTCTTCGCTCCCACCAGCCCCGTGGCAGGCAGCTCAAACCTCAACTGCAGGGGAGAGCGACGCAAGAGTGGGGACGTACAGCAGCCTTTTTTGTAAGCCCAAAGGGGGACCACAGGGAGCAGGGGAACACCACGCTACGATATGGGTTACATTAACCTGCTGTTTTCGTCGCTCCCAGTGTTGCCCTGAACAGCCGAACGTGCAGCACGGTGGTCATGTAATGCAGCAAGCCCCACGGTATTATGGTTTCTGGCTAGCCACAGGGGCGCGGTGAAGAGGCCGGGATGCGGGGGGTCCTAGTGTAAAGGGTGGGGCTTGCTACATGAAAACCGGGAGCACACCAGGTAGTTCGATACCACTTTCAGGAAAAACCCCAAGGCCGGCCACTCACTAACACAGTGGGGAGGCTGGGCGGGCCGAAGGCCTGAGGGTCGCTTGACGACCCCTACGCCCTGCAGAAAGAAAAAAGAGCGAGCCGAGCCGACCCGGGGCGAACCCCTGGGGGGAAGCAAAGGACACTCCGCGAATAGCGGGAGTGCGTTCGTGCACGGGGGAAGCGGCCTGAACGCTGCCGCGACCCTCACACCCGGAAGAGAGAGAGAGAGAGACCCATTGATCCCACAGACCGATTTCTCCAGGTGCGCAGCATGGCCGATGCTCACAGCCTCTTGCCTGCTTTCGAAGATGATGCTTGTAGTCTGGTCCCGTCTGGCTGAGAACATCTGTGCACGGATGATTTCAGGCATGGCGCTCGATCTGGATCAGCTCGGCTCCCAGAACTCAGTCGTGTGGTGCATGTAGGACGGCAAGGTGCACCTTCTGCTTGCCGTAATACATCCCAGGGGCGAAAGTTTCAAGCCACGGCTAGCATACAGATGTTACAGACTCTTGCGGAGTAGCCGAGTGCCTCACAGTCTCGTTTCTGCTACCTCTACTCCGGTTAGCCGGCTAGGGGATGATTACAATGCCGCTTGAACAACAGAATACTTAGACTTATTCTTAGTAATTCCGTCTTCGGTTGTGTTAGGAGTCTACAGGGAAAGGGTGCGGATTCTGGGTAGGGCACCTTCTCACGGAAATAAGCAGCCGGCGCAGAGAGCCTCCTGTTCGCGGGATGCAGCTAGGTGCTCAGGTAAAGTTCAGAGTATTTGCCTTGTGGTTCGTGTTTGCCCTGGCTGCATTGCAATTCCGAAAGCGTTAGTTTTTGGCAGGTGCAAGCGTTTCTCACAGATCTTCGATGTCAACGGCGATGGCTTGATTGAGCTGGATGAGTGCCTTCGCTGCGTTTCAAGCTCATGTGATATTTCATGATGCTTCCTTACCTCTTGCATATTACCTCTTGCATAGCGTAGTGCTTAAAGACGGATGCAAGACGGGCTGGGCGGCGGACCACCGCGGTATTCAATGTCAAGTTTCTGTCTGTGTGCTCAGGTTCGTCAATTTTTCACGCTTCATGATTGTGATGTCGTTCCTGCACAGCCAGGCCGGCTCTCCTGAGTCATACAAAGGCTGTTCAACATGCGTCGAGTTGTCTGTGCAAATATGACATGCGGTATGTACGGGTCCACATGTAGCAAGCATCTCGAGAAGCACCACTGCATGGTCGGATGCCGTAAGACATGGCTGCCAGGAGGGACAGTTAACATTGTCGATCGCAATGGAGCCAGAGGCATGGTGGCACTTTCGCCCAGTGAGTCTGAAGTTGACGGAGCTGTTCAGGTTGTCAGAGCAGAATTATGCTGAAGATACTCAAATAAGTCGTATTGATAGTCATATGGACAACAGGAACAAGATCCCAACACACGTAGTACACACAACAGGCACGGTATGGATACTTATGTTAATGCAAGTGACACTTGTCCATGATGTTAGCCAGACACATTCTTGCACTTCTGTAAAACCATGGATTACTTCTCATGTCGATCTGTGTATTTGTCTACCTGCACATCATCTTGTTGACAATTATCTATTTATCTGTTTACAGACGGATGTATAAATTGCCTACGCCCTGCCCCGCCGGGCCTAATCAATACCCGAAAATCCTCATCCGAAGCTTCAAACTCGAACCACATCGGCACCCACTTCCAAAGCATCGGCTGTCAAAGACTCGCAGCCAAGAGACGGCAACGGTCCGGTCCGCAGCCCTTTCTGCAGCCAAGGCTGTCTTCGGCTGGTCTTACTCGAATTTGGAGTCGCTTGATTGAGCATGCTTGCAGTCGTGGCCTTGTCTTCAGAGTCCAAAGCCACGGCATGCACACCTCGGGCGATCCAGTTACTCATCTTGCGCATCATCGCAGTACTGGTCGCCTTGTATTTCTTTCTGGTGGGACTTGACCTGATGGGAAGAGCGTTGGTGGTATTGGGTGGCAAAGGAGCTGCTGCACTCTTTACATCTACAGGAAATCCTGTAAATGGCTTGGTAATTGGCATCATGGCCACTGCTCTTGTGCAGTCGTCGTCCACAAGCACCTCTGTCATTGTAGGCCTGGTTGCGGCCGACCAGATATCTGTACGTGCGGCCATTCCAGTGGTCATGGGTGCGAATGTCGGAACATCAATAACTAACACAATCGTGTCCATTGTGCACGCTGCTAGTCCGACTGAGCTGGAGCATGCCTTTGCAGGAGCGACGGTGCATGAAATGTTCAACTTGCTTACAGTTCTTATTCTGCTACCCACGGAGATAGTCGTGGCATCCATCAATGGTGATGGTGGACCATTGTACCTTGTCTCGAAGGCCGTCACGGAAGCTGCAATGGGTGCAGGGGCTCGTGATGTCACCTTTAGCTCCCCTACGAAGTCGATCGTGGCTCCTCTGACAGATTATTTACTGGATCCAAACAAAGATGTTATGAAAGCGGTGTCTTTGGGAGCGCCGGTGCCCAGAGAAGTGCCTGCCGGAGCGAACACCAGCCTGTGCTCAGCGTGGCTGAACTGCGCCGAGTACTTCTGTGTGTCGACTTCTACGCAGAAAGCTTGGAGGAAATTAGATGTGGACGGTTTCGCCTCCTTGACAAAGTGCATTCATGTATTGAGCTTCCCAGATGGCTGCACGCAATCGTCGGACTGTTACCTAGAAGCTGGCAAGTTTTATTCGATCTCGATCGAGGGTGCTCGTACCCTTGATTCTGGAATGTTTGCCCGTGTCGGTGATGTCGTTGGAGGAACCTTCGGACTCGTTCTTTCCTTCGTGCTCATTGCAGGGTCGCTGCTCTGCCTCGTTACAGTGCTGAATGCACTCGTGACTGGCTGGGCCAAGAAGATGATGAGACGTGCTACCCAGACGAACGACTGTCTAGCGGTGGTCCTCGGTTTTACTGTCACTGCAGTCGTACAATCGAGCAGTGTGACAACCTCTACTTTAATTCCTCTCTGTGCCCTGCAGGTCTTGCCGATGCAGAAAATGCTGCCCATAACCATCGGTGCAAATCTCGGAACAACATGCACGTCCCTCATCGCGGCGCTGGCTGTACTTAAGCCAGACACCATGCAGATTGCCTTGTGCCATCTGTTCTTCAACATCTTCGGATTGCTTCTTTGGTTCCCAGTGCCACTTGCGCGTACACTACCTGTGAAAGCAGCCTGTATGCTTGGCTTTTATGCATCCTGCTGGCGAATGTTTCCCGTTATCTATGTGCCCACCACTTTCATTGCTCTTCCAAGCCTTTGCCTCGCACTTTCTCTGCTCTATGAAAGGAGCGTCGTGGGAGGCGTCATGGCAACAGCTTCGTTTGTGATGATACTTGCTGTGTTTGTGGTTTGGTGGTGGATGGGTGGCTGTTACGTGGTGGTTAGCAAAGAGATCCGTCGCGAGAGGGCTGAGCAGAAGGCAAGGGAGCTTGAACTTGCTAGAGAGTCTCCAAAGGAGTCTCCAAAGGAGAAGACGACGTGGATCAGGTCAAACCTGTCCAAGTCGACTCAGGACGCTCAGCTTCTCGTGGTGGTTGAAAGCGGCAAAGAGCCGAGCGAGACTCAAACAGTAGGAGCCCTGCATGCAGCCACCACAGAATTTTGCAAGGAGATTATCGAAGCTCCAGTGCCCACAGAAAGCGGCTCGCTTGAATCGTGGGCGTTCTAGATGCTCGAATAGTTCCTGTCAGAGTACAACTAGTGTGGCGATGCAGCAGCTGGTCACACTGTGCAAGAAGTGACGAAGACTTGTCAAGCGTCGCAGCTTGTGATGCTGTTTGTCTTGCCATCCTGTTTGCAGTTGTCTCGTGGTATGTCCAGCAGATGGCCCGTCTTCGCCAGCAGACTTTGTAGGAGCTTCGGCTCCTGCCAGATCAACTTTTGCCCTGATGCACCTGAAAGACAGAGACGCATCCGCAAGTTTTGTAAGTGTGCTTATGAATCTCTTTGCGCTGAGCCCCGGAGCCCTCAGACACATGCATCCTTCTGGGTGCCACAGCATGATGCTCAGCGTTCGAAGCAGGACTCGTGAACAAGGCCGCCAGCTCAAGCGCCAGGAAGATCAGATGTAAAATGATACTCTTGCTCCAATGCATGGTGTTTCACCCATGCCGAGTAAAGTTGCCGGCGTCCAGTCACGGCAGTCAACTTTATCTCTCTCGGGATGCCATCCTGTTTTAACGCGGCCCACCAGCTAGGTCGCTGACATCAGGCAGAATGGCAGAAAAGAGCGACAGTGTGCCAAGGATGCGGTCGTAACAAGGCGTTTCGAAGGAGAGCTGGGCAGAGCCCTGGCAGAGTGCAGGCCATGGCGCAGATGAACGGAGAGCTCCCAGGAGGCCAGGCGCTTGGCCCGGCCCAAGGTTCCACTCGGACCGTGCAGAGTGCCTGATAGTGCCTGTGTCGTTGTAGGCCCACCTCCCGTCACGCCACAGCCGCATGCGGGAAGCTGAGAGTGAAATCCTGGTCCGATGGCATGTCCGAGTGGGGACAGTTGGGGGTCAAGTGCTCTTTCCGAACGATGCCGTTCCGGAGTCAGGACAGCAATGTGGTCAGTCCCGACAACAGAAGCCCACTTCCCATTCTGAACCCCACAGAGGACGGAATGTCGAGTAAACGAACTTGCAGTTTTGGCTAAGCTTGGCGCGTCTCGTTGCATGTCCAGAAACTTCCAACGATACATGTTTGGTAAAAGGAGGAAGAGGCAGCAGTGTCTCCAGCGCACTTGGCTGTCGACTGTGAGTTCTACAAGAACAAGCGAGAGTCTCGGATGCCTGCAGCCGTGTCTTCGGGCGAGACGTTCAGCTCCGCACGCAGACTGTCATGCACCCTGCTTTTGGTGGGGCCTTTTCTGCAGGTCCCGCAAGCTGATGGAGGAAAATGACAGCATGCGGGAGTGACGAGCCTGAACGGTCAAGCTGACAATCATGTAGTACAGGTGTTACATTGAAGTAGAAAACACCTGCGTCCAAGCTGGTGTTATCACCGAGGCGCATGAACGGATTGGAGGACATGGTCCGGAGGCTTAATGCGAAGCTGGAACAGCAGGACACGTCCAGAGTCCTAGTGCCGGATCAGAAGAGGTTTTGCATGAGTCGCATCAGGAAGCTAGAGAGGACCAGCCAAGACTTGAGGGAGTCACAAAGCCAAAGAAGGTCAATTGAGCGGCGTGTTGGCTGACGACTCACTGAAGCTAAACTATCAGATGCCATGCAAAATAGCGCATAGGCTCACAGACACAACTGAGTAGGAGCCTTCTGCGAGTTTGCTGCCTGAGAGGAGCAGAAGCTTCGGCATGCGGAGGTTGTCGCTGTCCCAGACTGTCTCGTAGAAACCCCGGCCCTTGGCCTCGGTGCCCAGTCAGGATCTCCGCGAGGGTGGTCTTCGGTGAGCTCTGAGCTCCACTCCCGACAAATCCTAAGCGTTGGATGCAGCAAATCAGAGTCGGCGGGTCGAAGCTCGACCCTGCGGGACACTGAAATCTCCTTTCGTCGCTCCAATCATGGACTGGGCCATGCCATGTTTTGAAAATAGGCACTTCATTACATTCCTCAGAGATTGTGTTAGTTCTTGGCAGCGATTTGCTGCTCAGCCTTGACGTGCTCTGTGAGGCCCTTGATGGCAAAAGCCACACGCACATACACGCGGTTTCACGAGCGCTTGCGAAGACGACAGCTCCTGTCTCTTGATTTCATGTTTGGAGGGTCTGTTGCTGCTGTGATCTCCGGTTGCCCGATCAGATGTTTCGTGTTGTTGCCTCTTATCCGATTTCGCAACAAGTTGGGGAAGCCTGATAGTGTCGCGGGAGGCAAGCAGCACTGCCACCCTCGCTGGGACATGTCTTCGATCACACTATCGTCAACCCAAAGTTGCGCTGAGAGTGTTGCACAAAGTGGCAAAAGATGTGCGATCCATCGCTGCATGTACTTCTTTGATTCCAAGCTTTAGCAACATGCAGCCAGTGAGAGTTCTGTTCGCTTTCGCAGTGCCATCGTTTCGGCTTCGTGGAAGGATGTCTCTCCAGCCCAACGGAGCCTGCCTTACCTAATGTGTGTGGATGGAGCCAAGCTTGTAAACTAAGGCAACTAAGGGGCATAACTAAACAAGGAGTTTGATAGGATCCCATGGTAGAGTCACAGGAGCAAAATGCTTCGAGACTCTCCCTGCTGCAGCGTCACCGTGAGGCGCGGGAACGGCTTGCCGAAGTCGGCAAGCTCCAGGGCCAAGGTCAAGGCGGCCAAGCGGGCGCTGGCGAAGTCTCTGAGGGCTCACATGGAGCCCCTTTGGCCGCTTCACCGACAACCGATTGCCCGAAGTCGTCGCAGTCACAGGAGGTTCTGGCGGCGTCGATTGCCGCTGCAAAGTCTCATTTCCATTCATCGCCCTTGCAAACACCCCTCGCGCCCTCGAATTCTGGAGCAAGCAGGGCGAGCAACCTCCCAAGGAAAAGGCCACTTTCAGCCTTTCCCAGCCGTGCAACGGCATCTCCAGTCTGGGATGATTACAATGCCGCTTGAACAACAGAATACTTAGACTTATTCTTAGTAATTCCGTCTTCGGTTGTGTTAGGAGTCTACAGGGAAAGGGTGCGGATTCTGGGTAGGGCACCTTCTCACGGAAATAAGCAGCCGGCGCAGAGAGCCTCCTGTTCGCGGGATGCAGCTAGGTGCTCAGGTAAAGTTCAGAGTATTTGCCTTGTGGTTCGTGTTTGCCCTGGCTGCATTGCAATTCCGAAAGCGTTAGTTTTTGGCAGGTGCAAGCGTTTCTCACAGATCTTCGATGTCAACGGCGATGGCTTGATTGAGCTGGATGAGTGCCTTCGCTGCGTTTCAAGCTCATGTGATATTTCATGATGCTTCCTTACCTCTTGCATATTACCTCTTGCATAGCGTAGTGCTTAAAGACGGATGCAAGACGGGCTGGGCGGCGGACCACCGCGGTATTCAATGTCAAGTTTCTGTCTGTGTGCTCAGGTTCGTCAATTTTTCACGCTTCATGATTGTGATGTCGTTCCTGCACAGCCAGGCCGGCTCTCCTGAGTCATACAAAGGCTGTTCAACATGCGTCGAGTTGTCTGTGCAAATATGACATGCGGTATGTACGGGTCCACATGTAGCAAGCATCTCGAGAAGCACCACTGCATGGTCGGATGCCGTAAGACATGGCTGCCAGGAGGGACAGTTAACATTGTCGATCGCAATGGAGCCAGAGGCATGGTGGCACTTTCGCCCAGTGAGTCTGAAGTTGACGGAGCTGTTCAGGTTGTCAGAGCAGAATTATGCTGAAGATACTCAAATAAGTCGTATTGATAGTCATATGGACAACAGGAACAAGATCCCAACACACGTAGTACACACAACAGGCACGGTATGGATACTTATGTTAATGCAAGTGACACTTGTCCATGATGTTAGCCAGACACATTCTTGCACTTCTGTAAAACCATGGATTACTTCTCATGTCGATCTGTGTATTTGTCTACCTGCACATCATCTTGTTGACAATTATCTATTTATCTGTTTACAGACGGATGTATAAATTGCCTACGCCCTGCCCCGCCGGGCCTAATCAATACCCGAAAATCCTCATCCGAAGCTTCAAACTCGAACCACATCGGCACCCACTTCCAAAGCATCGGCTGTCAAAGACTCGCAGCCAAGAGACGGCAACGGTCCGGTCCGCAGCCCTTTCTGCAGCCAAGGCTGTCTTCGGCTGGTCTTACTCGAATTTGGAGTCGCTTGATTGAGCATGCTTGCAGTCGTGGCCTTGTCTTCAGAGTCCAAAGCCACGGCATGCACACCTCGGGCGATCCAGTTACTCATCTTGCGCATCATCGCAGTACTGGTCGCCTTGTATTTCTTTCTGGTGGGACTTGACCTGATGGGAAGAGCGTTGGTGGTATTGGGTGGCAAAGGAGCTGCTGCACTCTTTACATCTACAGGAAATCCTGTAAATGGCTTGGTAATTGGCATCATGGCCACTGCTCTTGTGCAGTCGTCGTCCACAAGCACCTCTGTCATTGTAGGCCTGGTTGCGGCCGACCAGATATCTGTACGTGCGGCCATTCCAGTGGTCATGGGTGCGAATGTCGGAACATCAATAACTAACACAATCGTGTCCATTGTGCACGCTGCTAGTCCGACTGAGCTGGAGCATGCCTTTGCAGGAGCGACGGTGCATGAAATGTTCAACTTGCTTACAGTTCTTATTCTGCTACCCACGGAGATAGTCGTGGCATCCATCAATGGTGATGGTGGACCATTGTACCTTGTCTCGAAGGCCGTCACGGAAGCTGCAATGGGTGCAGGGGCTCGTGATGTCACCTTTAGCTCCCCTACGAAGTCGATCGTGGCTCCTCTGACAGATTATTTACTGGATCCAAACAAAGATGTTATGAAAGCGGTGTCTTTGGGAGCGCCGGTGCCCAGAGAAGTGCCTGCCGGAGCGAACACCAGCCTGTGCTCAGCGTGGCTGAACTGCGCCGAGTACTTCTGTGTGTCGACTTCTACGCAGAAAGCTTGGAGGAAATTAGATGTGGACGGTTTCGCCTCCTTGACAAAGTGCATTCATGTATTGAGCTTCCCAGATGGCTGCACGCAATCGTCGGACTGTTACCTAGAAGCTGGCAAGTTTTATTCGATCTCGATCGAGGGTGCTCGTACCCTTGATTCTGGAATGTTTGCCCGTGTCGGTGATGTCGTTGGAGGAACCTTCGGACTCGTTCTTTCCTTCGTGCTCATTGCAGGGTCGCTGCTCTGCCTCGTTACAGTGCTGAATGCACTCGTGACTGGCTGGGCCAAGAAGATGATGAGACGTGCTACCCAGACGAACGACTGTCTAGCGGTGGTCCTCGGTTTTACTGTCACTGCAGTCGTACAATCGAGCAGTGTGACAACCTCTACTTTAATTCCTCTCTGTGCCCTGCAGGTCTTGCCGATGCAGAAAATGCTGCCCATAACCATCGGTGCAAATCTCGGAACAACATGCACGTCCCTCATCGCGGCGCTGGCTGTACTTAAGCCAGACACCATGCAGATTGCCTTGTGCCATCTGTTCTTCAACATCTTCGGATTGCTTCTTTGGTTCCCAGTGCCACTTGCGCGTACACTACCTGTGAAAGCAGCCTGTATGCTTGGCTTTTATGCATCCTGCTGGCGAATGTTTCCCGTTATCTATGTGCCCACCACTTTCATTGCTCTTCCAAGCCTTTGCCTCGCACTTTCTCTGCTCTATGAAAGGAGCGTCGTGGGAGGCGTCATGGCAACAGCTTCGTTTGTGATGATACTTGCTGTGTTTGTGGTTTGGTGGTGGATGGGTGGCTGTTACGTGGTGGTTAGCAAAGAGATCCGTCGCGAGAGGGCTGAGCAGAAGGCAAGGGAGCTTGAACTTGCTAGAGAGTCTCCAAAGGAGTCTCCAAAGGAGAAGACGACGTGGATCAGGTCAAACCTGTCCAAGTCGACTCAGGACGCTCAGCTTCTCGTGGTGGTTGAAAGCGGCAAAGAGCCGAGCGAGACTCAAACAGTAGGAGCCCTGCATGCAGCCACCACAGAATTTTGCAAGGAGATTATCGAAGCTCCAGTGCCCACAGAAAGCGGCTCGCTTGAATCGTGGGCGTTCTAGATGCTCGAATAGTTCCTGTCAGAGTACAACTAGTGTGGCGATGCAGCAGCTGGTCACACTGTGCAAGAAGTGACGAAGACTTGTCAAGCGTCGCAGCTTGTGATGCTGTTTGTCTTGCCATCCTGTTTGCAGTTGTCTCGTGGTATGTCCAGCAGATGGCCCGTCTTCGCCAGCAGACTTTGTAGGAGCTTCGGCTCCTGCCAGATCAACTTTTGCCCTGATGCACCTGAAAGACAGAGACGCATCCGCAAGTTTTGTAAGTGTGCTTATGAATCTCTTTGCGCTGAGCCCCGGAGCCCTCAGACACATGCATCCTTCTGGGTGCCACAGCATGATGCTCAGCGTTCGAAGCAGGACTCGTGAACAAGGCCGCCAGCTCAAGCGCCAGGAAGATCAGATGTAAAATGATACTCTTGCTCCAATGCATGGTGTTTCACCCATGCCGAGTAAAGTTGCCGGCGTCCAGTCACGGCAGTCAACTTTATCTCTCTCGGGATGCCATCCTGTTTTAACGCGGCCCACCAGCTAGGTCGCTGACATCAGGCAGAATGGCAGAAAAGAGCGACAGTGTGCCAAGGATGCGGTCGTAACAAGGCGTTTCGAAGGAGAGCTGGGCAGAGCCCTGGCAGAGTGCAGGCCATGGCGCAGATGAACGGAGAGCTCCCAGGAGGCCAGGCGCTTGGCCCGGCCCAAGGTTCCACTCGGACCGTGCAGAGTGCCTGATAGTGCCTGTGTCGTTGTAGGCCCACCTCCCGTCACGCCACAGCCGCATGCGGGAAGCTGAGAGTGAAATCCTGGTCCGATGGCATGTCCGAGTGGGGACAGTTGGGGGTCAAGTGCTCTTTCCGAACGATGCCGTTCCGGAGTCAGGACAGCAATGTGGTCAGTCCCGACAACAGAAGCCCACTTCCCATTCTGAACCCCACAGAGGACGGAATGTCGAGTAAACGAACTTGCAGTTTTGGCTAAGCTTGGCGCGTCTCGTTGCATGTCCAGAAACTTCCAACGATACATGTTTGGTAAAAGGAGGAAGAGGCAGCAGTGTCTCCAGCGCACTTGGCTGTCGACTGTGAGTTCTACAAGAACAAGCGAGAGTCTCGGATGCCTGCAGCCGTGTCTTCGGGCGAGACGTTCAGCTCCGCACGCAGACTGTCATGCACCCTGCTTTTGGTGGGGCCTTTTCTGCAGGTCCCGCAAGCTGATGGAGGAAAATGACAGCATGCGGGAGTGACGAGCCTGAACGGTCAAGCTGACAATCATGTAGTACAGGTGTTACATTGAAGTAGAAAACACCTGCGTCCAAGCTGGTGTTATCACCGAGGCGCATGAACGGATTGGAGGACATGGTCCGGAGGCTTAATGCGAAGCTGGAACAGCAGGACACGTCCAGAGTCCTAGTGCCGGATCAGAAGAGGTTTTGCATGAGTCGCATCAGGAAGCTAGAGAGGACCAGCCAAGACTTGAGGGAGTCACAAAGCCAAAGAAGGTCAATTGAGCGGCGTGTTGGCTGACGACTCACTGAAGCTAAACTATCAGATGCCATGCAAAATAGCGCATAGGCTCACAGACACAACTGAGTAGGAGCCTTCTGCGAGTTTGCTGCCTGAGAGGAGCAGAAGCTTCGGCATGCGGAGGTTGTCGCTGTCCCAGACTGTCTCGTAGAAACCCCGGCCCTTGGCCTCGGTGCCCAGTCAGGATCTCCGCGAGGGTGGTCTTCGGTGAGCTCTGAGCTCCACTCCCGACAAATCCTAAGCGTTGGATGCAGCAAATCAGAGTCGGCGGGTCGAAGCTCGACCCTGCGGGACACTGAAATCTCCTTTCGTCGCTCCAATCATGGACTGGGCCATGCCATGTTTTGAAAATAGGCACTTCATTACATTCCTCAGAGATTGTGTTAGTTCTTGGCAGCGATTTGCTGCTCAGCCTTGACGTGCTCTGTGAGGCCCTTGATGGCAAAAGCCACACGCACATACACGCGGTTTCACGAGCGCTTGCGAAGACGACAGCTCCTGTCTCTTGATTTCATGTTTGGAGGGTCTGTTGCTGCTGTGATCTCCGGTTGCCCGATCAGATGTTTCGTGTTGTTGCCTCTTATCCGATTTCGCAACAAGTTGGGGAAGCCTGATAGTGTCGCGGGAGGCAAGCAGCACTGCCACCCTCGCTGGGACATGTCTTCGATCACACTATCGTCAACCCAAAGTTGCGCTGAGAGTGTTGCACAAAGTGGCAAAAGATGTGCGATCCATCGCTGCATGTACTTCTTTGATTCCAAGCTTTAGCAACATGCAGCCAGTGAGAGTTCTGTTCGCTTTCGCAGTGCCATCGTTTCGGCTTCGTGGAAGGATGTCTCTCCAGCCCAACGGAGCCTGCCTTACCTAATGTGTGTGGATGGAGCCAAGCTTGTAAACTAAGGCAACTAAGGGGCATAACTAAACAAGGAGTTTGATAGGATCCCATGGTAGAGTCACAGGAGCAAAATGCTTCGAGACTCTCCCTGCTGCAGCGTCACCGTGAGGCGCGGGAACGGCTTGCCGAAGTCGGCAAGCTCCAGGGCCAAGGTCAAGGCGGCCAAGCGGGCGCTGGCGAAGTCTCTGAGGGCTCACATGGAGCCCCTTTGGCCGCTTCACCGACAACCGATTGCCCGAAGTCGTCGCAGTCACAGGAGGTTCTGGCGGCGTCGATTGCCGCTGCAAAGTCTCATTTCCATTCATCGCCCTTGCAAACACCCCTCGCGCCCTCGAATTCTGGAGCAAGCAGGGCGAGCAACCTCCCAAGGAAAAGGCCACTTTCAGCCTTTCCCAGCCGTGCAACGGCATCTCCAGTCTGCCAGCGTCCCGCATCTGCCATCGGCGTGCGGGAGCGCTTCACCCAGGCTGGCCCGAAACAAGTTCTTGTCTTTGCCGCGCTCCTGAGCCTGGCCAGGATGGCGATGCCTCGCGACTGAGCGGCAGTATACGTGCAGAAGCGGTAGCAGCCGCTTAGCCAACCTAGTTTTGGCCGCTCGTGCCAGGTTGTGGCGGCCCGAAGGCCAGAGACTTTAAGCACCGTGTTTCACATCGTGACGCATTCTGGATTGAACATGGCCAGTGCTGGGAGGCAAAGGACAAACAGAGAAGGCGGGCCAAAGCAGTCCTAGGCCCAGCTTACGTGCCGAGCCGTTGCAGTGGCGCAGAAACACGGCTGCAAGGTGACGCGGCAAAGCTGATGGAACATCTGCCCAGCCAGGGGCCGTACTGCTGGCAGGAATTTGCTGCGAGCATTTGCGAGTCATGGGTCTGGCAGTATCATCTTCTGCATTAAAAGGGCACAGAACTTCAGCCGAATTGTGAGAGGCTGGTAATATGGCAGGGGGACGGTAGCGAAGTTCTTGCTTTTTGCAAACTGCAGCTCTCAGAATGCAATTGGGCCTGGCGGCACTTCTATGCCACTGACAGGCTCAACGGAACGGAGGACGGAAGATTTTTTGAACCATTGTGCCAGGGATCTGGTGCTTTCGGCAATTCAAGGTCGCTTCGGTGCGACTCTCAGCGATGCAAGGCGCTGTGTAGCAATGTTGCTCGCCAGTGTGTCTGTCATGTCACCTCAGGTCCACCACCACCGCTGCCTCCGTTGCCTCCCGAGCTTGCTGAGAAGGACCCGCTGACAGAGAATGGGATTTCACGGTGGTGCTACGAGTTACTCCGGATCATTCTCATGTGCCAATCTGCCAGGAGCCGTCTCCAGAGGCACAGACAGCGGCATCCGGCCAGGCTTCGACTGGTCAGAGTTGCAGTTGCAGCGCTTTCTGGTGCAAGTGCCACACGCAGGACGAGGATGATTTCACTGCCGAGGAGATTGACTCCTTTGCCTTCGCTCTTGCCGCCGCGTCCTGCTGTCCCGCTGCGAGGAGCGACGGCTCGAGCAGGAATCTGAAGAGGCGCACGTCTTTGGTGCAAGCGAAGTGGCAAAGGGAGGCCGAGAGGCCTCTCGAGCCCCAAAGAAGACGTCATCATCCCCGAATCGACTCAAATCTCTGCAATCTTGCTGGGGCTTTGATGGCTCGCGTTGGATCTGCCGGTGAGCTTCCCAAAATTCTCGGAACAACACCAACATTTAGAAGAAACAACAGGGTTCCAAGACAAAACGTGGAGAATCATTGCACTGCGAATGGCCTGAGACTGCTTTTGGGATTCAACGATCTTGTGAACACATGCCAGTGCTTATACACTTATTGACGAGTGCAGCCTCAGAAAAATCACGAAAGCAAGGCGTTGAACCAGCTGGAGGCTCTCGATGCTGCAGCACAGAGCTCAGCCACCGCTGCTGTGACCTCGTGTGTCTTCTTGTACGGGTGAGTCACGAGCAGACCGCAGCCGTTGGAGGGAGCACCATTGAGGAGGCGTATTTATTTTAGGATTTTTTTTTTTGTTTTGCATTTTTTTTTTGGCTTGTGTGCGCGCTTGGCTTGGCTTCTCGGCTTCCCTGGCTTCTTGGCCTCTGGCTTCTTGGCTTTTCGGCTTCTTGGCTTTTTTCTTCGGCATAGAGAGCCTCATAAATCAGTCCTTAAGTCACGCCCTCAACCCTAAGCCGAGCCGAGGCGAATTTAGGTCAGTAAAGCGGGATAGGGGCCATGTTTTTTTTTTTTCCAAGGTGCGGCCTACCCTTGTTTGCGAGGTGCGGCCAAGGGTCCCTTGTGCATGCGGTCACCTAGTCCTCTGGTCCTTGGTCTTGTGGTCCCCTGGTCCTCTGCTCGCGGTCCCCTAGTCCTCTGGTCCTTGGTCCTGTGGTCCCCTGGTCCTCTGGTCTGCTGGTCCTCTGGTCCCGTGGTCTCCTGGTCCCCTGGTGCATGCGGTCCCCTAGTCCTCTGCCACAGCCACAACCACAACCACGGGATAGGGGTTAAAAACAAATTAAATAAGGATCAAAAAAATAAAATAAGAATCAAAAAGAAATTAAATAAGGATCACAAAAAAATTACACAGGTATCCACGAAAGGAGGGGGGGTAACGGAGGAAAGAAGACACAGAAAGAGAGAGAGAGAGAGAGAGAGAGAGAGAAAAAAAAGAAAGAACGAAGGAAAGAAAGAAAGACAGAGAGAGAGAGAGAAAGAAACATAAAGAAAGAAAGAACGAAACAAAGAAAGAGCGGAAGAAAGCAAGAAAGCAAGAAAGAACGAAATACATAAAGCATAGTTATAAGGAAAGAAAGAAATCAAAAATACACAAATAGATAAATAAAGAAAGCTATAAGGAAAGAAAAAAGAAAACACAAGGAAAGGACGAACGAGAGTTAGAAACAAAGAAAAGCAAATAATACAGACATAACGAATGAACAAAAATGGAGAAATAAAGAAAGACGAAATGACATAAATTAACTAAGATGTTGTTTTGTTTTATGTTATCTTCTGTTATGTTGTATCGTCGTCTTTTATTATGTTATTATATGCTATAGGAAGCAAGGTTCTGTTATGTCAGAAAATGTCACACTATTTTTGTGATGTCGAACCATCTTATGTCGTTCTTATGGTTTACTATGTTATATTATGTTATAGAGTGCTAACGGAAGACGAGACACGAACAGGCACGGAAGAACGAAAGACCCACCGCCGCGCTTTTCGAGCCGTGCAAGCTTGATTCAAACAGTGTTTTCGAAACCCATCATGTGAGCGTTGTGTCTGCAAATGGGGGGCTGCGCCCCCCCCAACCCCCCCGCTAACCAGAATCGCCAAATGAGGGGTGTGTTTAAGATAGGTGATGAAGCGGAATACCAGCAACAGCTACAACACGAATTCCGTCCTAAATGCGAAATTGTAACGAAAATTTGATTTTCCCGAGGAACAACCAAAGATAACGTATGTTTTCCTTCTGAAAACCTGAAGAAATGACACGAATGCCATAAGTAATAGAAAAATGGTGTTTTTCCTAGGAAAAACTAAGGAAAACTTGGAAAACACAACGGAATCCGTAGGAAAATCATGTCTTCCAGAGGAGAAACCAAGCAAATCCTTAGGAAATGAACGAGAATCCATAGGAAAACAGTGTTCTCCCTTGGAAAAATTCAAGAATTGCTGTATCTGAAAAGAAAGAAAGAAACGAAGACAGGACGAAAGAAAGAAAGGACGAGAAAAAGAACGAAATAAATGAAAAAGAAAGCAAGAAAGAAAGGAAGGAAGGGAGTATGAAATGAATAAAGAAAGAACACCAGAAAGAAATAGAAGAAATGAACGAGCGAAAGAAAGAAATAAATCCAGAATAAACAGGCAAAGTTGGAAAATACGAAAGAGAAAGAACATGAAAGAATCACAGAAACAAAGATACAAGCAATAGGATACTACATAGTCCAATCGAATATGCAATAATATCGTAATGGACCCTAAAATATTTAGCATAATGTAACCTGATGTTATATAATATACCAAATATTATGTTCTATATATAAAAACTATATTGTACTATGTTACAATGTACTACACTATAAACTAAGATCTTGTTTTGTTCTATGTTATCTTCTGTTATATTGTATTGTCGTCTTTTGTTATGTTTATTAGATGCTATAAGAAGCAAGGTTCTGTTATGTCAGAAAATGTCACACGGTTTTTGTGATGTCGAACCATCTTATGTCGTTCTTATGGTTTACTATGTTATATTATGTTATAGAATGCTGACGGAAGAAGAGACACGAACAGGCACGGAAGAACGAAAGACCCACCGCCGCGCTTTTCGAGCCGTGCAAGCTTGATTCAAACAGTGTTTTCGAAACCCATCATGTGAGCGTTGTGTCTGCAAATGGGGGGGGCTGCGCCCCCCCAACCCCCCCGCTAACCAGAATCGCCAAATGAGGGGGTGTGTTTAAGATAGGTGATGAAGCGGAATACCAGCAACAGCTACAACACGAATTCCGTCCTAAATGCGAAATTGCAACGAAAATTTGATTTTCCCGAGGAACAACCAAAGATAACGTATGTTTTCCTTCTGAAAACCTGAAGAAATGACACGAATGCCATAGGTAATAGAAAAATGGTGTTTGTCCTAGGAAAAACCAGGGAAAATTTCAGGAAATACCACGGAATCCGTAGGAAAATCGTGTTTCCCCGAGGAAAAACCAATCAGATCCTAAGGAAATGAAAGAGAATCCATAGGAAAATAATGTTTTCCCTCGGGAAATTTAGGAATTGCTGTATTTTGAGTGATTCAATTTTTTCATCCTTATTTTGTTTTTTTTTATGCCTCTGCCCCAGGAATTGCTGTATTTTACGTGACTTAATTTTTTCATCATTGTTTTAGTTTTTTGACCCTGGTGCTTTAATCTTTTGATCCTTATTTAATTTTTTTTGATCCCTCACCCTGTCAACCACAAGCACAACCACAACCACAACAACAGCAACCAACGACAACAACAACAGCAACAACAGCAACAACAACAACACAGCAGCAACAACAACAACCACGACCAACAACAACATCATCAACAACAACAGCAACAGCAACAGCAACAGCAACAACAACAACAACCAGGACGACGACCACGACGACATCAAGGAAACTCCGATGAACCCTCCACAGGGATCCTGCGCGTCGAAGCGCTGGCGCTTTGGTGCGGTGCAAATTTTCTACGTCCCCGATGAACCCTCCACAGGGATCGGCCAAGCAAACCACAAAAAAAAAAAAAAATCCAAAACTAATTCCAGACCCCACCATTGAAGGTCGACGCCTTGCGCTTCAAGTTGGAGGTCTCTAGAGATGACCTGGAGTCCGGGCCCCCTCTGTCTATGATACAAGGGACACGTTTAATGTCAGCTTCTTCTTTACAGAGTGGAGCTGCTCTGTGCCAACAGAGGTCGTCTGGGGCCGAGTTGCAGCAGCTCCGCTGTGCGGCCGAAAGCTGGGCCAAGGAGCAAGCCAACCCCTTCAGACGGCACCATTCCGTGCTCCTGAACCCTTCCAGAGGCAGCTGAAGAGAGCCGCCGAGAGCTGCATGATCGGGAGCAGCGACTGGAGGAGAATTTAAAGCCCTGCTGCAGAGGGACGGAGGGAAGGCGGGAGATCTGCGGATGTTTGCAGGAGCTCTTGGCAGTGCTGCCAGGAGCATGGGGCTTAGAGAAGTTCAGTGATTGGGGTGACACAATCTGACGACTTTCCATGGACGCTGACAGGTGGAAGAGGCCCTTTGTCCCAGCGAGGCAGAGAAGGACGGGGGGCAACGGTCGCCTTCTCGTCAGCTTCCCTCGAGCTTGGCGATGCTTGGCGAGTGCCGTCCAGAGGAGCCGCACAAGTCACTGGCAGACGAGAGGCCGCCTGCTGTCACGACGGGTGGAGGAGTTCTCCTTTCGCCGGTCCTTTCAGAGGTAAGTTAACCTGCCCTACAGCAAGGTTTATTCGTTCCGCTGGTCTCTTTGAAAGTGTCCTGTGCAGAGGGAGCCCTCGTCCGCAGGGTCTGTGTGCTTGGAAAGCAGACGGACCGGTTGCAGGAGCAGGCTCCAGCAGTTTTCTGCGATCTGTGCAAACAGAAGGCTATGCTGGCGTGGTGCGCACCGCTGCGTGACGCGCCCGATAAAGGTTCTTTGCCAGCAGCGCTTGCTCGCCGAGCGCCTCGAGGAGCGGCGGGCTCTCGAGGCACAGCTGGAGGCCGCAGGGCCGCCCAACACGAAGTCTTTCTCATGGCACTGCACTGCGGCGCTGTAGAATAGGGCCTCGTGCGGGACCGCGACGAGCAGAAGTCGGTGCAGCAGAAGGACGCCTACGTGCGCAACACACCCGAGCATTCTTCATTTTGCAGGTCACAATTTCGGTGCTCTTGTAACTGCTTCTTGCGTTGCAGGCGAGAGGAGCCCTCCGCTCTACCGAGGCGCAGCTCAAAGTCAAAGAAGAGGACTCCGGACTGCGGCCGGGGCGGGCCTCCGGGTGCAGTCACAGTCGTGCCTGCCGGGCACATGGCCATCACCACGGGCGGACAGGAGCTTGCTACTGCTTCTCGACGGTGTCAAGACCTGCAGCGTCATAGTGTGCGCATGCGTGGGGAGGCAGCATCGTCTCTTCGTGATTTGTGCTTTCGAGCGGGGTTTGGACAAAGGCCCTGCTGAGCAAATTGCCAGGTTCGAGGTTTGAAAGCTCGCTTGGCCGTCTGCTCCTGAATCTTTCCGGCAGGGCGTGAGAGCAGACTCTTGGCCTCTTCTGGCTTTGTCGTACTTGCGGATTGAATCTTTACAAGTGTCGGGGCTGCTCAAGGCTCAAAGCTCTTGAGCAGAATTCGACTTACAGTTCTACTGCATGCTCACGCCCTTTTCCCTTTGCAACCCATGCCCGACACTCTTCAGACCGTGGAGAGAATTCTGGCAGGAGGCAAGCCAAGGACTGAAGAAAAGAAGCATAGGTGTCCATGCGCTTGCTTGAAACTGCATGTTGCTGTTCCAGGCCCTGTGCCACGGCATTGGCGGGCCCAGCCACGGGCTGCCACACAGGCTCTTTCTGCCCTGGCACGTATTGCAAAGGCAGAGGAGCCCTGAAGTCTCGCCATCGAATCCTGGAGCCCGATCCGAATTCCCAGAGTGCAGTAGACCGAATAGTCCAGTGAGGAGTCGCGCAAACTCTTGCGACGGATGCGCACTGACGAGGCTGCTAGCAGATTGCTACTAAATTGAACCCTTGTCCAGCAATTCGCTGCAGCTGCACTAAGTATCCTCAAGTGCGGGCGGAGCTGCTGAGCTTCGTGAATCACAGGTTGAGACCAACATTTTCCACTTCAGCAGTGCTATCAGCGCCTGCGAGAAAGCCGCAAACTGGCTGCTGGCCCTTGATACGCTGCACACCATGGTTGGGTGTGAGGCGCATCGTCGCACATGCACGATGCTGCACTGTCCGCGTGCTGTAATGCTACACCGGCAGTCATCTCAAGTCTCAAGTCATGGAGCTGGTTGCGGCATGTCGTGTTGATCAGGTGCTTCCCAACTTGGTGAGCTACTGCTCGAGCGTGAGCTCCTCTGCTGCGATAACTCGGCAGGTTCCGTTTTGCGGCGATCGCGGCGATCGCAGTCAGGTGGGTTCAAGCGGCTCTAGGTGCTGCTCCACGCACTGCTGCTTTTCGCCTGCGAGGTGCCTGTGAGAAGGCCTCTGAGTGGCTCATTGCCCTTGGCCTCTTTGCAGAGATGCGGCCAAGGTGGACTGCTTCAAGCAAAGTACACAAAGTCAACAGCGAATGGTAAATGGTACCGATGCTGTGTGTCTGGAGTGTGCTGTTGGAGGCAGGTCATTCCGAACGTGATCGCTTTCAGCTCAGCCATCAGCGCCTGCGGGAAAGGCGGTGAGTGGCAGCTGGCTCTGCAGCTCTTCGCCACAATGGCCGCAAACGAGGCACGGCTGCCAGGCTTTTAACAAAGCTTTACCTAATGGTTCGAAGTCTGTGCACTTCTAGGTCATCCAGGACGTGGTTAGCTACGCCTCGATGATAAGCGCGGCTGCCCAAGGAGGGCAATGGCGCTTGGCAGTCGACGTGCTCAGACTCATGATAAATGATCAGATGCTCAGCGACAAAAGAGCCAAACAGATCGAACAGAGCAAATGACCTCCTGCGAGTCTCCTCGCGGCAGCAAGGATTACTCCAAACGTTGTCAGCTACAACAGTGCCATCAGTGCTTGCGAGAGGGGTCGCCAGTGGAAGCCTGCGCTGCAGTTGCTAAAGTCCATGAGTGAGGCAGGAGCTTAGCTGAGTCCAGCTTAGTGTGGGCGAGAGTCACTTTCCGGCATGTTGATTAGGCAGCCAAGTCCCCAGATGTGGTGAGCTACAGCGCTGCGATTTCAGCCTGCGCAAATCTGGGAGAATGGCAGCGTGCTCTGTCCTTGCTGATGCTTGGTTACAAATGTGACCAATGGGAGCGATTGGAAGAAGCCGGGTTAGCTCAGGACGAGGATGGGGCAGAAGAAGGTGCCTCCAAACACCGTCAGTCTCTCGACAATGGTAGCCGTCCAATCATCGTTTTTCAATGAAGCTCTCAGGCAGTCTGGCCAGTCTGACCGTCTGATGTGCCTTGCGTATGATGCCAGAGGCTTTAATGCCACGATCAGTGCCGCCGAGAAGGCACAGGACCGACCAGAGCACAAGTCGTCTTCATTGGCTTCATGAAGTTTGGGTGGCTCCAGACGGGAGAAATAGCTTCTGATATGTCTCAGACTGCATAAGTCTAAGTGCCCAGCGACAGCAATTCCAAGAAGTCTTTCTGCTCGGTTCGACCTGAGCCACATTCTACTGCTAGGGCCATGCCATGAGAATCAATATGGGCGAACGGGCGGCAATACATGAAACACATCCTGCAACAGCAGTAGTTGGCTTCATGGCTGAGTTCGCCGAGCTGTGAAGTCCACGCAGCACCTCCCAGGACTGGCTACTGGCACTGGATCTGTTGAGTATGATGCGACGAGCAAAGGCTGCGTGCATCTGCACCGGGTGGGTTGGACTCCAACAGGGAGCTCATTCGGGACGTTTGATGGAGGGACATCTGTAGAGGAGAGCGGCATCTCTCGCATGGGGGATGATGTTGACATGTTCGGTTTCGGTTTGAACAAGGCTCCTTCGCCCCCGGTCAGCACCAGGTTCCTCTGTCCGTGGTCACTTTCAGCTCAGCAATCAGTGCCTGCGAAAAAGCACTGGCGTGGCAAGCATCCCTCGAGCTGCTTTCAGCGATGCCCGCGTTGAAGGCAGCTTATCGTTTGATTCTCCCGGTGTGACAGCGTGGTTCTATATTGCATGCAGTGAAGGTGGCACCCAACCAGGTGACATACAACAGTGCTCCTCAGCTGGATGTTAGCCGTTCTGCGACGGGCCGCAGCTGACAGCGCTTCCCCCCAGGCCATCAGTGCCTGCGATGTGGGCAGCCAGTGGCGCCAGGCCGCGGCACTCCTCGACTGCATGCTGGATGTCGCCATAGCTCAGGCTTGCAGTGCTTGTGGTTTGGGAGAGGGCTCTGTTACTAGTATGGCTTAGTCCCTGTGACTGGGGATGGTGACCCTGTCGAGGATGAGCTCAGCTACAGCGCTGCAATCAGTGGCTATGGAAGCAATTCTCGCTGTTCATCGCTGTTCCACGTGTGAATATGGCTGTTGCAGATAGATGTGTGAAGAGCCGGGCCCGGCAGGGTAGCCGTTGTCCAGGTGCCGCTTCCCGCTGCGGTCAGTGGATGCACGGCCTCGCACTGCTTGCGGAGATGCCACGACGAAGCGTGTGCTGCGACGCTGTGGCGCGGGATGCGTCCCTGAGGGCGTGTGTGAAGGAGCCCCCACCGCAGGGTAGAGCGAGAGCGAGAGAGGACCCAAGGCCCCAAGCGAGGCCAAGAAGCGCTGACGAGCGCTACGGAGGCACCTGCCATGGGCCATGGCAGAGCCTGGAATGTGTGGGAGTGTCTGCTTGGCCGGAGACAGTGTTGTAGCGAGCCGCTTTGCATGCACAGCGGTGGATAGAAATGTGCAGTTCAAAATAGCTGGCTGTCGCTGTTCGTCGAGCTCCAATGGTTCAACAGGTGGCTGTGCTGGAGCACAAGGTTTCCACCGGTCTGACCCAGCTAACCCAGAGTGGGCGATACACTTCGCGCCGGCTTCAGCAAGACATCCCTGCTAGCCGTCAACAAGCTGAAGTCACACTTGGCATTGTCTCGTGTACCCCAAATGCGTAAAGCCTTAAGTTCAGCAGGTGCGGAGGACAAGGAAGAAGAAACACAAAAAGGAGAGAAGCTGCACGCAGGGCGATGCAAGCTAAAACACTCGTGTGAAGCAGCAGGCGCACAAATGGCAAGCGGCACTTCTTCTTCTGCATGTTGTTCCAGACACAGCGCTGGGCTGCAGCTTGGTTCTCGATGAGCCCAGGCCGCAAGGAACAGAAGGGATCGGCCTGCAAACCTAGAGCTGCTTGAGCCAACCGGGCCGTAGCCACGGCAGATAAGACTACAGCCGTGTAGCTGGAACGTCGCACCCTGCTGTGGGGCTTGTCCAATCGCCCTGCCTGCATGGGCGGAGCAGGGCGGAGCTAAGGGCTGTGAGGCCGGGAACTGCGCCGAGTTGATGCCCGAACTGATGAGTCGCCTGCACGGGGTCCTGTGCCGGGCGAGGTCGTTGTCCATGCCTACTTAGCGATGGCTGCATGTTTCTGCACTTCCACACCCCGATCTGGGGAGCTTTCGTTTTCTACTTCGGTTGCGCTGCAGTGCCCGCACTGCGACAGTGCTTCGCTGTCACGAGATTGGACAGTCGGACAAAAAGATCTGGCGATGTAAGTCTGGCAGAGGGTGTGCAGGCAGCCTGTTCCATCTGAGGCTTGTGAGGCTGCCGCGGGCACACAGAAGGCATCACTGGGGCCTGGGGGCCTGGGCTTTCTCAGAGCATGAGACCATCCCTTGCAGGCACCCACGCCCGAGCCAGGCGACGAGCCAGGGGCCCGGTCTTCATATGCCGACTTGTAGCTCTTCCCAGATTAGCCGATCGGTCTCGCCAGAGTGCAACCGCCGCTGTCCAGGACTGTACGGGTAGCTCCTCGAAACATCGTCTTGAGATCATTCGATGCTTGAACTCGCATGTGGAAGCTAGACCTGTCGCAGCGCAACTGGACATTTCCTGCTAAATCCCGACCAATGCCATGGAGGATGGCGCCCCCCTTATGTGTGGCAAGAGATTAAGCTCGGGCTCCTTATGCCCAGATGATTCAAAGGCGAGCCCAGATCTGGAGAGGCCTCGGCGTGTGCAGACGGGCTCCCTGGGATGGCCAGGCCCTGACTACGGGCCTTTGACATGAACCCAGGACGCCCACGGAGCTACTCGGGACAAGCTCAGATTGCGCCATGGTCAAGCTGATATGCAACCTGCGCAACCTCCAGCTACAACCGCGGTTCCGGAGGCGATGCCCTTGATGCATCTGGGTAATATTCTGGGACAGAGGTGGATGGAGCAGACCAGAGTACTCATGCGAAAGTTTGAAAGGGAGCATGCGTCATGCATCAGCAGATCAGCACTACTTCCAAAAGCAGTGGGCCACTCGCTATCATCCGTTCGTGTCAACGCTCCTGAACGGAGCTGTGTCTTTGTAGTACAAGCTGCAGCGAACGAGAGCAGCATTGCCAAAGGGAAGTGCGAAGTCTGAGAAGAAGATGTGACGCGTCCGGCGCGAAAAGACCGAGGGTGATCCTGCTACTGGTCCTAGCCCTAACACCCTCTCCACCCACAGCTCACTTCCCTTCCACTCCTCTCATTCTTACTCGTTCCCCACTTGTCACTTCTACTCCCTCTCTGCCAGGAGCAGGGGCAGCGAGGAGCAGCGACGCCGAATCAGCTTGCGCCTGCAGCATGAGGCTCTCATTATGTTGCTGCTGTCAAGTCGGATTTTGATTGCACATGCGCCTGCTAGCCTGCTAGGTTGTGGAGCTGTGGAAAGCCTTGCAGAAGTGCAAAGAGGAGGCTGCGAGTGTGAGCTCCGCTTCCCTTTGCCCTTCGCTGAGCCGATCGCAGGCCGCCTGCCTGAAGGAGCCCGGAGACAGTTGAGATCTGTGGAGACTTGGGGAGCATCTCAATGCTTATGGCCCTAGGGTTTATGGCTTGAGTGCAAGTCAGCGCACTCTCAAACCCCGAAGCCAACGCAACCCAAGCGATTTGTACAAGATCGAGCTTGAGCTGCTAAAGCAGGCAGTGCTTCTTGGCTTATTGTGCATAGTGTCGGCCACCGGTCTCACGGCGCGAAACATGCGCTGAGACTAGTGTCAGAGTGGGCTCGCGGCCTCAACGTCGCTGGGCCCAAACAAGAGGACTTGCAGCATCTTGCCGGCTGTCGTGAAGTGCAGCGACGTGACACGCCGTGGCTCGCGCCAGTTATCGGGAGTGGTTTAAATCCCCACTTCCAGTTCGAAAAGCAAAACCCTGTTGCTCTAAGTGCCATGTCAGGTTCCTGCAGCGGCTGTCGCGAAGCCACGTTGAGCTAATGGGAAGGCAGCGATCACCGCAACCTTGCTCAAGCAGGAGGAAGTAGAAGTGGGCTGCTGAAGTGGGCTGCTGAAGTGGGCTGCTTCCTGAGTGCGCGACTCGGAACACTCGCCTTTGCACCTCACTGTCTTTCTCGAGCTTGGCCCTTTCTCCGGCTTGTTGTGACCTGAAGCGCGGCTCGTCCGATTGATCAGAATCAACTGCACTTGTGCACGCTTTCGCAGCTACTGCCACACTGTGGCTATGGTGCCTTTAACGAGCCAAAGGTTCAAGATGTGACACATTTCAAGTCGCTTCAGTGTCTTGAGTGAAGTTGACAACATGTCGACGATGCCATGCATTGTGCAATGGCAGCATGCTACACCGGGACCGATTCCGCATGACCCTGGGTTCCTTGGCGAATGCACTATGTGCGGCGACATAGTCAGCCGAACCTGCATGTGGCATTTACCGGTAAGCTCGCGCAAGAGACTCAGGTTGGACCAGTACTTGTGGTCTCTCATTGCGTGGATCCAGAAGCAGAGCGCCGATATCGATCAGCTGCAGAACAAGTGTTCGAGCTGGATTTTATCACACTCACACGGGTGCATGATGGCATTGTTGCAGTTGTTACAAGACACAACAGGGCGAGACCTTCTACCCGGCTTACAGGTGCGGCGAGCTTCGCCGCGACAGCCATCAAGCTTTAGGCTTTGTAGAGAGCCGCTGGGTTCCCGTCCGTGTCTTCCAGCGTTGCTGGAACGCTTGTGCAGTGTGCGTAGGGGACGGAGGCGCAGCAGGGCAGGACGTTGAAACGTGCTCAAACCGTGAAACTCCAATTCTGGAAACCAGGCCCCAATTCGGCAAGCGAGTGTGCAAGTTACATGCCAATTCCGTGAACGAGCTCGAACGAGCTCGAGTCGGAGAATGGATTTGGGATTCAGGGAGTGGGAGAAGCCCGATTGATACACTTGTGCGGCAAATCGGCAGATTCAGATAATTCAAGACATGAGAAGGCATAGGGGTAATTTCGCGCCGAACTCCGGAAATATTCCGAAAGGAACAGCTGAGTTCGGGAAAGCCGCCAACTCATGTCGTTATTGTCATTAGTCCTTTTTGACAATAGGTTTAGTTTAAGGTATGGCTCTTTCTCTGCTATCCCTGCTAATTCTACAATCATCGTCGCTGCTTTCACTAGTACTAGTACTACCGCCGGCACTACTGTGGTTCATCTGACCATTATTATTATGACTACTACTACTACTACTACCACTACTACTACTACTACTACTGCTGCTGCTACTGCTACTACTACTACTACTACTACTACTGCTACTACTACTACTACTACTACTACTACGACTACAACATTAGCAACTACTACTCCTGCTCCTGCTCCTGCTCCTCCTGCTGCTGCTACTGCTTCTAATGCTGCTGCTGCTATTCCGACTGCGACGACGACTACGATTACTACTACTACTACTACTACTACTACTACTGCTACTGCTACTACTACTGCTACTACTACTGCTACTACTACTGCTACTACTACTGCTACTATGATCATGACCTGTATTGTTGCTATTGCGATTCTCATTCCTATTCTGATGAGTACTGCTATTACTTCAATATTGCTGTCGATTTTGCCAGCAATCTTACGGCTTCCCGCGTGCACTTCCGCGATGATAGGATGGAGGTGGGACCAGATGTTGCTTTTCTTTACTGTTCGGCCATCTGTCGTGGAACACACGCGTGCTTGATCGGATCGTGTTAGAGGTCTGTTAGAGAGAAATGCCATGAACTAGCAGCTGGTCGAAGACAACCGTCCTGAGATGGTGATGTGCTTGATGGAACATGTGTGTGTTTCATCGGATCGAATTCGAGGTCAGTCAGAGAGATCTGCCCTGGGCATTTGGTGCTGGTAGCGTCTAAGAATCGCTTGCATCGTAGTCGCCGATGTGGGAATGAGCGCATATCTTGAATGATACAGTCAGTCAGTCAGGACTTCTGGTGCGAAGGTTTTCGGGTGCTCATTGGCCCACGAGCTTGGCACCTTACGCACAGCCAAGGCACGGTCAAAAAGACGGAAGCACGCCGTCTTCGCCTCCTCCAAGCGACAGCGGCGACCGCTCTCCGAAGGACGCAAGCAGTGCAACCGACATCAGACGTAGATAGAAGTGGGCACGTTGCGAGAACTCTCCTGAGGAGTGCGGCTCCGAGATGGACATGCAGGATGTTCAGCAGCCAAATGGGTGGTTGTCAAAGTTATGGTCCCTCTTTGGGTAGCTAATATAATACGGCACCTAGTATTTATGGTACCCAAAAAGGAGCCCTAAGTGCGAAAGGAGCATAGCCGTAGCCATGCTGATCGCTTCCATTGAGGGGAAGATGTGCCTGGAGCGCTCCGGGCCAACATGGGCGAAGTTCTGTCAAGCCCGGTTGAGATGCCCCTGGGCCGAGCGGTGGGTTTCTTGTCGAGCTTTGGCAACTGTTGCAGCCCGGGTGTCGTTGGTCCAGAGAGGCAAGACAAGATGCGAGAAAGCGGAGTCTCAATGGACCCGATGGGCGCACACGAGCCGGATTCCGTCACTGAGAAGGTGCAGGCTCCGCCTCCACTCGTCCCACGCTTATGCCACCGGTGCAGACTGCCGGCCACTGTACGAGGCAGCCATCGATCCGTTTCATCCGTCCTTCGAAGCTTTGCGACTTAGCCGCCAACGAGCCTCGAGCAGGGCAAACTGCTAGGAAACCTCTTGTTGTAAGCAGTGTTCAGTGTGGCTGTCCGGCACATATGCACCTCAACACTATTACTGGGTAGCAAACCGCTGTCAAGGGTTTTTCTTTCTTGCGCGGCGGGCCTGTAGGGTATACATATAGCCATCTTTGCTCTTTGCAGGTCATCAGAGATTGTACACGACCTAATTACTTGCATACTGCGCGAAAGCGCTCAAAAGGCGCTGAGAGCTGGCTCTGCCAAAAGGAATCCGGCGCCTCGAGCTTTGGGATACGCCCCTTCAGGGCGTCGCCTGCTACTTGGCGCAAAACTTTCGGCAGCCACGGCCAGAGATGCACGACCGAGACGTCGGCCACACCACTATTGCTCCGCCACTCGGTTTCCCAGCCTGAGCATAGTGTAAAGGTGGAGCCGTCCAAGGTCCCGTGTAGGTCCCTGGCAACTTGCCAGACTCGTTCCCACTCCGTCATTGAGATCTGCACGTTGAAATCGCGGTAGGTGTTCCCGGCGACTTTGGCCCTTCCTCGACCGTCAATTCCGTCTGGAGGAAGGCCTGCGTCGCTTCTCGAGTAGCCTCCATCACTTCCGGGGTCCAGAAGGCATCGAGAATGTGACTAGCGACTTCACCCATGTCCAAGTTAACGAACGTGACAATGTCCTCCATCTCCTCCTGGTATAGAGAAAACTCGCCCATCGTCCGCTGGATCAGCTTGAAGATCTCGGTGGCATCAGGGAGGAGCTGCGTGTCCAAAGAGAACATGGCAGGCGGCAGCGTGGGCTGAATTCTGTACTTGGTCCCAGCTGGAATCAAGTCCCGATGCCAAAGGCTCCACGATGTTCCTCGGCACACTGGGGTTGTATTCCGCATCCTTCTTTTTCCTCCAGTGCTTGCTTCCAAATCCCGGTGCGCACTTCGCAGCGAAGAATCCATGAGAACGCAGGGTAGCCACGCATTTGCTGGAGTCCCGGAGGTGCCGTGCTAGCCGGTTGGACGACCAGTACTCTGGTCCGCATGCTTTGCAGCTAGTCTCCTCAACGACCGCATGATAGCATGCACGGCGATTGTGGGTCTGCAGAAACTGAGCTCCAAGCGCTCCGCGTGTACGGAAGGAGCGTCCGCAAGGCCGACAAGCCCAACATGTAGGCGTCGGGGCAATCATTGGCAGGGCCTTCTCCGCCGGTTTGTAGAGGGCCGAAAGAGTCAAAGTCATTCGGTGTCCATCGCAGTCAACTTTCAAATCACAATCCAGTTTTCGAGTCACTTGCTTTCGGACCCATGCGAAAGAGATTGACGACAAGTACTCGCCACTGCGCCCATGCTGCTTCGCTCAGCGAGGGCCACTTGTTCGAGTGGACAGGCAGTGAAAAGAGGGTGCGACTAGTGAGTGAGCCTTCATGTTTCTGTTTCTTGCCCCACGCTGGCCACACGAAACTACACCACGCACACCAAAAACGTGCTCATTCTGATTTTGCGTCTGTACGTTTCCCACAGAAAACGCATTTTTCTTGAAAACGAAGCAGATCGGGCAAAACCAAAAACAGGCTACACAAAGCAAGCTCGCCAACAGAGCCTACCCAAAGTGGGTTTTGTCCCACGCAGGCCACGGCGATTTCCTTTGTGTTCACGCACATGTCCATACCTAAAACCTCGGTAAAAAACAGCAGGCCGCGCGAAACGCGCGTTGTCGTCGCTGCTGCCTGCGGGCGCTTACAGGGTGGTCAAGTGTTGTTATTGTTATTCTTATTAAAGTGTTCTCTCTGCTTGTATTGACATATACACTATATGTATGTATGATCAAAACAAAGTTATATGAGGTGGATTACCGACAAGCCCGGTTTTTTTGAAGGTCTCGGACCTGCTGGCCTGGCGCGTGGCCTCTCGGCAGACTCGGAAACCCGAGGCCGGGCCTGGCACAGGGCTTGCGTGGTTCGAAGACCCAAACATGTGCCATCTTTCTTGTTGGATATCTCCTTGTGAGAGGTTAGCAACAAAGGGAATGTATTGAGTGAGCGCAGAGTGAAGCGGTCTGTCGGGTTTCAGCCCGAGGTGTTGACACAGCACGTGGCCGAAGTTGGCAGTTGCGGCACGTCGAGCCCTGAGAGCTGTCTGAATTCCGCGCTGGCGCTGTCGCAGACCGCCCTGCACCATGCGGGAGGCAGTTCTAGATCTGTTGAGGTCCGCCTCTATGGTCGCCCATCGCGATACTGTGCACCGCCTGCACGGCCCTCCCCTCCTGTCAACATCCGAAGCCTTTGGCGACGATGTCGGTTCTTTGAAGATCTTTGAATGCTGCTTGTCTCGTTTGGCGACGTCCAAATCTACTGTAGGAGATTCTTCTGGTCTAGTGCCATTAGAAGCCCTCCCAATCGCTGCATTTCAAGCCAGAGATGGTGCGTGATGCTGGCGAGAGCCCGCCAAACTCATTTTGACGAAAGTGTCGCCCGTGCAATCGTGGTCAAAAACCTCGATTGTGCGTTGGGGTACTGTCTTGACCAGGATAAGTTTGTGCGTAGATCGGCACACTATGTGGTTAGAAGCCATTCCTGGGGCGGCCTTGGCTACGTGCATGAGCTGGTCGCGGAAGCCATGCTCAGTCAGATGAGAGACATTTGGTCAGCGAGTGGACAGACGCTTCCCAAAGAGACCTGGCCTTATGTGGGCTCTGCCTGCAACATCTCGGAGATCTCCTGAGATCAATGACGAAGCCTCAACGTCAGGAGTGGGCGTCCTTCTTGGTCGCAGCCCTACGCGGTTATCAATCTGCCTCAGCGGCATCTCGTGCCAAACGGCAGATCCAGCTACTTCAGGAGCTGAAGCTCCTTTGGCTTGCTGATGACGATCCCAATCGATCCTATGCGGACACGAAGCGGCAGCTGGAGGGCATCATGAACTCTCCGAGCTTCCAAGATGTGCGGGACAAGATACGAAACCTCTTCGTGTGCTGACGTGCGGTTACAATGTCCCGAAGAGAAAAAGGCTTCGTGAGTGAGCCAGAATGTACGCAATCAGGCAATAGGCATGCGATTGCTTGGCGGTGTGCAACGGTAGCTCTGCATCGAGGCCATGCACGGTCACGGAAAAGACGACAACGCGTGGCTGCCGTGATCCCAGTCTCTTTGGGCTGTGGCGGCAGGGGAATTTGGGCAGGCTTGACCCCAGGATCCAAAGCTGTAAATCCCAAATCCGGGCAACAACGGAGCTCCGATGAAGAGGCACGGGTGCCGAGTCCATCAGTCTTTGTCCCTGCCGTGCATGCGCTATGACACCATGAACACTAAGCCATGACTCTGGCACAGTCTGTGTCTATCGGTGCTTGACATCTGCAGCAGGCCGAGCCCAAAGCCGCAGGCGTGGGCTTCGCATGACACGGGACACTCTGTGACTCTACATTTCTTGGCTACTGACTTGCTTGCCGTGTTCTCAGGCAAGGCTATCGCAGCACGACTTTGTGGATGCAAGGACCAGCCTGCACCAGCAGTGACGGGTCCTTAGATCAAAAGCAGAAAGCACCGTGAGTACTGAAAACCACACCAAGTTTGCCAGGCATTCGGCTGTGGAAAGCAGCGGTGTGCCCTCTGTGATGCAGGCCTACCGTCGCTTACTGCATTTGCCGCATTGATTCTAAGGGAGCTTTCCGCGCTTCACATGCAGACTGCAAAGGTGAAAGATGCAGAGGAACCGCATGCTCGTATGGTCGTGGTGTAGTGAGGAGTGAAGTCATCGGACCGGCATACAATTTGGGCATCCCGTGACCACTCTGCGACAGCTCAGATCGCTGCCATGCAGGCACCGGAACAGCAGACAGATCATTGCAGCCGCGAAGCATCGCGAATCTAACCGAAGGAATCCCAAAAGCACCCGACATCATCCCACATCTCTCTGTGACGCCGCACCGCTTTTGAGTCTCTTGTAGACTGGGGGTGGTGTACAGCGGGTTTCTAGGGGCCGCCACTTGCAACATCCCGCTCAGGCTTTGCGAGGAGCAAGGATAAGAGCTACACAATTGCACATACCAGCAGCACGCCTGAGAAACACATTCACCAGAAGGCACCACAAAGTCGTTTAGATGTTTAGATTGTCCTTTGACAATCTTTGAAGAATATTCCAAACCCAGCACCCGAAATCTTGCAGCCCTGGCGCTGTCCTAACGAGGCAAAGCCTTAGCGGGCCGCCCAGTGAGAGATAGAAGTCTTGGATTACACTTCCTGCAGAGGCTGATGTTGAGCGGTCAGGAATTAGAACCTAAGAGAAGTGCCGCCTATGCCCTGGTGATGTTTGTGCCATCATCTTCTTGAAAGAGAATCAGTTCGGAAGTCGATGGCTCGTATGTCACATGACTTTTGCTCGCCTACACGTTCCAGGCGGTGCTAAGTGTCAACTTTTCAATCCTGTGACCTTGTGTTCCATGGCGACAGGCAGCTTCGGAAAGTGCTAGCAGGCATGGTTTGGTGAGGCTGAGCTTTTGCCTGCTAAGCTTTGCAGAGATCTGCACCAGGTTCGAGGTCACGCTGGCAGATGCCGAACTGGGCTACTCGCTCGGGATGCTGACCCATGCTGGCAGGGATGCGAGGCATCTGCCGCTTCTACGCTTAGGTTGTGGCTTTGCAGGACTTCCTCCCGAAGCTGTCCTCGTCACTCGGCATGAGGACTTACATGGACTTAATCAGAGCGAAGCGACCCAGTCGGTGAACTCAAGGGCCAGGGATGCCTGTCTTAACTCTGACAAAACCGGAGCACGTAAACGGCCAGGTGGCAAAGGTCTCCGAGGGCAGCTTCGCAGCCACGCACGGTGCCGAGAAGGGGGAAGGCTGCTCAGCTATGAACTGCTGGACGTGCCAAGGCACAAGATCCAGACTGGGCACTTGCTGGTGGCGCTGAACGGCGTAGAGACAAAGGATCTGACTCCTGAGACTTTCAGGCCCGTTTCTTTTAGTGTGAAGCAACAGGCAGGCTGTGTACGCGGATAGGCATTTGCGCTGTCAAGTGCTTGGATACGGACCGTAGTGAGGCAGAGCCTGAAAGCCAGGCCAGTCAGTTCCGCTCCCAGCAGTGTCACGATTTTCTCGAAGCACATGCTACAGCAACACATCGCGGCTGCGCTTCTCCGTCGAGGTCTCCGTATTGAGATTCCACAGGCAGAGGCCTGCCACAGATGACTTGCCTGCAGGGGTATGTTACTTTTCCTTTCAAGTTTAGGACGGTGTGCCTGGTTTGCGAGGAGAAGGCCAAGGCCGTGGAAAAAGTCGAGACGCAGGTGAAGGCGGCGACCGCCATCCAAGCCCTGGCGCGCCGGGCTCTCAGGCTTTCATTCATGGTGTCCTATCTGATGATCTGTGTGGATGTGGGGGGGCAACGAGCATCCGAGCAAGGTGGTCGCGCTGCTCGCAAAGGCACCGGCCTGGAGGCCCGCTGGATTGCGCATGGGCGGAGTTTTAGCTTTTCAATCCCGTGACCTTGTGTTCCATGGCGACAGGCAGCTTCGGAAAGTTCTCGCAGGCATGGCTTGATGAGGCTGAGCTTGTGCCTTCTAAGCTTTGCAGAGATCTGCACCAGGTTCGAGGTCACGCTGGCAGATGCCGAACTGGGCTACTCGCTCGGGATGCTGACCCATTCTGGCAGGGATGCGAGGCATCTGCCGCTTCTACGCTTAGGTTGTGGCTTTGCAGGACTTCCGCCCGAACCTCTTCTCGTCACTCGGCATGAGGACTGACATGGACTTAATCAGAGCGAAGCGACCCAGTCGGTGAACTCAAGGGCCAGGGATGCCTGTCTTAACTCTGAGCAAAGGTCTCCGAGGGCAGCTTTGCAGCCACGCACGGTACCGAGAAGGGGGAAGGCTGCTCAGCTATGAACTGGTGGACGTGCCAAGGCACAAGATCGAGACTGGGCACTTGCTGGTGGCGCTGAACGGCGTAGAGACAAAGGATCTTGAGACTTTCAGGCCCGTTTCTTTTAGTGTGAAGCAACAGGCAGGCTGTGTACGCGGATAGGCATTTGCGCTGTCACGTGCTTGGATACGGACCGTAGTGAGGCAGAGCCTGAAAGCCAGGCCAGTCAGTTCCGCTCCCAGCAGTGTCACGATTTTCTCGAAGCACGTGCTACAGCAACACATCGCGGCTGCGCTTCTCCGTCGAGGTCTCCGTATTGAGATTCCACAGGCAGAGGCCTGCCACAGATGACTTGCCTGCAGGGGTATGTTACTTTTCCTTTCAAGTTTAGGACGGTGTGCCTGGTTTGCGAGGAGAAGGCCAAGGCCGTGGAAAAAGTCGAGACGCAGGTGAAGGCGGCGACCGCCATCCAAGCCCTGGCGCGCCGGGCTCTCAGGCTTTCATCATGTCGTCCTATCTCATGATCTGTGTGGATGCGGGGGGCAGCGAGCATCCGAGCAAGGTGGTCGTGCTGCTCGCAAAGGCACTGGCCTGGAGGCACACTGGATTGCTCACGGACGAAGTTTTGTCGTTATTCTGAGTTTTGCAAATCGCAGGTTTCCGATCGGCCAATGAACATGAGCATGCATCGGCCTTGGCATCTGCCTCAGATCCTAAGACGGCGCCGCAACGTGTCGTTTGGGCCGAGGCGGCCACTCATTCGTTGGACTGAGGCAGCGGCTTAGGGCTTGGGGTTCGGCATCTCGGGTTCGGTTCAGGGTTGAAGGCTTCGAGATTTGGCCGTAGTGATGGTTTGAGCTTTGGATCTAGGTCTGGGGGTTGCGATCGAGAGCTCAGGTGACTCAAGTGATACCCCGTGGTGCCTGCGGTGGACGTTACGGTGGTGATGATGTCTTCGTGATAGCATGCAGCCACAGGCGAAGCAACAGGCATAGTAGCAATGGAAGAAGTCGCGTAGAGGAGTCGTCGTCGTAGCCGTCGTAGCCGTCGTCGTAGTAGTAGTAGTAGTAGTAGTAGTAGTAGTAGTAGTAGTAGTAGTAGTAGTAGTAGTAGTAGTAGCAGTAGTAGTAGTAGTAGTAGTAGTAGTAGTAGTTGTAGCAGTAGTAGAAGTAGTCGTAGCAGTAGTAGTAGTCGTAGGGGTCGTGGTCGTGGTAGTGGTTGTGCAAGTAGTAGTAGTAGTAGTAGTAGTAGTAGTAGTAGTAGTAGTAGTAGTAGTAGTAGTAGTAGTAGTTGTAGTTGTAGTTGTAGTTGGAGTCGTAGTCGTAGTAGTAGTCGTAGTAGTAGTATTTTCCGGCAGCTTGCATCGTCTCCTTTCCCAGACTCCTAGACCTCGATAGAGCTTCACGCGGGTTAACAGGAGACCAAGTCTCATCCAGCAGCCTGCTTCGATGCTTTGAAGTCCTAACGAGGTGTCCCAATAACAAGCTGTTGGAACTTTAGCCGTTCATGGACATGCCTGGCGCGAACCCACAGTGCTTGTTCTCCGTCGTTTGCATCCACGTACAGTGTCCCTTCAGGCTTCGCATCCAGGGACGGCAGCTTGAAAAGGTCAGGCGGCTCATGCGCAACTACAAGAGGCAGCTTGTCGGCAGATGATCTCAATTGTGCAACCAATTGCGTCCGAGATGTTGCCAGCTATGCAAACGGCACACGCCGCACAATCCTCCTTACTCATGACTTGGTCGCTGGACAGTTTGGGCTTTGCAAACTCACATCGGGGCTCCTTCGTGCAATGTAAGTCTGGAGCCGGAGTTTTCTCGTCTTTCTCTATTCTCGGCTCACTGTAGCTGGTTGCGTGGACCAAGGCGTTTGGCCAAGGACGCGAAGCTCCGGAGCGGTACCGCTGACGATCAGCTCCTCGGCTGATGTTTCGCGCTGGAGTGAGGGGCCACATGCCCGCTGAGCGGTCGCAAGTCGAATCGTCCCAGGAAGCCGCGGCTCAGCGACGCCTCTCTGGCGAGCACCCGCGACTCCGACGGAGAGCAGCCTCCGGAGGCCAGAAGCGCAGTCGCTGGGCCAAGCCTGTCCTTCGACAAGTGAGCTGCTTGAGAGGAGCCTGCAGAGGCAGCGGACGAGGAGTCTTCCAGCAGCATCAGTAGTGTCGAGCACTGCACGGCCCTTCAATTGCGGTTTTGCTCCCACTCTTTGCTTGCCCAGGTCGCCGCTATCAAAAGAGGCCTTGCTCTTTTGAGTTGGGGATTCTGGCTCCCGTGTGCGCCGAGTGCTTGCCAGCCGTTCCTCAACAACGACGAGCTCGTGGACTTGATGCATGGGGGCCCTTGGCCAGCGGCGGCGAGCCCTCGCAGGTGCCTGGCAGGTATGAGCAGAGCATACTGTAGCAGAGCAGCACTCCAGTCCAAATCTTCCGAGCAGCTGTGGACCTGGCTGTCCTTGGAGTCCTTGGAGGTCCATCACGGAAATGTCGCTAGAAGAGTGCATGACTCCACTGTGCCTTGGGCAGCAGCATGAGTGTTGAATCATGTTGCATGCATCACAACAAGTGCCTTCCACATTTCTGCAAGGTACCCGGTACCCATTTCGTCTACCAGCAATCATGTCTTCCCTAAACTTGCAGCGTGACCACCAGAAGTGGAGAGTCGCCCTGTTTGTGTCAAACATGCCAAACAATGCCCCAAGATACAAAGCATCGCATTCAGCACGATGTCTAGGCCTAGGCCTTTGGAGTGCACCTTGATGCAAGCCATGCCTTAGATTCCTGCAAGATGTTGCTACTGCGAGGCCATCGCCGTCAAGCCGCAGCAGCGAGGCAACTGGAAACCTTGGTGATGCGCTGCCTGTCCATCAGCCGGAGGCTTAAAGCCGAGAGTCGAGAGCCTGTGCAGACGTTGCTGAGCCATCCCCAACTCCCTAGGAATAGGAAGGTTGGTGACTTGTTATGACTGTGTTGCCTCGCAGTTAAAGGAATGGCTTGTTTCAGTTCCCATGAAGAGAGAGGAAGTCGTTCTCCAAAAATACCATCACCCAGGCTGCACGGCTGAGCCTTTCTTCCCCGCTTTGCCGGTTCGAAGGTAGCTGCATGGACCAAGGTTTGAGGGAGAGGCGGAGACCCAGAGTGGGACGATGCCCTTCGAGGAGGAGCAGGGAGATCGGCTGCTCGGCTGATGTTTCGCTTTGGAGCCGGGCACGATGACTGGGGTGCTGGTAGGGGAGTCAAGTCGGAAGAGGCGAACCACACACAACAAAATCTTTGGCACGGCATGTGAGATCGACCCAGATGCTCCAGGTTGCCCCATGCTGGGTGTAGACTACCCAAGAGTAAGTGAGTAAGTGAGTCAGGCAGGGAGAGGAACGTCCCCTCCCTTAGCCCAGCGTGAGAACCTGACTAGGGCGTGTTGCTACCAGAGCAGGGAGTTGACTTCAGCAGCAGATACACCGCATACAATTCATGGGTTCGGTCTGTGTGCGCCAAGGCACGGACAAGAAGATTCACCTTCTCCCTGGCCCTGCGACAGCAACGGCAACGACGCTCTGAAGGATGCAAGCAGAGTCCCTCACCACGAAGCATACTGCTTGCATCAACCATGGAGAGCGCATTCCCGGAACCAGAACTGCCCTGAGGCATGCAGTTCCGAGACCGAGATGAATGACGACGATCAGCCCAACATCGAGGCCCTGGGGATACAAGTGCGACAGGAACACATCCATCTTGATTTGTACATTTGAAGGAAAATTTGCCTGGAGCGCTCCGGGCCGAAGAGACCTCAAGTGCGGTTGAGATGCCGCTTCGGCCGCACAGGGGGTTTCACATGGCAATCTTCAGCACTTTGTTGCAGTCTGGTGTCTTCGAACTTGAGACCTGGTAAGCATTGAGAGAGCGAGGAGCGTAGCGGAGCCTCTCCGGTCGATGCACACAAACCGGTTTCCGACGTTGAGGATGCACTGGCTCAGCGCTCTTTGCTTGCCCAGGTTACTGCCCCCAGAACCGGTCCCCAAAAAGGCCTGGATGGTTCGAGTGGGAAATTCTGGGCCTCATGTGCGTGGAGTGCTTGCCAGCTGTTCCTCAACAACGACGAGCTCCTGGACTTGATGCATGGGGACCCTTGGCCACCGGCGGCGAGCCCTGGCAGGTGCCTGGCAGGTATGAGCAAAGCAGCACTCCAGTCCTATATCTTCCGAGCAGCCGTGGGCCTGTCCCTGAAGGTCCACCAAGATATTGTCGTTGGAAACATGAAAAGAGCGCATGACTGCACGTACCGCGAACAGTACCGGGTACCCATTCCGCGCGCCAAAAATCACGTCGTACTCCACAAACTAGCCGCATAACCACCAGAAGTGGAGAGTCGCCCTGTTTGTGTCAAACATGCCAAACAATGCCCCAAGATACAAAGCATCGCATTCAGCACGATGTCTAGGCCTAGGCCTTTGGAGTGCACCTTGATGCAAGCCATGCCTTAGATTCCTGCAAGATGTTGCTACTGCGAGGCCATCGCCGTCAAGCCGCAGCAGCGAGGCAACTGGAAACCTTGGTGATGCGCTGCCTGTCCATCAGCCGGAGGCTTAAAGCCGAGAGTCGAGAGCCTGTGCAGACGTTGCTGAGCCATCCCCAACTCCCTAGGAATAGGAAGGTTGGTGACTTGTTATGACTGTGTTGCCTCGCAGTTAAAGGAATGGCTTGTTTCAGTTCCCATGAAGAGAGAGGAAGTCGTTCTCCAAAAATACCATCACCCAGGCTGCACGGCTGAGCCTTTCTTCCCCGCTTTGCCGGTTCGAAGGTAGCTGCATGGACCAAGGTTTGAGGGAGAGGCGGAGACCCAGAGTGGGACGATGCCCTTCGAGGAGGAGCAGGGAGATCGGCTGCTCGGCTGATGTTTCGCTTTGGAGCCGGGCACGATGACTGGGGTGCTGGTAGGGGAGTCAAGTCGGAAGAGGCGAACCACACACAACAAAATCTTTGGCACGGCATGTGAGATCGACCCAGATGCTCCAGGTCGCCCCATGCTGGGTGTAGACTACCCAAGAGTAAGTGAGTAAGTGAGTCAGGCAGGGAGAGGAACGTCCCCTCCCTTAGCCCAGCGTGAGAACCTGACGAACTCAACAGCAGCACACAGACCATGCAATTGATGATTCCTGGGTTCGGTCTGCGTGCCAAGGCACGGACAAGAAGACGAAAGTGGCGCGCCTTCGCCTTCTCAGAGTACTTGCGACAGTGACGGCAACGAGTCTCCGAAGGACACAAGCAGAGTGATCTCGCCGACAATACTTCAGCACTTGAGCGGCTCAACGGCAGGAGCTTCCAGACCCTGAGCAGCCCACTATCAAGGCCTGGTGTGACGACAACACATGCGTGGCCCCTGCAGATGCTTGCATCGCATGCGGGCGCAAGGCTCCTGCCGATCTTTTTCACCCGGCCTGCGATTTGTTGCGACTCGGCCTCGCAAGTTCCCAGAGAGCAGGCAAGCCAAGTGCACGGCCCAGCTTCTGTTGGCAAGCGCCGAGGCCTGCTCTTTTGGAGCACTTGTCTGCGGCTCGTCTGCAATGCCAGATTCCGGCAAAGTGCCCTGAAGGGTAACGGAGCACGACAGCGACTCGCGATGCCTTGGCGATGCTGAGATGCTTGCGCTTGCCTCCAGGTGCCAGACATCATAGCCTGGCGTGTGACGTCCGAACAGACACGGAGTCCCGAGGCGGGGCCAAGCGCACATTATGTGGAAAGGACTAATTGAGAGAGCTTCGTGCAGGATGCAGTGAAGCTTCAATTGAAGTGCTCTGTCCAGTGTCACGCCGAGGTCTTGTTACGGCATGTGGCCGAGCTTGGCAGATTGGACACGCCGAGTCCTTAGCTGTGTCATTTCAGCTCTCGCTGTCTGCAGTGCGAGGTCCGTATTATGCATACCTGATAAGCGCAGGTCCGATGCAATCGTCGCATTTTCCGCTGGGGTGGACCGCATACTCTCAGACTCCGAACCGTTTCCCGACGACGTCGAATGCCAGAAACGCTTCGATTGCCTCTCGATCTGCTCACATCAGAGCTTCAGTTGGGAGATCCTTGATCCTGCAGTCCTGCTTGTTCTGCATCTCAGGTCAGGACTGGTGCTTGGCGCTTGCGAAAACGGACACAACCCATTTTTCTGAAGATTATGTACGCCAAACAGTCGGCAAAAACCTCACCGACTTGTTAACTCACTGCCGGGACTCTGATCAAGGTGTGCGTGGGGCAGCGCACCATATCGTTAAAGAGCATGCCTACGACGGTCTCGGCTTCGTGAAGGAGCTGCTCGCAAACACCGTGCTCAGTCAGATGACAGACATCTTGTCAACCGGCAGAGGGACACAGCCGACGTGGAATGTCATGAAGAGGTACATGGAGCATCTCGAGCCGCTTCTGCGATGGCTGACGAAGCGTCAGCGTCAAGTTTGGGCATCTCTGCTTGTCAAAGTCTTATATAGCCTTCAACCAGCATCAGCTCCGAACAGAGCTGCCTGCCAGAAGGTGGTGGTTGATCATCTGAAGCTCCTGTGTTTTGCGGATGACGATCCCAATCGAACCTACGCAGATGAAAAGCGGCAGCTATTGGCCCTCTCGGACTCCGCGGACTTCGAAGAGGTGAAGAACGGCATGCCAAGTCTCTTCTGTTGCTAACGTCTGTCTCACAAGTAGCAAGATGGACAGCACTGCACAGAAACAATACGCTGCAAATTATCAGTTCTACATTGCCAATCTCGTTGTCACTCGCTTTTGCACCAAGGCGGCACCATGGCAAGAACCCCGACGTTCCAGAACCTCAGCCCTATATATGGTGCAGCGCGATTCCACAGGCAGAGGCCTGCCAGAGATGACTTGCCTGCAGGGGTATGTTACTTTTCCTCTCAAGTTTAGGACGATGTGCCTGGTTTGCGAGGAGAAGGCCAAGGCCGTGGACACAGTCGAGACGCAGGAGAACGCGGCAACCGCCATCCAGGCCGTGGTGCGCCGGGCTCTCAGGCTTTCATCATGTCGTCCTATCACCTATCTGATGATCTGAGTGGATGCGGGGGGCAGCGAGCATCCGAGCAAGGTGGTCGTGCTGCTCGCAAAGGCACTGGCCTGGAGGCACACTGGATTGCGCATGGACGAATTTCCAGCTTTTTTCAAACTTGTGACCTTGTGCTCCATGGCGACAGGCAGAATCGGAAAGTGCTCTGAGGCATGGTTTGATGAGGCTGAGTTTGTGCCTTTTAAGCTTTGCAGAGATCTGTGCCAGGTTCGAGGTCACGATGTCATCTGCCAGCGTGACCTCGAACCTGGCGCAGATCTCTGCAAAGCTTAAAAGGCACAAGCTCAGCCTCATCAAACCATGATGCGGAAACCAAACTGGGCTACTGGCTCGGGATGTTAACCCATGATGCGAAGCATCTGTGGCGTCTGCACTTAGGTTGTGGCTTTGCAGGACTTCCTCCCGAACCTGTCCTCGTCACTCGGCATGAGGACTTAGATTGTGGGAGATCAGAGCGAAGCGACCCAGTCGGTGCACTCAAGGGTGTCTTGACACTGACGAAACCGGAGCAAGTAAACACGGCCAGGTGGCAAAGGTCACGGAGGGCAGCTTTGCTGCCACGCAGGGTGCCCAGAAGGGGGGAAGGCTGCTCAGCTATGAAATGCTGGACGTGCCAAGGCACAAGATCCAGACTGGGAGCTGACTCCCCCGACTTTCAAGGCCGATTCTCAGAGTGTCATGAAGCAACAGGCAGACTGTGCACGCGGATAGGCATTTGCACTGTCACGTGCTTCGATACGGACCGCGCTGAGGCAGAGCTTGAAAGCCAGGCCGGTCAGTTCCGCTCCCAGCAGTTTCACGAGAAATCGAAGCACATGCTACGCGGCTGCGCTTCTCTGTCGAGGTCTTCGTCTTGAGATTCCACAGGCAGAGGCCTGCCACAGATGACTTGCCTGCAGGGGCATGTTCCTTTTAAGTTTAGGACGATGTGCCGGGTTTGCAACGAGAAGGCCAAGGCCATCGACAAAGTCGAGACGCAGGAGAACGCGGCAGCAGCCATCCAAGCCCTGGCGCGCCGGGCTCTCAGGCTTTCATCATGGCGTCCTATCTGATGATCTGTGTGGATGTGGGGGACACTAAGCATCCCAGCAAGGTGGTCGTGCTGCTCGCAAAGGCACCGGATTCGAGGCACGCTGGATTGCGTAGTTTTGTCGTTATTCTGAGTTCGGCAAATCGCAGGTTTCCTATCGGCCAATCGACATGAGCAGCGTCAAGTCTTACATGCTATGCTTGTACGTGCCGCATATGGGATAGGATCTGCCTCCTAGTGCCAATTCAGAGCACTGTTTCTGTAAACCGTACATTTCATGTTTTCCACGGCATACTATATATTTTACACCAGTATAGATAGAGTACAGTACGGTACGGTATAGTGCCAGCTGATGCAGCCAGTTCAGCTGCTCTTGATTTTGGGTGCATCATCATCCTCTTCCTCTGCATCTGGCTCTCTCTTTGTCTCTCTCTCTCTCTATCTCTCTCTCTGCCTGATCCGAGGTTTTCATGCACAGCAGCCTGCTCACTTAGGTCGGGTTTTTGGGGCTGATCACCAGCGTTGTGCCCATGTGTTCAGCCTGCCAATCATGCTATTTTTGTATTGTCCTTGTAGCGACCACTGAGTGGAATTCGGTGCCACGCTCGGGGTTGCTGTCAGCAACATCAGCTTCGTCGACAAGGCAGCCGTGACAATGAGCGTTCACCCGATCATCACTTCCACCTGGGGGCCGAGGGCCTGCCTAGACATTTCGAGGATGGTTGAGGTGCGGGACTGGAGGTACGATCAAGACTAGACTGTAGGAAGGTGAACCCAACGGCAAACTCAATGTCCAACAGAAGCTTCGGCATCGCCTTGTGTGACCGAAAGCACGCTGAGACTGGTTCAGGATTTGGATGTGGGTGCACTTGGCGGCACCTTGACATGGGCTTCTGAGTGTGGCGACTTCGTGGTCCAGGAGCTTATTCGAATGCAGACTTCACCTGCTTGGAAGTAAAGTGCTTGTTGGAATACATGTGGGCTTACAATATTCCAGATACATCTGTCCCACTTTCCTCAACCTGTTCCTCAGACCGCTAACTGATGCCATGGATGTGTGCCTCAAGCGAACTGCTTGAGCGATGCACGACAAGCACAGAGTATTTGCAGGACTACCTGGTTTACGTCGTGCAGAATGCTGGCCGGAGTTTGGTCCGAACATCCCCGGTTGGCAGCAACCTGCCGCGGCCATAGTGCAGCCGCTCCTGCTTTCAGATCTGCTGAGGGCTGCCGAAGCGTCTGAGGTTGGCCGTTGATTAAAACTTTTCGCTGCCACCGATGCAGGAGACGCACAGGGAGGAAGCCTTTACTGTCAGTGTTGCAAAGCTGGGGAATTGGCTCAACGTTTTCATGATGTTGGTTCTGCTTTTGCAAGAACGGCATATCACCAAACTCGGCAACAGCACGCATGCTTGCTATGGCGTGTTCAACAGCTTCATGCTTTGATCCACACGGGCGTGGACATTCAGCGCCAAGGCTTTCGACGTTTGGGCCACATGAATCGCTGATGGATTTTGTTGCCTTCTGCGAGCATTTGTGATTATTTGAAGTGCTTGCCTTCTGATAGACCGACAGGTACGACTTCCGTGCCACCGCTTCATGCAAATAAACTCGAAGCCAACACCGGGAGTTGGGAAACAATGGCCGTGCGAAGAGTTCAGACCAGCCTGCAGCTTGCCGAAGATGAAGAGTTTACTAAACAGAGCATCAGGTACACTTCCACCAGGTTCGAAGTTAACCTCAACATGGCCCGACCGGCTCGTTGCCATGTTTCAGCTGTTGCATCGAAGGAGATGCACATCTACGCGCGCTCCAGGCTCTTCGAGAACACTACACCTCAGGTGCCTTGCAGCAGATGCTCCCATTCCATTCAGCGGGTGCTTCCATCCAATCCCAACAGCAAAATGACATTTGCAATATCGGGATCCCCATGTGAGCTACCCGGGATGCAACCAGCTTGAACCATAATGTGCGTTGGGTGTTGAGGTGAGTAGGTCAACGGAAGGCCAGCTGCAATTGTGATTCCCGGTACTGGAGTGTCATACCCCCAATTCCGACAGTATTCCAAAGCTTCTCAGGCAGCAGCCCAATCTTCGCAGCCCTCGAAATTGTTTTCTTCCGCTTATGTTGCATGCTTAGTGATGTTGCAGCAGATGCAGCAGGTCCACAACATCAGCGACACTGACTCCAGCGTATCAATTTTTTCAGTCGGGGGGCCTCAGCAGACTCAGTCTTGCATTCAGTCTTGCTGTCGGTTCGGGACATCTCAGAAGTGTAGCTAGCCTAGCACGAGTCAACTGACAATGTTCCTTTCAATGACCGTACAAGTCGAAATCTGTCGACATTGATTGAGTGGAGGACCTGTATCCAAGTGAGAGCCCCATCGAAGCCGCTTTTTCGCCTCAAAAGCCGTCCTTTCGCGAAGAAACAAAACAAGAGCCCTTGAGCGAGAGTGACGCAGGGATGTCTTAGCTGTTGTTTTATTCGCCTGCTTGCCCGCTCAAAAGGTTGATTTGCTTCCTTAGTTACGTACTCACACACTTGCTACTTGACTAATTGTTTAATTAGTTACTTACTTATGCACTTACGTACTTACTTACGTACATACTTACTTGCGTACTTAGTCACTTAGTTGCCTACTTATTCTTCATGTCCTTACTCAGTTACATTCCGGGCACAAACACTCGCATGCACACACACACACAAACACAAGCACCACACTTGACTCATTCCACCTGTCCATGGTCAGACATGTTTGCCACCGTCATGCCGATCTCGACTTTGTGGGTGACCTTGTTCGCCAAATCAGAGGCGTCTATTCGTGTTATGTATGTGCTTGCGTTTCCTGAGTGTTGACTATGTCTTGCAGGTGTGGGAACGGTGCAGGCGCGTTGGAAGAATCGCACAGCTGTTGGATCCATAAAGGAGATGCCGTCGTGCAGACAGGATTGCAATGCGCGCGAGGCAGCCATTGCTAATTGTCTGCAACCCTTCTTGGGGAGGTGGGGTTCTCCCACAAGTTGCAGCTGATGGGACAACATCAGCATACTTCTGCATCACTGCACGGTATATGTCGAATGCATGCTGAACGATTTTCAATGAGTGATCGCCGACTAGTGACTGGCACAGGTTTCGATCTCACCCGCAATGTGCAACAAGCCTGTTGGTGAAACTGGGCAATACCTCGCGTTTTGTGGTCGTAAAGGCCCATGCCTCGCAATTTGATGCAAGTGTAACGCATGTGCCATCACTGCAGCAGCTAGCCAGTGCATGTGCCCCGGCGGATGGCACTGCTACCATCAGCGGCATCCTTACTTGGATGGATATGAGATCAGAGCACTCTCACTTGGAAACTGTGTCCCCCAATCGAGCAGAGGTTACAGTTGCTGGAAAGGCAGCTTATGGTCATTGTTGTGCGTTGTGCGTGTGGTATGCGCAAAAGCCACAAACGGACAGGCAAGTCGGACAAGCCTCGTTGCAAGAGGTATGCATTTGCATGCTTGTGTACCTGCCCAAGCATGCAACATGCATGCAAAAGCAGAAGAAGATACATATATGTGTATATATACACAGATACATATATATGTATATGTATATGTATATGTATATGTATATGTATATGTATATGTATATGTGTATGTATATGTAAAATGTATATGTATTTGTATATGCATTTGTATATGTATATGTATATGTATATGTGTATGTATATGTATATGTATATATGTATATGTATATATGTATATGTATATGTATATGTATATGTTTATGTATATGTATATGTATATTTTTATGCTTATGTATGTGTATGTGTATGTGTATGTGTTTGTGTATGTGTATGTGTATGTGTATATGTATATGTATATGTATATGTATATGTATTTGTATATGTATATGTATATGTATATGTATAATGTATATGTATATGTACATGTACATGTATATGTAGATGTACATGTACATGTACATGTACATGTACGTGTACATGTACCTGTATATGTATATGTAGATGTACATGCAGATGTACATGTATACGTATATGTATATGTATATGTATATGTATATGTTTATGTTTATGTAGATGTAGATGTAGATGTAGATGTAGATGTATATGAGCAGATACGAATGTGCATGAGTAAGGGTTGTGTGCAGGCAGGCAGACGGTCGAGATTTTCGATAGATAGAGGCGATAGAGGGATAAGATAGACGGACGGATGGGTGTAGGCTGCTGCTAATGCATGCGCATTTGCATGTGTGTTTTTGTGTCGTTTTTCAAACAAAAGTATACTAATGCGAAAGTTTGGACCGATCGCAAGGTGTTGGAGGTTTTGCGCAAAGGGAGTTTGCAGCAGAACGATGCTCGCTTGCATGCTGGAGCCTCGTGCATGTTCTTTGCATTGCATCGATTTAGCGAAGGAGTTTCATTCCTCATCCGTGGTTGCCGCCTGTGGCAAGGACAGAACGACAAATCTCGAAGCATCAAGACTGTTGAGCGCCAGTGTGACGCATGTTCGCATGAGTTGGTAACACCGCAGGAAGGTGACTGGGAAAATGCGCTGGAGCATCTTCAGTATTGCCTCGCTTGCAGCATTCAGCTCAACCCGGTTGGGTTCTCAGAAGAGAATAAGCCGTAGCAGTGTTCCGTGATGCGGGCTGCACGTTTGATTGACAGGCTTGCTACAATGCCGGAGTTTATGCTTGCAGGAAGGACCGTGCACTACTTCGCTAGATCCGTCGATTTTCCGAGTACTAGTACAGTGCTTACCGCAGTCGTGGTTTTTGAATGTGTTTCGCGTGTTGGAGGACTGGAAACGGGCACTGTGCTTCCTATCGTCAATGTGTTCTCTCAGTCTTCGTTTGACCCGGACACCTTTCCGACAGTTCTTGATAGGCAGCACGAACATTTGCGATGGAGATGCAGCAACGAGTTGTCTTTGCATGTGTTGAGGACAAGCTGCAACTCACTATTGCATGCCTCGACAGTCACGACCGGAGCACCGTCATCCGTTCGTCAGTGGGCCTTCGCATTGTCAAAGCTGACCGGCTTTGCAACGATGCAGGTGCTTATTGCTCCTTCTGTTTTTAAGAATTGGTAGTTGGAATTATGAATCCCACATGCCTGCCTGCCGTCACTGTCCTGCAGATCCGCGGCGACAGTTACACTTTGACGACGATCGGGGCAGCTTGTGCTTTGAACGACGTTGGCCAGAAGCAGTGGCAGCATGCCTGCTTGATCCACAAGTTCGATAAAGGACGCATTCGCTTCGCTCATCGAAGGGCACTTTGTGCTAGATTTTGTCAGTGTGTTCGTCGGTCTGCTGGTCGAATCCCATGTCCCCGTGAAGTGTAGCAGGACAAAGCAACATCTTTTCCCACAACAGTCTGCTCTGTGCCTGTGAAAGAGCAAGTTGTTGGGAAATAGTTGCGGAAGCTTGGCGTGGTCTGAGAAAGGTTGCTTGCAACGTGGAATGCGCTTATCTGAATATTGTTTGTTCAGGGTATGGTGATGGATTCGTCGGCTCCGCTTTCCACAGTGATCAGCTTCAATACGGCAACAGCGGCAAGCAGTGCAGCACGTGGAAACTGGCGTCATGGACTTTGCATGTTCGTGTCGATAGCATCCTGCAGGCATGTTCAGTGCATGTTTGCATAGATTTTCTCGGATCTTGACATTTGTGACTTGTGACAACGGGTCCTGCTTGGCACCTATTGAGGCTACACTGCAGCTGAGCAGAAGCATGTCAAGCTACAATGCTCTTGCAGCTGGACTTCAGCGCATGCTCTGCTGGCCACAATCGTGCTGCAGTCAGTTGCGCAAAGAACTTGAGATGCGGAGAGCAGCACGGTTCGCGGTGCGGTTCAGCTGGTGGTGGTGACATGTGGTGACTCAAGGTTGGCCTTCCTCTTGGACTCGAGCCGAAGCGCCGCTCTCCTGCCCGATGCCGTGAGCCCCTCGCTGGCACTCGTCGTTTTTTTGCTGTTGTTATGCAGAATGCGAGAGGATGCGATCTCTGCTCTCTCCAGGCATGTTAAGTGCCGTCACCTCCTATGAGCTTCACTGGACGATGGCTGCTTCCTTGCTGGATTCCACTTTTTCAGTGGGCACGTTCCAGATCAACACTCTCAATGCCATGGTTGATACTCTCCGAGAGGCGCGAGCCGTGTTTCTTCGACCAACCCGCTTCTCAGACATTCTGGGGCCTCTAAGACTCTACGCACTTGCGAGCTTGAAAAGTGGTTTTGGGCTCAAGCTGCCACGCTCTGAGTGTGGAGGACAACGCAACTCCTTGCAAGACATGGGGTTGATTGTTCAAAGACAAGGTCACGCAACCGTTGGTGGCCCCGTTGATTTTGCACGCAAAATCGTGCATTTGCCCACGAATACCAGCGTTCTTAGTGATAAATGCGGTTTACGGATTCGGTTTTTTCTTGATTTTGACACAGATTTGACAGCAGGAGAGCATTGTCGTAATAACAAGAGTGACACGCCTGCCAGTGTTTTCGAAGGTTTGCACGTCTATGGTTTATGCAGGAATTCGCACACATTTCATCATCCACATGACCAACATCACCACAGATCAAACACATTCATCACGAACATCACCAAAGATCAAAGACATTCATCACGAGCATCACCGAAGATCAAACACATTTCATCACCAACATCACCAAAGATCAAAGACATTTCATCATCAGCATGACCAACATCATTACAGATCAAACACAGTCATCACGAACATCACCAAAGATCAAACACATTTCATCACCAACATGACCAAAGATCAAACACGTTTCATCCCCACCATCACCAAAGATCAAAGACATTTTATCATCAACATGACCAACATCACTAGAGATCAAACACCTTCATCACCAACACCAAAGATCAAACACATTTCATCACCAACATCACCAAAGATCAAAGACATTTTATCATCAACATGACCGACATCACCAAAGATCAAACACGTTTCACCACCAACATCACCAAAGATCAAGCACCTTTCATCACCAAACCCTTGAACCTAAAGCCTAGACCACCCACAGAGCTTGCTGAAGGATCGGATGCTGAGCTTCCGGAAGCTGACCAACCGGATGTCCGGGTCGACAAGATGGAGAAGCGCAAACGTGAAGCTCGTTCACTTCGCAGGCGCACGGAGAAACCGAATGAGGTTAGGATTCCCGACACGGACGAGGAGAGTGGTGGGGAGGAGGAAAGTCCTACCAAACGTGCTCTACGTGATGGAGATCGACCTGATGAACGGCCTCTCACAGCTGGGCTCCTACGTGATCTCCTTGCGGATCATCGACGAGACCTCCGTCTTGCTTGGGAGGAGATCGAAGGGCGAGTGTCCAAGGTTGAGAAGCAGCAGACCAAGCAAGTCGGTGAGATTGCCTCCTTGGGTGGTCGGGTGAAAATCAGCGAGAGGGACATTGCGGGGGTCAAGAAGGCGCAGACCAGTGGGGAGAAGAAGATTGAACAGCTTGTGGAGGACGTTGCGAGTCTCAGAGTCCAAGTGGAGGGCGTCACGTCGAAGATGAGGGATCCGCGGAGCCTTCCACAACCTGCTGGTGCACCAGGATCTGGTGTTGGTGAAGTTGACGACGGGCGATCAGCGAATGACCCCTGGGGAGAGTACCTACGACAACGAGGACCATCCACTTCGTCGAAGGGCAATGCCGTCGCTGGGGCGAACTTCCCGCAACCTTCGGGGGCATCTCATGAACCGGGTGACCAACTCACAGATGACGACAAGAGAACGCTTATAGTGGGCGGGTGGGCACAGGACACCAGGAGGGCGATCATTGAGGAGGAGTCTCGCGTTCTATTACAACATGAGGAGATCCGCCCCTTGCTCGATGTGGAGAAGTTGAGCATCTATGGTCCGCGCCGCAGCGTTGGCATGTTGAAGTTCACCCAGCGCGACGATGAGGCCCGTCCAGAGGAAACCAGGAGTCGAATGTGGAAGGTCGTGAAGAAGATCGCCGAGCTTAAAATGCCAGTGGAGAGCGCGAAGGCCCTTGGTGAAGATCGAACAATGTGGGCGTCTTTCGTCAAGACCCGAGCTGCCCGTGCCAGATCCGCGCACATTAGCATGATCCGGCGCGTCGTCATTGGGCTTGCAGCTGACGCAAAGAACGAGGCTGGGGGCGTCATGAACTTGGAGCATACGCAGGTTCAGTCCTATGACATGGACTGGAACGCTGGCACTATCTGGTGTGGAATTCATAAATTGGGTTCATCCACACACCGCTGCCCGAAAGATGCTGAGACGGTGACCATGTCTGGGGGATGGATAAACCTGGACGCTGTCGGGCTGATTGCGAGCTGTTCGGTGGAGGTCGCCAAGGGGACCTTCGAGAGGGAGCTGTGATCAGAGCCCTTTGATTTCACCCCTCCTGATGGGGGACTTGTGAATTGGGATTCAGGGATGAAATGTTCGCCTGAGCCCGTGCACGATCGCGCTCGGTCCAAGACCCTGTGCCGCTCTGCTCCTCTCCCTCGGTGTGTAACACATAGATGGGGACGGCTGGGCCAGTGGAATCTAGGAGGACAAAAATTGGAACTCCTCGATGTCGCTGGTCGTGATTTAGATGTGATATTTGTCCAGGAAGCAGCACGTGATGAATCGGGATGGGGAACTGTCAACAATGACTTGTTCCACTGGATCACCTACCGCAGCGCCAGTCTCTACAGAGGAGTCGCCATTGGCATCTCGCAAGACAAGCTGGACTGCATCGTTCACAAAGTTGCCACCAACAGGGGAATTTGGATCCTTGCCAGGGTCAGAGGTCTGGGAAGAGTTGTATTTGGGTCGATGCACGCCCACACTGGGGCAACCAACGCCATCTTTCAGGCCGCTGTTCTCGCTTTCGTCAACTCTTGCCCCAAAAAATGGCGCCAATATCCGCTTGCTTGTGGCATTGATGTCAACGAAGAGCTCAAATGGTTCGAACAGCCTGATGATGCTGAGGGAGGACTTGTTAATGGATCCAGCAATCTCAATGAACTTGTCCAACAACTCCTACATGTTGGGGTCAAACCTGCACCTCCTCGGCATGCACAGTGGAATACGCCCACGCATTACCCCCGTGACTGCACTCGTCGAGGTCGACAAATCGATGCCATTTGGTGTCGTGCTCTGAGGCGAGACCATGTACATATTGATGCCGAGCGACGCCACTCCATTGGCAGCGATCATGCCCTCCTTCATGTTGATCTACATGTCGAGAATAAGGCTGCCAATCGGTGGGGTAATGACTCACGTCCGAGGTATGTGTGTAGGGACATCCCCCAGACCGTGATTTGCGATGCCGAGGACCTTTCTCGCCTGGCACGGCACTGCACACGACCTCGGGTCACCGAAGCCTATCATGACAGTGAAGAAATCAAACATCGGATTGCCGAGGCGAAGCTCAGTAATGATCCCAAGGCCTGGAAAAGAGTTCATAAGCTTCGGCGCCGTGATAGGAGGGAATGGGAACAGCAGCGATTGACGAAGATCCTCAACGGTGACTGGAATCAATACAGAGCCCTTCAGCGGGAGAAGAAGCGAAGAGTTGGCTGGTGGGGGCGAATGCTTGGTGACTGCACTTCGAAGGAACAGACTCAGCAGGTCAAGTCCCACCTCAGTGGCAAAATCGTCAATGAATATGGTCGCGATTGGGATGACTTACTTCAGCAGCAGATTGACGCTGTTGCACTTCGGGGCGAATTTCAAGAGTTCACTGTCTTGGAAGTTCGTGAAGTCCTTCAGGAAATGAAGGTCAATAGCGCTGTGGGCCCGGATGGGATAAGCGTCTCTTTCCTCCGTCTCGCGATGAGTGATGAGCAGGTTGGCCCGCAGATTCTCGCGCTCATTAACCAGATTGTCCGAGAAAAGTTGGAGCTGCCCACGGAGTGGCATCGCAATTTCTTGGCTCTCCTGGCTAAGTGTGACTTCCCCTCGAAGCCGGGCGACTTGAGGCCTATCTGCGTCAGCTCGTCATTCCATAAGCTGGTGACCAAACTCGTCTGTCTTAGGACGATGCCCTTAATGAGAAGAGGGTCTATGATCTCTGGTTGCGGGAAGGGGCGACAGGCTGCGGATGTCATTGGCACAATCACACGTTACCGTGACGTTGTACGGGAGTGGCGCCTACCCGCAGTCCTGTGCAAGCTTGATATCTCTGGTGCATTTGACAAAATAGACCGGCAGAAGATCGCTGAGTTCCTGAAAGAGCGCCTCATCGGGGTTGACATGGAGCACGAGTTGCGGTATTTGATGGCGCAACTACGCACCTACGAGCTCAATGGTAAGGTGCCGGGTGGACATGAGATCACCATTGAGGCAAATGTCGGGATCAAACAGGGGGCGCCTGAGAGCGCGGAGGTCTTCGGGATGGTCATGGACGCCCTGCTCACAAGGGTGATTTGTCATTCAAAGTGGGCTGCCTTCGGGGTGCCTCATGCTGGTCTTGATCTTCCGTTAGTCTTCTACCAGGATGACATCTTCCTGCTCGAGTCGCAACTGGGACGTCTTGCTAGAAGGATCAAAGTCATTGAGCGTGCTCTTGCTCAGTTTGGGTTGAAGCTTGCCACTGAGAAAACCAAAATTGTCGCTTCCGCTGCCTATCGTGGGCCACGTCGTGTGCAAGCTGGGGGGACTGAATTCACCATCGCTGAGAGCTCTGAGTCACTGCTCGTCTTGGGCATCCCCTTTAGTCTCCAGGAAGGATCTTCGCAGCAGGCCAAGGTACTCATTCAACGTGTGCGTACCGCTGCAGCTGCACATGCCTGTCTTCTTCGAGGAAGGGCCTCTTGGCAGCGCAAAGTCACCATGATCCAGACCCTAGTTGAGTCTCAATTTTCATGGACGGCAGGGGCGATATACTGGTCGGCTTCGGATTTGAAGCAACTGAACACATTACAGCTCCATGTCCTGCGAAGCTCCTTTCGCATCTCACGGGAAGCGAATGAACGCTGGCAGGATTGGAATGCCAGGAGCCTCAGGCTCTGCCGTGTTTGGCTTGCATACAACTCCGTACCTCGTTGGTCGACGAAGGTCTTGACCCTTGAGCACACACTACATGGACATTGGGCACGCAGGATCGAGACTCTCTGTGAAGGCGAGCAGTGTCACTGCATGCCATTCAGGGCCCTTGAATGGAGATCAACCTCTTGGTGGCGTGCTCAACAACGACTCAGCAGATCCGTGAGTGAGCGACATCCAGAACGGTTCCATCCGGCCAATGTTGAGCGCCAACTTTCCGACGCTCATGGTGCCCAATGGGCTCAGGAGGCCCTGGATCGCCAGAACTGGACGCGACTGCGACAAGAATACCTGCAAAAGTGGGATGTCCGGTGGACGAGAGAGAGACAGTTCGCCATCTGCTGCTAGACACGTTTGTGGTACCCCGTTGCCTTGCTCGTCTGTGATGAAGTTGATTGCAAGTTGACTGAAGAAAGGGGGGCTGGGCATTGGGAGGCTTGCCACTCAAACCTGCATGTTGTACTTCGACTACCTGCATGTTGTATTTCGACTACCTGTATTTCAGTGTGACCTCCCTTTTCTTGTTCGTGCAAATCGCAATGAGAGTGCTGAGATACATGTTTTGTGAACTTTGTGAACCTTGGTGCATCAGTGACGAATGTGAACCTGTGGCCTCGAGCTTTGGCTTTCAGGAACTTCAAACTCGCAGCTCCCGCACGACCTCTACGTGAGCCATGGCCCTTTGCCGTGGCGTGACCCTCGCCTTCCTCGTGACGAGACTGTGGGCGGGACTTGGGGCGCCTAGTCCCCCGTCGATGGACCAGCGGACGACGATCTGCAGTGGTCAAATTGGACCCGCCCTGGCCTCGTCGTCTTCTACCTGGACCATGGGCACAGACTCGGCGACGGCAAGCTCTTCTTCTGCCTTGCCAACTCACTCGTATGAGACCATTGTGACCGGCTCCTCTTCCTCGACCAGGCCCTGGACGGATGCAGAGGTGGCAATGTATGCTGCTCAAGCCTGGGGAGATGTCGAATGGAGTGTCGACGGCCACACCTTCCAAACGGCTTGGGATGAGAATATCAGCCTGGCTTTGCAAGAGGATGAACTAAATGCGACTTTGCCACCGTCAACCTCTGATCACCCGGCACCAGGAGATCTCCCGGCGCCTTCTTTCACACACTCACCAACTGCGACGTCTCCTCCTTCAGGTACAAGAACTGTTGGTGACTGGTGGGAAGAAGTGCGAGACAAGCGACCTCTACGTGGACGAGGAATACCCGTTCAACCTGCACATGAACCACTTGGATCTGACCCGGTCGATCAGGAGGGACATTCGATGACCTCGGCATCTGCTTGGGTGGGCCCCGCTTTTTCTTCTGGCGACGAACCTCATCCTCCTGGACCTGTTCAACCTGGAGCTGCCCTATCTGTTCAACCCGGAGCTGTTCTACTTGGTCTCCCTGTTCACCCTACGGCATCGAGCTCAACGTGGTCCTCGTCTTCGCCGGTACCCTGGGACATGACGTCGACACAAAGCACCGCAGCCTCCTCTGCCTCCTCATTGGATGCCCCTCCGCTGACCCAGCGCTTTGGCAGAACGAGAGAAGGTAGGGACAGATGGCACAATCCGGACGGCACTATCAGGTACCGACTGCGCGAGAGACCAGATGAATCCGAGGGTGATCTAGACGAGCCAGTGCCACCGTTCTCCGTTGTTGGGGAGGCCCAGCATGCTGATGGGCCCACGGTGGTTGCAGAGACGTTCTATGGGGAGAAGTTTCAGGTGTGGTCCAGCTTTGAACTTCCAGCGGGTGCCGAACAGGAGGATGTCCCTACGACCGCTGGTGAAGATTCCAGTGGAACGGCTGGGGATACGAATGAAACTGGGAGCTCCACGGGCACCTCGATCACTGGCTTCTGGAAGCACGGTGAATGGCAAGCTCGAGTGAGAACTCCGCAAGAGCAACGTCTACACACTGGAGGCCGTGGCCTGACCAGGACAACCAAAAGGCATGCACGAATGGAGAGATATCTACGCGGAGAGTGGAGACCTGCCTGGCTTGAGGCGTACAAAACCGCGCGAGACAAAAGGCGGGAGACGGCACTACCAGAAGTCCGTGAAGATGAAGTAGTGGCTGAAGTTCAGCCAGGTACTAAGGAAGACAACAAGCCTGTCGCCACTGAGAACGAGGAGAATGACAACCAAGAAAGTGAGGCCTTGACTGACCATTGGCAACTGGAAAATCAAGAAGATGGCGGATGGAAGGCTTGGGGACCCGCAACAAATTTCAACGACGCGGAGCATGAGGATTCCGTGACGACCTGGACCTCGGCGACATCTTCTACGTGGTCGACGTGGTCATCGCCTTCCACGTGGTCGTCGCCTTCTACCTGGACGACCTGGTCCACTTGGAGCACATGGCCCACCGGGACCAGTTGGGCGTCCTCGGAATCCCAGTGGGATGATTGGACCTGGAGCTCGCCCTGGACCCAGACCAATGACTCCCGCACTAACTGGCATCGTGAGTGGACACAAGGCCAGGATGAGGTGAGCACAACATCGACCACTTCAGCTACAAAGCGGCCTTCATGGTGGATGGCCGACACTGCTTCCTCTACAACGACGAGCTCTACCAGTGAGAGCATCATGTGGGTTCGGCACAATCCATCGTTGTCAACCCCGGTATTGCTTGCGCAGCCATTTCCGGATGCCTGGGGAGATCTTTGGACATTGACTCTGACGTCTACATCGACTTCCACGACGATCCCGCCACAGCTTGCACTTAATGATGTCCCACCGAATCATGGACTCCTCCCAGAAGTTCGTCGACCACGTCTTCCACTGGATGGCAATGAAAGTGGCATGATGAGGATCACCAACTCGGAGATCGCACTTCTGCAGGAACATGGGGCGAGCCGTAGTCACATCAACAGGGTGACTGACCTCCTGTGAGTCCTTGATGACCAGCAGGTAGCGGGGACCGGACCTGAAGCACGCTGGTCCCTGGCGCGACTGCTACTACGGGTCACGGACGCCCAAGACACAATCAATACGACAAGAAGTAGCCAGGTGGAGAATGTTTATGTGGGGCAGGCAGTTTGCAGGCCTGTTCCGTGACTGCCTGGAGACCAACATGATGACACCCCTTCAACCAGGTGAGTCAGATGGTGTGGTGGGTGCCTCGGGATCTTCCTCGGAAAGCCGTCGGTCTCAGGGGCGAGTTCCACGGTCTCGATCCAGATCGCGTTCCAGAGGGAGGTCGGGATCTGCAGACGATAATTCGGGTGTGGCTTCCCCTTGGGACAGTGAGTTTGCATTCAACTCGGATGGGGAGATCGTACAAGTCCCACTTGCGGACCCGGATGCCCCACCACAAGGCCCTCCACCTCCTGTACCAGTGCTTTTCGCGCCAACTGAGCTGATGGGCATCTGGAGGGAACCCCCGGTGGAGGAGGAAGATGTGCAGCACGAGGAGACAACATCGACGACTTCGACTACCTCCATGGCCCCGTGGCGGATGTGACAACTGTCTTCTGTGTCTTTGTCACCGTGCTGGAGGATGTGGGAGAAGGAGGCACACTATGCTGGTGTGGTAGAACGTGCTGCGATTAGGCTGCAGGAGTGTGGTCTGGAAAATACGACTACGACTACCACTACAACTACCACCACTGCTTTGGTCTTCGTTGTGGAGGACTTCCTGTTGGGTGTGTGTTCCTTGGGGGTGAATTGGACGTGTCCAACCAGCACCAACACGACCACTTCGTCAAGTACTGTTCTGTGGCCTTCTGATGTGGTCAGGGACGTCGTTAATACGCACCTGGTGCATGGAGGTCCTGCTGACTCTGTCCAGACTGTTCATGCCCTCCTGGCACGCCAACGTCAGCTCATGCATATGGATCGGCTACTACGCGATGCCATCTCGGAAGTGATGCGATGGATCTATGTCCATGCGAATACGGAGGCGATGAATGCGAGGACCTATGAACGGAGGATCTGGGAGGCGGTTGCCAGAGAGGCCAGCTTTGGCTCTGGGGCCTCCAGCTCGGGCACGCACCAATCCGTGACGGCACCCTCAGCTTTGTTGCAACCTGGGCTTCCTACGAACGTGGCCGAGATTGAGCAAATGCTACCTGGAGTACAGCCGCACACAGTACAGGGATATCGACGACGAGCGTGGAGGGTGGCGGTGGCTAGAGCGTACCGTGAACAAGGTCGTGATCCGCCCGTGGGTCATTGGCCTCCTGAAGCAGACGAGGAGCTTTTCCTTGTGCAAGCAGACGACATGGAGCCGGTGACTGGATGGCCAGCTGATGTTGATCGTCCTGTACATCCCACCAGAATATCTCGGAGGAGGATCGTGAGCCAATCCCTCATGGGACGTCGTCGTCAACGAGCCCCTCGTCCGCCACCTCGTCTTGCTCAACCAGAAGCTCGTCGTGCAGAAGGGCTTGGACGGAGAGCTTCTGAGGGCGGGCAAAGTGATGATGTACAAATGAGACGTAGACGAGTAAGTGTCCAAAGCAACAGCAACAACAGAGGCCCTCACAGTACAGGTCGTGAGCGGAGTCGCAGCCGAGATTCATGAAGACATTGTGTTGTCTGAGGTCCTTTTATGACTAATGACGACAGTTGGGTTTTTATCAGTGATACTCTTTGTCCACTGCAGAACACCATGTTCTTGTGAGTGAGGCAGTGAGTTGTTTGAACAGTGACGACCTGTCAAGTCGTTGCTCCAGTGTAGGCCCCGAGAGGCAGGTCACTTCCAGCGCACTGCAACAGAAAGAGGCCATTGCACTTTAAAAAAAAAAAGCCTAGACCATAAACACCAACCACAATTTTGTTCACCCGTGCCCCCGGGTGGTCTCACCACTTCACCCTCCCTGTAGAGGGCACGAGTGAACAAAAAACACCGGACACAAAAACACGGCTTCGGGGTTGAGGCTGCCCGTTTCCATCCCAGAGCCTAACTCACTTCAACCTAAAGCCTAAACCATAAACACCATGACATACACTAAACCACAATTTTGTTCACCCGTGCCCCCGGGTGGTCTCACCACTTCACCCTCCCTGTAGAGGGCAAAAAAATAACTACTGATTGAAAGCAAACACAAAAGCAAAGACCATCAACCCTTGTTGCGTGCATCGGCTGGAGCTACTTTTGCGGGCACAGACCTGTCTGGAGTTATCGAAGCGCTGTTGGCTCCAATCTTGTCTGACCATCACCAGATGCCTTCACGACCCCTAGAGAAAGCAGTGCACCAAGCACCTCGTCGAAGACTTCGGGAACTTCTGCAGTGACTTGCCGTTCAACCTGTTGACGGCTAAGCCAAACAAGCTCGTGGCCCGAGAGGTACTGCAACGCATCCAAGAGCACGTCGCAGAAGGACTGCTCCGGCATTCGTCCCGCTGCATCGACAAGGTCTCGCTCCACAGCAGCAACGACCGCGTGTGGTGGCAGAGCTGCAAAGTGAAGTAAAGTCCGTCGTGGGGCCGTGGCCTGCTCAGAACTTCTCAAGTCCGACAGTCGAAAAGCTCGACCAAAGTTGCTGACGTTCTTCCTGGCAGCACCGGCCCTCGCCACAGCTTTCAGCTAGATCTCAGCGTTTTCGTGCATATCGCATGCACGAAGCACGTCTGCTTCCTGGCGCGCCAGGTTGCAGCAGGCCTCGAAAGCCCTGCCCTGAAGCCCGTGCATCGTCTTCGCAGAGCTCGTCCAACCAGCAGCAGCAATGATTGCTTTGCAAAACTTCTCTTCGGCCACCACAGAAGGAAATGTGCACGGCAATATCACAGCTGGAAGCTGGCGGAGCCGAAGCGGAACCAAACCCAGGTTAACTGGCAAGCCCTCTGCGCTATGACGACGTGCCAAAGTAGCAAGCATTGCCGGAGCGTCCAGAGCTGCAAATGCACGTTGCTCCACCTCCACTGTGCCAGAAGACGTAGTAGCACTGTGTTCCACTGCAGCGGAAGACGTAGCACGTTGTTCCGGCACGGCACCAGACGACGTAGTAAGCACTATTGCTCCACTGCACCAGAAAACGTAGGACGTCGGTCCAAGGCACCAGAAGACCTAGCACTACGCTCCTCTGCGGCAGTTGGGGCGACTGACAGCGGAGTCCAGGCCTGAAGCTCTAAGCCATCAGACCGCACCGACTGGACGCTGCGTGAGCGCGACCTACATCTCCTACGGGGCGGGGTCGACTCCATGCCTTGGAGCCAAACAAAACTGCGAGGAAAGGTGATTGCAGAGACGGTTTGACTGTGACAAGAAGCGAAGTCCGAGCGGCACCACTGGCGGAAGCGTTTGAAACTGCAACAACTTGAAAGAAGCTCAGCATTTCACAGTTGCCGAACGAGTCGCGACATTGCTCCCCACAAGTCAGGCTCTCCGTGCCGAAAGCAACTTGAGTACACATACTCCCAGATTCTGGTGTTCAACACGGGTGCATGCTTCTTCTTGGCACACACCTGTTTGGGCAGATGGCACTTCACCGTCCCCCAAAAGCGATCTAGCGGTTGCGTCCCGGCAACACATGAAATTCCAGGAGCGCCCTTGCGCCTACGGAAGATCTTGGCAAGCTGTAGCTGCCGGTGCACAACGTCTTCAAAAGGGATGCCTGCCTCTTGGCAGACACGCCGCCAAGCCTTGTTCCCGTCACTGAAGGCCTGCGTCTCACCACGGGCGAGCTTGCTGACCAAGTTGGAGTCGTAAACATCCTCCAGTGATTCGGTAGGTGGCCGAGCGCCCGGCACGACAAGCTTGGGAGGCAAGGGGACAACGAGAACGGGTCCGTCTTGCTGCAAAGCGCCAGCACATCTGATGTGCAATTGGAACACCTTTGGCACCGCACTTCGAGGGTGCTTGCGTTTCCACTCCTGCAGCATGGAAAGAAAACGAAAGCCGCAAAGAACCTTTAAAAAGTTTTCGAACGTCCCATAGAATTTAAAGACTCTATGTAATAAGAAACCGAAAGAGGCTTATAAAAGCTTGGCTTAGAAGTATAAATATGTAAGCCCTATAGGTCTAGAAGTAGAAGAAAGTAGAACAGAACAAGAAGCAACTCAGATTCTGAAGTTGTGGAAAAGTTGTCCTCCACCAGCGGCGCCCATCCTGCGTTGGTCGAGCTGACATGCACTTTTCGCGGAGCAGTGGCATCCAACTCCACATCGCCCTTCAAGCGGATCTTGTTGAGCAGTCGTCTGCCTTCGTTGGCTTCCAAGCGACGCAGCTCAGCATTCACCTGGAGAACCACACGGGCGTGCAAGCCATGCTGGTGTACAGCCTCGTAGAGCCGCGGAGCAGACTTGGACAAGTACTGCACAACCAAGGCCAGCAGCTTCTGTGGATTCACTGACACAGGACGACCAATGTTCTCCAGCACCGGACAGAAACGCAAAACATTGAAGCGTGCTCTGCACTCCCAGTCTTTGCAGCGCACATGCAGATGCCCAGGCTGCTGCACATCTTTGCGCGCAAAAGGACCTTCCAAAACACCGTAGTGGCAAGTCGGACAAGGATCTGGGATCTGCACGTAATGTAGGAACCTGATTAAGAAACCTTGGGCCTTTATTAGGGTTCCCTATAGTAATCCTACCATTTGGGGGGGTATAGGCCCAGGGTTTCTTAATCGGGTTCCTACATTAGCCCGCTTGAATCAGCTCCTGAAGAGCGGATTCAGGAGTCTGTCCGGTTGAACTGGGGCCACGCCAGTGACGATGTCCGCTAGAAGTACGGTCTGGCTTCTGGAAGAAGCCACTATACTGCTTCCTCCTCTGTGCAGGCTTGAGCCACTGCTTTTTCATCGGCGGCCCTCGTTTTCTGGACGCAGCAGCTCCCGTGCCCCGCAGCGCACGACCCTTGCGCTCACGCTTGGACGACCGCTCGGCCCGCAGCTTACGAAACGCAGAGGCGCCTGGCAAAGAACAAGTCTGCAGGTTGTGTCCACGGCGTCCGCAGAGCAAGCAACGTTTGCTCTGATTCGCTGGCATCTCCCCTGAAAGCCGGAAAGGCTGCAATGGATGAAGCTGACATGCATATCATCATCCCCCCCCAACCCCCCCATGCACATCATGACCGGACAGGCTGCAATTCATGAAGCTGACAATGCATATCATCACCCCCCCCCCCACCCCCCCACTTCTGCTTTGGAAGCAGGCAAGAACCCTGAAAAGCCTAAAAACATGCATTTGGCACGGGGCTGCGAGCGGTTGCGTGAGCAAAGACAAGATTAGCAGGCATTCTCTATTATTGCACCTCTGTTTTGCAGTGCGTGTTGGCTCTGCGAGCTTGGGATACTTCGTTTATTGGATGATGTGAACAGCGACAGCATCATAAGAGAGTCCTGGCCGCGTGTTTGTTTATCTGCCTGGTGCCAGCGTTAGGACAATCTTGGATACAGACGCCTCAGCAGCCATGTATCGTCCGCGTATGTCCATCCAAAAGATGATGTCTGGGAGCCAAGGAGCTTTGGCGACATCATTGGTACGAGCCAGCTACGGTGAACTGCCGTGAGTTAGTTTGCAATCGTTGGCACGTGTTATTTAGCTGTCAAGCCCGTCGGTTCCTTGCTTTTGAGGACAGGGTCTCGTGATGTTGGTGGAAGGAGAGGTATGTCATGATGCTGGCTACGAGTACAAGCAGCCAGAAGCCTCCTTGCGTGGGCGCGGAGTGGTGACTCTGCAGGTACAAAAATGCCAAGAAGTAAAGACCAGCTAGCAGACAACACTTCGCTGACACGCAAGCTGGCCGACTGCGGCTCAAGATGGTCCTTGGCCTGCAACCTGTTACGCGAAGCGAAAGTGCGGGGCATCGTTCCCAATCAGTTCAGTCTGGAGCCCAGGCTGCGCTTCGCGTGTGGTCTTTCATAGGGGAAGATGGACACGAGGCTACAACGCATGCAGCGGAAGCTGCCGCAAAGCAAACAGGTGGGCAAGGGCTCACCTGTTGCTGACGCAGTTTACGGAAGCTTTTTTGCGAACAGATACTTGCCTTTGTTTCAGCATGGGTGCAATCGTTGCCGTGTATTCCAAGCAGGCTCCAATCAATGCCTTCCTCCTGTCCCGCGTTCAGGATTTGACGACTTTCAGTGTGGTGGCCAGCGCTTGCGCAAGACGTGGGAATTGGCGCCAGGTGCCTATTCAGTTTTGCTGCTTCGGGCTTGGCTTTCGCACAGTTGCTGTGCAGGCCGCAGGGGTTTTGGCAGCTCAAATCTGTTGTGGTCTGCTGCCAGACAGAATCTCTCTGGCTGCCCGGCAAAGCACCAAGACTTTTCAAGACAGCCTACCTCAAGTTTATATTTGAACACTTCAACGATGCATGGAGGCTGCTGCCTCGGAGGGTGCCGAGTGGACCCGTGCAGTGTGTGTTTTCCAGCAAATGTCGCAGCTGCTGATATCACCAGATGTGACCAATGGCAACATTGCCATTTCTTCATGTGAGAAACTGGCGGCTTGGGTCGAGGGGCTCGTCCTGTTGCAGCATATGCGACAAGCTGGCACCAAAACGAACGAGATCACCTTCAACAGTGCTATCAGTACCTCCAGCCCGAGTCTCAGCTGGCATGTACGAATCCCTACTGCAGAAGTCATGGAACTCAGGAAGCTGGCGACATGCACAGGCGATGTTGATGAGTATGATAGATCAGCGAATTCCAGATCAGATTAGCTTCAACGCATGCCTCAGCACATATGCAGCAGCTGGACATTGGGTACTGAGTCTGCAGCTTCTGAACACAATGTCATGTTGCTGGTTTGCCACAGAGACTCGCCAGTCTACGACGAATTTGTTCGACTTGATACCATCTGTAGAGATTTTGACCGTCTGTTGGCTTTCAAACATGACGGAGCAGCCAGGATGCTTTCTCACGGAGCTCAGTCATCAGCGCCTGCAGAGATGAGTGGTATGTTGCCATCGGCGCTCTGGATGATGCAGGACTTGCTAGCATAGTCTGAGACTGGTCTGCCAATTTTGCGTTCGACGAAGACGGGGTGTCAGTGTTTAGCGCTGTTCCCGCATCAGTTTTATCCAATCCAAGGCTATAATGCAGCAGTCAGTGCATCAGCCCGCGCGCTTCAGTGGGAACGGGCCTTGGCATTGCTGTGCAGAGCACATTCACGGAGACTTCAGGCTGATTATCTCAGCTTCAGCTCTGCAATTACAGCTTGCCAGCGGCTTGCCAAGTGGCGTCCGGCGAGCGACCTATTTCAGACCATGAGAGACGCTGTCGTCGCAGCCGACAGCATCTGTTTCTATGCTGCAGCTCTCCTGCACATCACACCTGACTCAACGTAGTTATTCCCCCGCTATGTGCTGTGCGCGCACGCCTGATGTTTATTCCTCGTCTTACGCAAAGCACAAGTGCGCCAAGGTGTTGGCATCTTTCGCGAATCTGCACAAGTGGAAACACGTGATGCACTGCTTCAATGATATGAAACGATTCAGCCTGCAAGACGGCGTGGCCCGTGGCACAGTTTTGGGCAGCTACGCGAAGTGCGCGCAATGGCAACGGGTGTTGCATGCTGCTTCCAGCCGGCCAAACTTGCCTGACAACATCAAAGATGTTGCTGCAGGCTGTGCGATGGCCGAAGCATGTCAAGCGGGCCGGAGGTGGCTAACATCGCCCAGCGTTTTAGATGTTCTGGATTGCCTCGTTCGACAGAGCGTGCAGCGACTGAGGAGAAAGTGCAGCAGGCATTTTGCGGAGTAGCGGCCAGAAGTGGCAGCAATGCCAGCTATGTGTGGAAAGCATATCCTTGAGCCATGAGAGGCCTCCGAGTGGAGATTTGGATTGAGCTTGCTGGGTGTCATGGCTCAGGCCTTGCGTGCAAAAGCTTTGCCCTGATTCTGACGACAAGCCACGAGGTTCGGGTAATGCAGGACACAGTGACGTCGAACACACTGCTGGCCGTGCTGAGTGAGGCGTTGTCGCAGTGAAAGTGCAGATACGTGCGGGTGGAGTTGCTCTGACTTGGCACGCAGGCGGCTCGCTGGGAGCTTGCCTTCCAGTGTTTCCACAAGGATCTGCTGGTACCGGATGGCTTCAGTGCAACTGCTCTGGCAACTGGGCTCGCTGGTGCACGTCGATGGCAAGATGCGCTGGCCCTGATGTTCATGCCACTGGCCCCCATTTAGGTCTATCGCCGATTCTGTGACTAAACATCGTGCAGAAACCCCTCGCATGTTCGAGGCTCGGGCGGCTGAGAGTCGCTTCCAACGAGCTCGGTGCCAGAAGTGCCACCATCGCGGCGTGTGTCAGACAGTGGCACCTTGTTCTAGGTCCATCCAGAGTGCTTGCCATGTTGCTATTCGCAGTGTCAATCGAAGTGGTACTCGCGCCTTTAATATAGCACAGCAGGCTTGCTGTCTTGCCAATTGAATGTCGTCACGTACAACGCTGCGCTCTCTGCCTGCGCTGCAGCAGCTGCATGGCAAGCCACGATAAGCTTGCTTGAGGCACCCGCCAGGAATGCGGGAAGCCACTACATGTGGGGTAGAGTCTCAGGGCAATCAGGGGCATGTTGTACATGTGTCATTGGTTGTGGTACAATGTTCTGTGGTGCAGGTCATGAGACTTTTGCGGCTAGTCGCTGACATTATTTCACACACCGCAGTCCTGGACTCATGCGTATCTCCGTCTCTCTGGAGATCTGCACTGTGTCAGCGGAAGCTGATTCAGACGAGCAGGACGCTGGGCTGTGTTTATTCTTGTGCCTGTCCACATAGAGGGCCGTGTGCGCGACGCCTTGTTCTCCGTCCAGTTCTTCCGAGGCTTCGGCTCGACGGGCTGAGTCTCAGCGCTTGTGTCTCTGCCTGCGAGCTATCGGGTCAACAAGGACTTACACCCTAAGGCAGAGCTCGAGCCAAGCTTACAGCCTTTTGATGGCTGAGTGATGCTGATTGCGACAGAAGACGATCGAGCGTTGACATCCCTCGATTGTCGACAGCGTTCCTGCCGGGCAGCCACTGGAAATGAATGGGTGCATAATCGAAGAAGTGGTGGCGATGCTCGCTCTCAACGATTACGAGTGCTCCCAGCCTGAACTGCTCTACCGCGGCTGTGCAGCGGAGCGGTGAGGTTACAAGCGTGAGACTTCGGTCGCCTCTGGTTTGCCACTTTGGAGGAAGACAATCGGTTTGTCAGCAGTTCCTCAGCACTCAGTAACTCCGCTCCGTGCTCGTCCGACAACTGAAAACGACGCTGTGTGCCAGGGATGCCCACGTCTGCCCACACCAGTTTCACACCCTTCTCCTCGACGACATTGAGGTGTCCGGGGTCTGGAGATCGTGAGCTGAAGTCTCACGGGATGAGACCTGAGGTCAGCTTCAAGAGTCTAGAGTCTAGAGTCTGGGCGTTAATTGAATCAACCGCGCTCTGCGCTGTCTGAACCTAGACCAGGGTGCAGCCGCGGGTCGATGTCCGCCGTCACCATCTTACAGAAGCCATGCACGGCGAAGCGCTGACATCAATGCGGTGGATGGGAGCCGTGTGTGAGTAGCATGGTGGCATGGCTCCGACGACGTGCGCTGTGCTTGCATCCAGATGTGTGCAAACCCGGACATTCACTGGACACGGTGCATCGAGTTTAATCGTTTCCAGGCAGCTCAAGTTTTGTCAGTCTCGTAGAGACTCAGTGGGGTAAGCTGACTAAGTGGGTGAAGCCTCGCAACTGCCATGCCCTTGGTTACCGTGCTCACGGATGTCGATGCTGTCATTGCAGCCAAGAAGGAGGACCTTCGATAGCACAAGCATCTTGGAGCGTGTGCGAATATCTAAAAGATGCAGAATTTATTGATGCAGGTTACGGCCATGGTTCACAATGCTTGGGCCTTCGCTGAAACTGAAGAGCCCGAGGACGTCAAGCGAGATTGTGCCTGGTCTGGGAGTGCACACTGAGGCTGTGAAGACTGCCCTCGGCAAGCCAGACCAGTACATCACGGTTGCGCTAACCAAGGCAATGCTTTCCGTTGCCGCTTTGAACTTGGGCGAGCAAGATCTTCAGGCTGAGTGCGTCACGGTTGCAGGGCAGGAGGCGTCGGTGGTCCGTTTCTCAAGCAGGATCTGTTTGGCTTGGTAATATCTGGAGTACAACAGGTTGTGCCCAGCAATGCCAAGGTTGTCGAAGTCGACTCCATTGGCGGTGATTTTGGCGCAGTCATCGCGACTATCGCCGACGGCTTGAAGGCGCTCTCTTTGCTGGGTCGATCAGGCCAGTGGTCAAACCGATGGTGAGTGAATCAGGCGCATGGTGTCGAACCCTCCAAGGCAAATTCTGCAAGCACCGTGGCAGTCACATTGCCAGTTATCAGTCCATTTCCAGGTTACCGGCACTTTCCGGGGCGTTTCCTTCAAGGACCCTTCGTGCATCTCGTATCGCAGATCTGTTTCGCTGTGCGTTGTCAAGGAGTTTGCGATGAATGGTCGGCCTCTGGGCTGAGGTGTCACAAACTCAGACTCGGCTCAGACCACAAGTGCCAACTGCTGGAGGCTTCCAGCGTAGGAGGGTGCAGGACTTTCTCTAGCGCAGCCCGTGCTTCTTCGTAGACGTGTCTGTGCCTCTGCGCGGAACTCAGCAGAAGTGCCTGGGCCTGTGTGCCTGGGCAGTCTGACAAGAAGATGATGGAAAAGGCCGTGCATCGAGGCATCTCTTATATCCTTTAAAGCCTTGGCAGCTTCCCACGTGGTCTGATGGCTTGGCGACTGCAGGAGTCCTAATCCCAGTCCTAAACGCCACATGGCTCACAGCCCTACACAACGTGGTGTGATTCCAGTTGGACTGCGCCACTACGACGCGATGCATGCAGTGAACAGATGCATGCTTTTGTCGCCCAGAACGCTGAGCAGTGTAAAATGCATCCTTGTTAGGAAAGGAGGTACGAAGTGTCGTTACAAAGCAATGGAGCCTTGCTAGCGCACGAGCTGTTTCGCCTGAGCATGCATGTCGGCGATGAGCAGCAAGGCGAATGGAGGCCGAGGGCAGTCAGCACTCAACACTTTCCTGGTCCACACGTGATCTCTGACTCCTGGAAGGACCAACTTCCTCCGCTTGTCGGAGATGCCCTGGATGTGCGACTGCTGCAGGCGCGCGCAACGCAAGGACCTGTGTTGCTAAGTTCTCTCCTGCTGAGCTTTTCGAGCAAGCCTTGGCCTTGGCCCTGGGCTTGAAGTTGTGACCTGCGCAGACGTGGGCTGCGCAAGAAGAGCAGGTGGCCGAGGAGGTGTGGACACAGTAGCCGTCTTTGGCTGAATGCTTCTGCCGGAGATGTGAAATGTTGAGGTCAAGCGCAGTTTCGGCGCTACAGTTTGGCGGAAGGACCGTGGCTGGCAGCTCCGTCTTGTGCTTCCTTTGAGCGCTGCATTGGAGGGCGAAATCCGGAAGGATGCGCCCACCCACCATACCTCACTAGGCACCTTTGCAGTGTCATGTGTGGTATTGTGCGACATGAGAGTTGCTGTCAGGGGAGGTCTCCCCATCTGCGTCGGCGATTGCCCTTGTGCCGCTCTGAGAAAACAATCAGGAAGAACTCGTCTCGTCATTGAATCTGATTGCCTGAGGCCCGACTTGCCTGTGCATTGAGCGCATCGTCAACAACATTAATACATCGCTGGAATGAAGACCAGGACAGGAGTTCCCACCGCTGCAGCTGCCAGTAACATCACATGGGTTTGAAAGTTGGATTTGCAGGAAAAGTTAGCATCTGAGCCATCAGTGAGCAAAGAGGCGTTGATTTTTGCTTGCTTCGAGTCCTCTTGAGCATCCTGCGACCTTTTCACAACATGCAGGTTTGCCGATTGAGTCAAGACTTGCTACATGCAAGAGCAGAAAGAAGAGATGCCTATCAAAGGCACTTTCATGGTTGTGATAACCTTCGGGACTAAAGACTGGTGCTTTGCATGACGTGAAGGCTTCAAGACCTGCAGGACAGAAAGCAGGCCAACGAACTTGGCACGTTCGGGTGTCGAGCGGTGTCGGGTGTCCAATCGATTTCGGTTTCAGGCCGCGCAGGTCGCCCTCGCGAAAGCTGCTCGGATGTGGTCTTCACGGCCTTTACGGTTTGGGACTATGCTTCTGAATTTCTCAAGCAGCCGAGGCTATGGAGATGGAGGAAGAGTCGGCACACCCAGTGTTTCTAGTAGAACTGGGTGTAGTCAGTCGGACCGAGGATAGAGGACGATGAGATTGAAGAGACCGGCCATTCACCGGCTCCTTCTGAGACGCTGTCGGAGCATGGAGACGAGCAGGCTGCAGCCAGAAACTTGAAACACGACTTGGCCACAACGCCAGCAGGTAGTGAAGAAGCGCGGCTGGAGTGGTGCGAAGAGGTGCAGGGGCTTTTCCTTTTTTTCGTTAGTTCGCAAAGTCACAAACCTTCATGGAAAGATTCGTTATCCGCAGAATCGTCAGGATGCTTGGCAAGGGTTTGAAGAAGATTCGGGCAGGCTGGAAGTGTCGACTGCAAGCTGTCGTTATGTTGTGACGCCAGAGCTTGACTCCTGTGTTCCACTAAACCTCCCAAGCCTTCTGACGCCACCGACTCGACAATGCAAAATTGAAAACAAGTGCAGGAACCAGAACCAGCATTTGACTCACAGACGGCTCAAGGGAGTTCGTTCCTGCGACCATGTAGAGAATGTAGCTTCCAATGCACACATCACATCTGATCCAGAGGCCGCAAGGGCAAAGCAGAAAGCTTGACACCTCCTAGCGCACAGACCTTGGACCCTGAGTCCACCAAACTTGTATTATCCGTGCTTTGCCTTCCAGCCCTAGGCCATATCGCCCGTCAGCTCTGCAGCAAGTGGTACAAGGACTCTGCCGCAATTGTCGTAACGCTGTGGTAGTGTGGGGGGGGGGGGGTTGGTGCTCTTGCTGCTGCTGCTGGTGCTGCTGGTGGTGCTGGTGGCGGTGTCGTAGTCGTGGTCGTAGCCGCAGCCACAGTAGCAGTCGCAGCCGCAGTAGTATCAGCATGAGCATTGGCACTGGCAGTCGCGGTCGCGGTAGCGGTCGTACTGGTAGTGGCAGTGGCACTGGGCAGTAGAAGTAGTAGGATGAGATTGTGGAAGACGAGAAATAGTAGCAGCAGTAGTAGTGGTAGTCGTCGTCGTAGTAGTAGTAATAGTCGTAGTCGTAGTCGTAGTCGTAGTCGTAGTCGTAGTCGTAGTAGTAGTAGTAGTAGTAGTAGTCGTAGTCGTAGTCGTAGTAGTAGTCGTAGTAGTAGTAGTAGTCGTCGTAGTAGTAGTAGTACTAGTACTAGTACTAGTACTAGTACTAGTAGTAGTAGTAGTAGTAGTAGTAGTAGTAGTAGTAGTAGTAGTAGTAGTAGTAGTAGTAGTAGTAGTAGTAGTAGTAGTAGTAGTAGTAGTAGTAGTAGTAGTAGTAGTACTAGTACTAGTACTAGTAGTAGTAGTAGTAGTAGTAGTAGTAGTAGTAGTAGTAGTAGTAGTAGTAGTAGTAGTAGTAGTAGTAGTAGTAAGTAGTAGTAGTAACAGTCGTCGTCATCGACGTCGCAGTCACGGTCTGTGTCGTAGTCGGAGAGACACAATAGCGAAAAATGTGGGAGCTTAAGCATTGCAAGCAAGGACGCTGTCTCCGCAGAAGCGGCTCGGCTAGTCGGATTGCCTTGAATAAAGTTGTTGTGTGTCGAGTCAGTCAGGCCACCGACGCCCAAGCAGTTGATGGTCGAGGACAGCTTCGGATTTGTCGTGCAGTTCCATTCCAAACCAAGCTGTGTTTTGGAAGGCATCGAGTGAGGAATTGGTTAACACCGCTTCCGCCTAAGCGGGCTGTCTTTTTGATTCTTTTTGGATCGGAGGAGAGATTGGCACTGTGACATGAGGCCGAAGCGATTCAACAGGCTGCAGAGGATCTGCAAGCCACGATGACTCACGTCAACTCTTGCTCTAGCATGGCTCTCCATCCGAAGCGACGAGGAGATAGACATGCAAACATCCATCTGCGAGCAGGTAGTTGAGGCGTGACCTTACGGCTGTCAATATGAGGGTTAAAAGTATTTCCTCTTTTGGCATACAGGCCATCGCTGAAAGCCTTCGCTCCGGTCACGACGTTTCCAGGAGGGAGGTGCCCCATTGGCAAAGTCTGTGTCAGCAATACAATGTGTTAGATGCTGGGATGTGCGGGACGTGTGTGAGAAGGGCTCGCAGCATCAGCCATTTCTGATTTCGAAGGCCGTCCGTGATGGAGCTCTGGGCTGAGAAGGGAATCACAGAAGCTTGTCGGAAGCATCGGCAGTAACATCAGAAGTCAGGCCTGCGCACTGGAGGAGTGGGCAGGTCGCCAAGAGTTGGACAAGCCGTGAACACGACAATTTGGCCTCACAAGTGTTGTCCCTGACACTCGGTTCGCTGAGGCGGATGAAGTGCGTTCTTTGCTGGCACGTGCTGCCATCAGCACTGGTGTAGCTGGTGGGACGGTTTAAGTTTCAGGGTTTTCGAGGTCAGTTTCGAGGTGGAGTTTTGGGGCAATCGCCGGGGTAGTTTCGGATCAGGGCCGTTCTCTGGATACTGACAGACCAGCGCCCCGAAACTGACTGCCACTGTGCCGAAGCGTATAGGACGTAGCCGGTCAACCGCCTGCTTGAGGTTGGGACATCACCGGTTCCGAAGCTGAAGGCAACACCACTGCTCGGACGCCCAGCTGTCGGTGTTGCGTGGCGAGCTCGATGGGGGCCGCACGTGCAAGAAGAACTCAAATGTGAGCCAGTCCGGAAGAGGAAAAGGGCGAAAGCGAAGCTGGCCATGAAGAACGTCTTTTTCTAAACCTGTGCCAAGCCTGAGACCTTGCAGGCCAAAGAGGAGCCACCGCAAGCAACAATACCTGATTCGACACTACAACTCTTGCTTTGTCATTCTCTGCCTTGTCGACAGCATGTCAAGAAGTGCGGATTTAAGTTCCAGAAGGCATGATTTCGGAACACGGCCTTCCGAAAAGACTGCCGTCTAGGTTGTTGCCCATCTGTGAGCTTTCCCTCGCCTTCTCTCCCTGCCTTGCAGTGCTAGGCCGGTGACACGACACCAAAGTCGCTGAGCGACGAGTCTGACGAAGAGGCATGGCGATCTGCACTTGTGGCCTGAGCATCAGTGATTTTGAGCTGATATGGGGGTCCGGCAACAGCTGCACTCCAGCTCTTCTACCTAGTCACCTAGTCGCTTTGTTGAACAGTATTTCAGGGCGCAAAGGGTGGGCTCAGATCTCATACCTCAGAATGCAAGATGACAAACAACGGCATGCAGACCACATTGATTAAGCAGCGAGGAATGGGAAACGAGCCGACTTCTGCGCATGCCGCCTGCTGCTGCTGCTGCTGCTGCTGCTGCTGCTGCTGCTCTTGCTTGAAGCCTTATGCATCTTCGCGTGCTTTTACAGCTCTAGGCGCTTGCAGTCTCTGTGCATTTCTCGTTGAAGCTTCCAAATCGTGTCCCACATTGATTGAAGCGCCCTCGAGCACGCACACGCAAGGTTCGGTTTCTCGATTGCACACATGCGGTGATCGACTCCGAGTTGCATGCGCCTGTATTTGCACCAAGTGTACATCCACTAAACCTTAAACCTAAACGCCCTAAGCCCTCGACTCCCTAAGCCAACTCTGAAGCCCTAAACCGCAAAAGAAGTAGCCCGAAACAACCCACCAAATCCCCAAGCCACCCCTAAACACCAAGCCCGAAAACGAGTGGGTACTTTTAAGATGGAGTGTGCCCATACCGTGACCTCAGGAGTTGCCGCAGCCGTGAACCCTAAAATGAGTGGGAAAAACGGAAGGCACGGTGTCGAAAACAGTGGAATTCCCGCGGTCCAGACCCAAAATTTGGAGCTCGCACGAAACGGAAGGAGTATGGGCGCACTCTGATCGGGGAGCGTCTGTGGCGGGTACACATGTGCAGCCAACTTGCACAAGTTTTGATGTCAGCAGGGGTGTTGTCAGAAGATTGGTTTCGCTGTAGCTAGAGCTAGAGGCTAGAGGCCTTGGTGAACCCTTGGGTGCTCTCGGACAGTTCTGAAGTCAACACCTCGCACAGGTGGTGCCACATGATGGAGACGTTCAAGCCCCAGTGTGCATCGTGCGAATTTTGCAGGCTCTCAAAGTCAAGAGAGTGGCTGGTATTTCGTCAGGCCGTTTGCCTGTAGGTAGTCAACTCTCTTCAGCAATCTTGGGGTTTCAATGCTCAGCCGCTGCTGACCATCATGCCGTTCTGCATGGTGTGCGAGCCTGACCCCTGTGCGAGTATGCCAAGGACATCAGCCCTCCCCAAACGAAACGCATAAAATGAAGTGTTATACAAGAAGAGCAAGAGGACGCAGGACATCACGTTCGAAGCTCATTTCGACAAGCTGGTGCTTCACGGACACACTTCTCAGAAGCCTTAGGTTGGTGTTCGTCGATATGTTGCGAAGGTTCGACGATTCTGTCACTGAAGGAAGCAAGGACCGCAGATCCAACAGCCGTAACACATTCGAGATGGAGGTTGAGGGCCTCAGGTGTAACCAGCAGATTCCACTGCCTGAAATATCTGTAGCACCGCAATCAAACTTACGGCAATCAAACTTCGGAAGTGTTTCATTACCAGTGGCACATCAGAAGGGACGCTTGCTCAGTATTCTCACACGCAGTGTCGATATGATGTCCTTCTGGGAGTTCGGCGAGAATCAAAGGTGAGTATTCGGGCAAATCATGCCAAGTGAACGATCGTATGGAAATCATCACAAAGGGGCGCGGCGGTCAGCAGGCCAGGTATTGATGAGATGGACAGGCAATCCAGATCTGCTCAAGTGGGCTGAAATCAGCAGAGCCGGAGGTTGTCCAGCCGAGGTGATAAATTCACCACTGCCCGAGAGGCTTTCATGGCGTCGAAGTCGGAGCCGAAGCTTGGGGCACGAACGCAGAGACTCTATACGGCTGTGGACGGTCCCGAAAGCGGACCCGAGAACGTTTTGAAGGAACTCGCGGGGAAACAAACGCTGTTTCAAGAGTCCTCTCGGTCTGGAGCGACGAGAACAGTAGCAGGGGATCAAGATGAGTCAAGCTTTTGAAAGTTTCTTGTCAAGAAAGAAGAAGAGTCTTTCGACCAAAGCAAAGGCAGCTCACGTTGGATTCACAAAATGCACGCCGCCTTGAAGAAGGAAATCGTGTGACGCTGGTTTTTGGCAAACACAATATGTCCAGGGAGTCCCCCAAAAGCGGGCGCGGATCACAAGCATTGCCGAGATGCAGAGCGCCACCAGGCAGTTCAAATGGGAAAGCAAGATTCAGCTGGAGGTGAGCTGCAAAGGCGGAAAGTTTCGTGGCGATTGCCAGAAGACAAAGGCAAGGGGGAAGCATCCCGAATTGTGTTTTTCGATCAACTGGGCTGGCTGCATTTGATGGGCCGCTGCTCATCCGACAGTGTAACCCATGTTTATATCAACGACGCTTTGGTGGAGCTCGCAGTGCTCGCAACTCTGCTTTACAACAGGCTTGTCACTACCACACACGACTGCGGCTCGATAGCGATGAAACCATGACTTCCACGTGGAAAGGCGGTAGACGAGAGCATCTGGGTCCACGTAGTCCATGCTGCCTGCATAAGACGGTTGTTTTGGTCAATGTCAACCGACTGGCCGACTCCCGCTGAATATTCGGATGCGCGCTGCTGATTGCAAAATTTGAAGATCTGTGAGCAATTCCCTACCTCATTGGCAAGAAGTTGAGTGGTCAAAGTCCAGGTTTTGCTAGAGACAGCTGGCTTCGCACGAGAGAGTGGGCAAGCGAACCTGAGTTTCACAACAACAAACCCAATGGACATCAACTCAGTCTTGGAGCAGTGAGGCTCAGCTTTGCCAGTGTGGATCATACTGCTGCCAAAATCTTGTAAGGCCTCTTGGTCTCTGCAGCGGTTGCAGCAGCTGCAGCATGAGTCAGAGGCCCTGCTTGCTTAGCAGACCATGGCAAGAAAGGTGATGTAGAATTAGCAATTCAAGCGAGATGCAGAGGTGTGTATGCCTAGCTTGGAGATTTCAGGCAAAAGGTGGGATCCAGGCTTACGTTTCCTGGTGTTCGGCAGAGGTGGAAATGTCAGGGATTGGCCCGCTTGGTCATGTTCAGTCGGTTGCAGGACTTGTACCACAAATTGCCACCTCGGTTTCTTCTGTCGGGATGCTCGGACATGGCTTGCAATTGTTAACTGGTGCAGAAGATTTGCCGTCTTCTTTCCATGGAGGCAATGCCTGTGCAAATGCCAGGAAGAAGGCTCGAACATAGGAGGAGTGTAATCCGACCCGCTGTCGCTGTATGCAGGGACTTCTGACAGCGTGTCCGACCATGATCCCGATTCGTCGAACACAACGAATTTCCTGCTGGAAACTCAGGGCCGGTATAGACATTGGGTCTGGTCGAACCGCTGGCTGCTGCAGGCACGATTTGATCAAGAGCAATGACACTCTTGAGAAGACTCTAGCAGACACACGGCCTGCTTCCATAGCTGGGGCCTAAAGCAGTGCAGATGTGCTCCTTTAACCTGCTCTTTCTGATGCAGAGGTCAGAGCAATGAGGAGGTGCTGTTCCCGACTCGATCACGAAGCAGCTGGTCTCGAGAACACAGCCACCCTGGTTGCTTCTGCTGCTAGCATTTCGTGGTCACTCTGGCGAGTTTGACCACGGACATGGGGGTGTGTTGCGTGGATGTCCTGGGCCGAGGCAGGCTGACTCCGCGTGCACCAGCCCAGACCCTTACTGGCACGAGCAGATGTTGAGCTTTTGTGCTACTTGGCATTGGCTGCGGTGCATAGCCCGCGTGCCGCGGGCATCTGTCTATAGATTCAGCACACCACTCCTTCCGCACTGCGAGACGCTTGGAGACTCGAGAAAAATGGGGTGTTCCCATTGCGCGCGCAAACAGCGGACGCGCACCGCTAAACCCGATAAACCCGCTAAACCCGCTACACCCGATAAACCCGATAAACCCGATAAGCCCGATAAACCCGACAAGCCCGATAAACCCGCTAAGCCCGATAAACCCGATAAACCCGATAAACCCGATAAAACCGATAAACCCGATAAACCCGGTAAGCCCGGTAAACCTGATATCAGGGGCGCCCCATCAACCCAAGGCCCCACCCTCGGAGTTCAAGATCTGTAAGGGTTGCGATTTAGAAGGCAGGGGTGCCCCAGCAACCCAAGGCCCGACCCTCGGAGTTCAAGATTTGTAAGAGTTCTGATTTAAAAACCAGGGGCGTCCAAGGCCCCCGCCCCGGAGTTCAAGCTTACTAAGAGGCGGTGATCTGAAAATCATGGGCGCTCCATCAGTCCAAGTCCTCCTCCTCGGAGTTCAACATCTGTCAAAGCTTTGATTTAAGAATCAGGGGTGCCCCATCAGTCCAAAGCCCACACCCTCGGAGTTCAAGGGTCTGTAAGGGTTCTGATTTAAAAATCAGGGCCGCCCCGCTCCATCAGAGTCCAAGGCCCCACCCTCGGAGTTCAAGATCTGTAAGGGTTGGGATTTAGAAATCAGGGGCGCCCCGCTCCATCAGAGTCCAAGGCCCCACCCTCGGAGTTCAAGATCTGTAAGGGTTGTGATTTAGAAATCAGGGGTGCCCCATCAACCCAAGGCCCGACCCTCGGAGTTCAAGATTTGTAAGAGTTCTGATTTAAAAACCAGGGGCGTCCAAGGCCCCCGCCCCGGAGTTCAAGCTTACTAAGAGGCGGTGATCTGAAAATCATGGGCGCTCGATCAGTCCAAGTCCTCCTCCTCGGAGTTCAACAACTGTCGAAGCTTTGATTTAAGAATCAGGGGTGCCCCATCAGTCCAAAGCCCCACCCTCGGAGTTCAAGGATCTGTAAGGGTTCTGATTTTAAAATCAGGGGCGCCCCGCTACATCAGAGTCCAAGGCCCCACCCTCGGAGTTCAAGATCAGTAAGGGTTGCGATTTAAAATCAGGGGCGCCCCACGCCATCAGAGTCCAAGGCCCCACCCTCGGAGTTCAAGATTTGAAAGAGTTCTGATGAAAAAACCAGGGGCGTCCGAGGCCCCACCCCCGGAGTTCAAGCTCACTAAGAGGCGGTGATCTGAAAATCATGGGCGCTCCATCAGTCCAGGGCCTCCTCTTCGGAGTTCAACATCTGTCAAAGCTTTGATTTCAGAATCAGGGGTTCCCCATCAGTCCAAAGCCACCACCCTCGGAGTTCAAGGATCTGTAAGGGTTCTGATTTAAAAATCAGGGGCGCCCCGCTCCATCCGAGTCCAAGGCCCCACCCTCGGAGTTCAAGATTTGTAAGGGTTGTGATTATTAGAAATCAGGGGCGCCCCGCTCCATCAGAGTCCAAGGCCCCACCCTCGGAGTTCAAGATCTGTAAGGGTTGTGATTTAGAAATCAGGGGTGCCCCATCAAGCCAAGACCCGACCCTCGGAGTTCAAGATTTGTAAGAGTTCTGATTACAAAACCAGGGGCGTCCAAGGCCCCACCCCCGGAGCTCAAGCTCACTAAGAGGTGGTGATCTGAAAATCATGGGCGCTCCATCAGTCCAAGTCTTCATCCTCGGAGTTCAACATCTGTCAAAGCTTTGATTTAAGAATCAGGGGTGCCCCATCAGTCCAAAGCCCACCCTCGGAGTTCAAGGATCTGTAAGGGTTCTGATTTAAAAATCAGGGGCGCCCCGCCCCATCAGAGTCCAACGCCCCACCCTCGGAGTTCAAGGATCTGTAAGGGTTGTGATTTAGAAGGCAGGGTTGCCCCATCAAGCCAAGGCCCGACCCTCGGAGTTCAAGATTTGTAAGAGTTCTGATAAAAAAAAACAACGGGCGTCCAAGGCCCCACCCCCGGAGTTCAAGCTCACTAAGAGGCGGTGATCTGAAAATCATGGGCGCTCCATCAGTCCAAGTCCTCATGCTCGGAGTTCAACATCTGTCAAAGCTTTGATTTAAGAATCAGGGGTGCCCCATCAGTCCAAAGCCCCACCCTCAAAGATCAAGGATTTGTAAGGGTTTTGATTCAAAAATCAGGGGCGCCCCGCCCCATCAGTCCAAGGCCCCACCCTCGGAGTTCAAGATCTGCAAGGGTTGTGATTTAGAAGGCAGGGGTGCCCCATCAAGCCAAGGCCCGACCCTCGGAGTTCAAGACTTGTAAGAGTTCTGATTAAACAACCAGGGGCGTCCAAGGCCCCCGCCCCGGAGTTCAAGCTCACTAAGAGGCGGTGATCTGAAAATCATGGGCGCTCCATCAGTCCAAGTCCTCATCCTCGGAGTTCAGGGGTGCCCCATCAGTCCAAAGCCCCACCCTCGGAGTTCAAGAGGGTTCTGATTTAAAAATCAGGGGCGCCCCGCTCCATCAGAGTCCAAGGCCCCACGCTCGGAGTTCAAGATCTGTAAGGGTTGCGATTTAGAAGGCGGGGTGCCCCAGCAACCCAAGGCCCGACCCTCGGAGTTCAAGATTTGAAAGAGTTCTGATTGTAAAACCAGGGGCGTCCGAGGCCCCACCCCCGGAGTTCAAGCTCACTAAGAGGCGGTGATCTGAAAATCATGGGCGCTCCATCAGTCCAAGTCCTCATCCTCGGAGTTAAAGCTTTGATTTCAGAATCAGGGGAGCCCCATCAGTCCAAAGCTCCACCCTCGCAGTTCAAGGATCTGTAAGGGTTCTGATTTAAAAATCAGGGGCGCCCCGCTCCGTAGAGTCCAAGGCCCCACCCTCGGAGTTCAAGATCTGTAAGGGTTGTGATTTAAAAATCAGGGGCGCCCCGCTCCATCAGAGTCCAAGGCCCCACCCTCGGAGTTCAAGATTTGAAAGAGTTCTGATGAAAAAACCAGAGGCGTCCGAGGCCCCACCCCCGGAGTTCAAGCTCACTAAGAGGCGGTGATCTGAAAATCATGGGCGCTCCATCAGTTCAAGGCCTCATCCTCGGAGTTCAACATCTGTCAAAGCTTTGATTTAAGAATCAGGGGTGCCCCATCAGTCCAAAGCCCCACCCTCAAAGATCAAGGATCTGTAAGAGTTCTGATTTAAAGCTGAGGGGCGCCCCGCCCCATCAGTCCAAGGCCCCGCCCTCGGAGTTCAAGATCTGCAAGGGTTGTGATTTAGAAATCAGGGGCGCCCCATCAAGCCAAGGCCCGACCCTCGGAGTTCAAGATCTGTAGAAGGGTTGTGATTTAGAAATCAGGCGCGCCCCATCAACCCAAGGCCCGACCCTCGGAGTTCAAGATCTGTAAGGAATCTGATTTTTGAAATCAGGGGCGCTCCATCAGTCCAGGGCCCCACCATCGGAGTTCAAGATCTGCAAGAGTTCTGATTTGAAAACCAGGGCCCCGCCCCCGGAGTTCAAGCTCAGCAAGAGTCCTCATCTGAAAATCATGGGCGCTCCATCAGTCCAAGAATCAGGGGCGCTCCATCAGTTCAGGGCCCCACCCTCGGAGTTCAAGATCTGTAAGACTTCTGATTTAAAAAACCAGGTGCGTCCAGTTTCAGCTCAGTAAGAGTGCTGATCTGAAAATCATGGGCGCTCCATCAGTCCAAGGCCTCAAGATTTGATTTAAAAATCAGGGGTGCCCCATCAGTCCAAAGCCCCACCCTCGGAGTTCAAGGATCGGTAAGGGTTCTGATTTAAAAATCAGGGGCGCCCCATCACCAAGGCCCCAGCCTCGGAGCTCAAAATCTGTCAAGGTTCTAACTTAGGGCTGCCTCATCAGTCCAGGACCCCACCCTCGGAGTTCAAGGATCTGTGAGGGTTCCGATTTAAAAAATCAGGGGCGCCCCATCACCAAGGCCCCACCCTCGGAGCTCAAGATCCGTCAGGGCTGTAACTTGAGAATCAGGGGCTTTCCATCAGTCCAAGGTCTTTGCCTCGGAGTTCAAGGATCTGTAAGGGTTCTGATTTAAAACTGAGGGGCGCCCCATCAGTCCAAGGCCCCACCCTCGAACTTCAAGATCTGTATAGGGTTGTGATCAATTAAGAAATCAAGGGCGGCCCGTCAGTCCAAAGCCTTAGCCTCGGAGTTCAAGATCTGCAGGGGTTGTGAATTCAACATCAGCGGCGCCCCATCAGTCCAAGACCCCACCCTCGGAATTCAAGATCTAAGAGTTCTGATTTAAAAACCAGGGGCGTCCAAGGCCCCACCCCCGCAGTTCAAGCTCAGTAAGAAAGGACTTTGCCTGGCAATCGGTGTGTCGAATTGGCTCGGTGGGTGGACTTGGTTGCGGGTATCCTTTCACATATGGTTCAAGGATTCCAAATAGGTACGATAGCAGTTAGGCTTTGAAGTGTCCAGTCCAGATGTTTTCAGATTCTATCGGTCGATAGTCATACCTTTCAGAAGACTTTCAGAAGAACAAAGACACGATAACAAACCCGAAATAGTTCCGAAGTGCGCGCAAAATTCCGGTGCACACACAAGAGCACGTCAATTGAGTCGAGATTCGCCATTTTTTATCTCTCTGACTGAAAGTTGACGAAAAATCGCAGGACTGCGGGAACTGCTGCCAGCAATGAGCCACAAAAACCTGGTACCACAGGCACTGCCCGGAAATCGCAGGCTGCAAAACCAAGGTCGCAACCAGGCTGCGACAGGCACAGGGTAGTATTGCCTGTGTGCCAGGCTGTAGGCAGAATTCCAGCGCAATTCCAGCGCAATTCCAGCGCATTCGGCGCAATTCGGCGCAATCGGCGCAATTCGGCGCAAACGGCGCAATTCGGCGCAATTCGGCGCAAACGGCGCAATCGGCGCAATTCGGCGCAATTGGTGCTTTCCAGCGCATTCCAACGCATTCGGCGCATTCCAGCGCAATCGGCGCAATCCAGCGCATGGCCATCTGGGGCCACTGAGCCCGCACGCACTGGTTCTTTGGACCTCGCCAGAAGCGGCCATTCCGGCGCCAGACGACTTGCCCACTCCCTGTTCACGCAATTCAGAAATCCGTTTGTTGGCCGTTGTCCTCCTTTCCTCCTTGTCCACACTATGCTCGGCATAGTCACAAATCTTCCGCTGCTTCCATAGAAGCTTTATTTCGGATATTTCTCAATTCGGATGAGGCCCGAAGAAGGGGCGTTGAACGAAACAGTGCGACGCAGAAAAATATGCAGAAATGCCAAGCAAAGGGCCTGGAGTCGCGACTTTCTGTCAAAGCCTCCCGGAGATGTTGGTGCCATGATGTGCCATGCACGCTCTCCGTGCATGGCAGCTTCAAGGATGTGGCAACTCTCTGACTGCAAGATGTGGCCACGCACACGGAATGGTAAAGGAATGTCCACGCTGGCAAAGAGCATCGAGCGTGCTGTCCAAATATGCTATGCCCAGACAAGTTGATAGCAGTGAGCAAGCTTTTGTCGGGTTTCAGTTGGCAGAGTGCCTCACGTCATCTGCTCTCGTGAACCTAGGTCCTTCCCGGGCAGCAGCCCTGCACCGAGACACTCCTGGCTTGAACACCTCTTCTCCAGTGTCTTCGCAGGTCTCTGACGTGTCCGCATCGCTCCATGCCCAGCTCCGGCTACGTCTTACATCAGTGGAGCCGCACCTGTACCGAGCTCGTGCTTTGCAAAGGCCTTCGCCCAGAATTGGACGTACCAAGTCCGTCACTGGGCTGGTGGGACTGACTTAAAACAGGGTCAGGCAACAAGTTCTCGTGTAGTTGGAAGGCACGTGGATCTCGGAGTCGTTCGAGCTCGAGGACTTCATCCCCTGCCAAGGAGACCCTCCGTGTCGGCTTGGTGTGCTTGTCTTCTGCACTTCATGTGGCTTGAACGGCAGAGAGAAGAGTAGCTCTCCCAATACCAAGCTTGAAACCTTCAATCGCCGAGTGAACAATTCTTTCCAGTTTGGCAACCTTCCCCGAGCTTTCGGCAAGACTTATTCCAAATCTCACGGCTTTTATCTCACTGCGGTCGTCCTGGCAACAGGCATCGAGGAGTGGCTCTCGCCCGGCAACTCCGCGACAAGGCCCACGGAGTGCTCTCAATGTCCCAAGTTATGCGTGATGCTTGATGCATCTCTCTCGAAGCAGGTGTTCCCGGGAGAGCTGTGGGCCTGGCAGCAAGTCCAAGGCGTGCTTCCGCCGGGCCTTCGGCCAGTGCTCGATTGCGTTCGCCAGCACTGACTTCAGGCTAGAGGGCCAGGGCGACGAAGGCTCTTTGCAGCTTCCGGTTGGATGGGAGTTGCAGTGTGGATGTCGGCAGATCTTGCTGGGCAGCCAGTGTCGCCCTCGTCGCCAGTGTCACCCTCCTTTGGAGCTGGCGCGGTGCCCAACAACTGGTGTCCTTGCCGTTCTTGTTGTGTTGAGCAGCTGACCAGGCTCGTCACTGCGCCACGCCGCAGCGGCCGAGGTAACTTCCCCTAGCGAGAAATGTTGTAGACTCCAGCATGGGCATGCCATCTAAGGTGGTTCACGAGGGCTACAACCCTTTTGAAGACGATCGATTACGCACCTCTTCTCACAGAGAAGATGGGGTCGAGGCGTGCCACACTGCACTGGAGAACGACATAACCAATCCGTTCGGCGACTGCAGCCCGGACGGTGACAAAGAGACAGAGGGGACGCTGGGCAATCCGTTCGGGTTCAAGAGCGAAGAAGCACCCCATCGCTCCACCGAAAGACAATCCTTCGGAGATGTGAACCCATTTGACGACGACGAAAGCGAAAGCGACATCTCGCCTGCAGAGGATCTGGGAGGCAGGAATCCGAGTCGAGTCTGGGGCCTGGGCCCTGGGGGCACTTAGACTTGTCTGCACAGGGAATCCATTCTCGGTGGATCGTCGCGAGGATGCAGGCGGGTCTGCCGCATGTGAAGAACGTGGCTAGGGACTAGTGACAGCTGACCACGATGTCTTTCTCAGCTTGGTTTTTCTCAAGCTTTCGCAGCTCGTTGTTCAAAACTGTCCCTGAAGACCTCTGCTAGAAGGGGGATGAGGGCCCAACGGGACATGCTCTTGCTTGCGACTGGATTTCTGGCCGCAGCTGGCCTCATGACTGCCTTCAGCTGGACACGGCGCTCGCTTCTCCAATCGCCAAAAGCCGGATGGGCTTTGATCGTGCAGTTGCGTTTCAGGGACATCGCTGTCCGAGACGAGTTTCTTTCTTTTTGGACAGTGCTGGCACGGTATGTGAGGGACAACGAGCCCTTCGTGACATTGTATCAGGCCATCCAAAGTGATAAGGACCCATTGCTCGTGATAGTGGACGAGCGATACAGCTCAAAGGAAATGTACACAGGTGCACACAGAAGCAGCACAGCATTTGCAGAATTCCGTCCAAAGATGAAGAAACTGCAAGATGAAGGGCGATTGGAAGTTACGGGTGAAAGCGGCTTTGCCATCGATCTGGATTCGTAGTGAGTCCTATCGACGCCCTGGCAGAAGGCGGAGGCGAAGATAGCCTTCTTTACGTGCTGTACACGTGCTTGATTCAAAATCGCTGAAGTGAGCAGGGCAGCAGCAATTTCAAACTATGTAGCTCGCACTGGGTTGCATGCTTTTGTGCACGCCAGGCGTCAGCCCAGTGGAGGAGCAACGCACGCATGGCCTTCTGTTCAGCTGCCCTTAGCTGTGGAGGAGACATCGCAGACGCAACACTTTGGAAGTCCAGCAAGCCTGGCCGAGGACGCGTCAGGATGTAGGTGTGTGCAATCCGCTGAACGCAGTGAAGATATGTGCAGATGACCTGCGTGTAGTGGTTGTCAGTCGCCTGCACACCGCTCCGTCGGAGCCGTCCGTCGGGTCGTTGTTCTCTGTTTTGGGCATCTGTCAGAAGCGGTCTCGGGCCCTCGTGCCTAAGGTCTTTGTCGAGGGTAGCAGTGTTGTGTACCCCAAGTGAGACGGCTAGTCGTCTTTGCCAGGGAGGGGGCTACGGTCAAGACAAGGGAGACAGAGCTCCTAGGTACTAACCCTGTCCAACGAAGCGGTGTACCATAGAGGGATGCCTGAGCTGAGCACTCCGGTGTGCCTGCAAGTGCAAAGGCCACCCCGAAATACCCTAAACTACTGTTGTTACTGTAGTGCAGAATGATTCCTGTTCACAGGAAATGAACCCTCTGAGTCCAGATTGCAGGTTTGAGGCCCGTTACGATACCAAATATACAGCCTGTCTGGAAATGAGTCTTCAGATCGTTGGACGGAGGCTCCGGATGAATGCGCACGTGTGTGTGTGTGTGTGTGTGTGTGTGTGTGTGCATGTGTGTGGACTTCATGAACACGGGAGTTACTTCTCATTTTTGCTGCAGGGGGACACGCGGGCAGGGTGGCAGGGCCCTTATCTTCGCATTCATTTTCGTTTCATCTCGTGCTATTTGATTCACACGGGTCTCACACACGAGGGCAGGATACCCTCACGGATCATCACATTTTGTTTGATAATGTCATTCGTTATATCTGGCATACTTGGCACCAACATCTTCGTCTCGTTTTCGCTATGTCATCGTGGATCAATGTCATCATCACCATCATCATCTTCATCCTCCTCCTCCTCCTCATCATCATCATCATCATATCATCATCAATTTCTTCGTCACTCGTCAGCATGATCTTCACTGTCAGATTCGGTGCGGTCCATGTACTCTAACAGTTCCAGTACCTGTCATGTCATCATGATGAGTGTGCAGTTAGACATTTCACCACTAGTGATTGCGGTCCATGTCCTACCTAATCGTTGGCGGAAAACGGCAGGGGGACCTTGCAAGCAACCTCTGCCCGACAGTTCGGTCCAGTAGTGGGAAGGCTCGGTTCACGTACCTGCCCACCAACCTTTCTTTCGTGTCGGCATTTGCCTAGAACCTCGATCTGAGGCTGGTTCAGGAATCCTGGAGCGTACTGAGCAACATACAGGAGTATGGATTGGTATCGTAAGACTATGCACACTAAATCCCATCTGTCTCTGTGTGTGTGGGGCTGTGTTTTCATTTTTTGGCTGTCGCGGGTTTTGGCAGCAACATGCAAAAGCAGGCGGAGGAGAAACAGCAACAGCAGTACTGTAGCGGTAAGAAGTACAGCAATTGCAGGGGCCAACTTCCTCTTGGTTCTGGTTGCTGCTCTTGTTGACATTGTCTCGTTTAGAGTTCTGCTCCTCTTCTGTTTCAGGAGCTGCAGCCTGAGCATTGCTTTGAAAGTCCTGCAAGCTTTGGCGAGGACTCCGATGGTTTTTTTCTTCCCTGTCCTACAGAAGTGTAAGTTCGCCCTGCAGGTGCCGGGTGCTGCCATGGCACGACATGCGATGGTCAGTCGACCTCTCTGCTCGAAGCTCGGCCGCCTCGGCCGCCTCGGCTGGTCACCTGAAAGTTTGTTTCAGCTGCCCGAGACCGGCAGGTCTTGAAGTGGTGAAGGACACGGCCAGCCCTCGAGTGACCTCCTTGATGCCAGGCGTGTGACAGCGCATCTAAGACGACTCGACAAGCTTCGGTTTTCAGGTGCAGCTCCGGTTCTGGAGGCATCGTTGCGGATTGTTTTGTGCTGCACGGTAGATGCTCCTGCGGCCTGTTCAACGATGATTGTGTCCCTTCTAGATGTGGCGGCGCCCATCTCCCCGGCAGCTTCCGGGCGGTCTACCAGGATGTCTCGGCAATGGTTGCGACGCGTCGCTTGGCTTGGTAGCTTCATATGCTTTGTCTCAGTGTCAAGAAGTGACAGGTCCAGGGAAAACGAGGACCTCGACGAAGAACTACGGCAGGTGATTGATGCACCATCTTTGGAGGTAGCAGCGGTAGCAGTTCTCATGTGACAAGAAAGAAGTTGGAGGAAGAGTGTCTCTTTTTCTGCAGAGGCGGCCATCGCAGCCAGTGATGCCTCGATGTGCAAAGGTCTTCATCGGGTCTCACGGTGACTCACAGTGGCCCCCGTGCACGACATGTCGATGGCACAGGCCGTTTAGATGGCGATTTCAGGAACTGGAACTGGCGTGACCATGCTGTCAGAAGCTCAGGCAGAGTGTCATGATGCCTTCTCGTCTGTGCTGGACTTTGCCAGGCCGAAGAAGGGCACCAAGTACTGGGGAAAAGCACTCACTTTTTGTCTGACATGCTGGCCGACGAGGACTGCTGTGTTTCCGTATGCTCAATGCTGGCAGCGAGCGAACCAGACATTCTGTAGGACTGGGGCTTCTTCTCATACGAGCTGCTCCTGCTGAGCCTGGACGCTGGTATGTGTGAAACGCTCTTTTCATCATGCATGCTGCCGAGGCCGCCACTTCCTCCGCGAAGGGAGTCCTGCACTGGACCAGGTGTCTGCCCTGATTCCGATCTGCCGTGTGCGCCGCAGTCCTGGTACGGAAGTTCTGAATGCGTCGAGTTGTATTTGCTTGCTGCAAAGATGGATGCAGAGGCTTGGGAATCAACAGCCAACTCCATCATCACATCGTTGAGCTGTCCAAACCTTCCGGCAGCGAGGCAACGAGTTGGCGCTAAAGAGAGATTTCCGTGTGACATCTTGCGCAGGCCTTCTCACCGCTGGATGTTCGGTATCGGGTGGCCCTACTACTGAGGCAGGTGCGAGCACTTTTGTTTTATTTGGTTGTGTCTCGCTCTCCTGCATGGCTTTTTCACGCCTTGTGCTTCGTTGAAGGCTTTGGACCAGCTGGGAGACCTTTGAATACGGAACATTGGCAGGCAGGTGCTCTCATCTGTGCACCTGTCCTACACTGACAATGCCATGACAGATTCCTCCAAAGAGTGGACGCAGAAATGGATCCACATGCAGCTCCGAGTTCTGAAAGGATGTGTGGTCCCAATCTTCCTTTCTAAGAGAGTGTCCGCTGTCCGCATCGGCCGAGGCATCCTTGAAAGAGCTATGCAGCTGCAGCAGCTGCATGAAGGACAAGAAGACCTATCGGCCTGTGCCGGGCCTAGGGCCGCCTAGGGCCTAGGGCCTGGCAGGTGGAAAGACGAAAGCTTTTTTGCAGTGTGTGGAGGTGGGCGCTGCTTGCGAGCCCTTCGAGAACTCACTGAGGCACCACTGTCACTGCCGCAGAAAGCGCACTGCAGACATCTCGTTTTGGTCTGTTCGTGGCAAGATCGCGCTGAGTGGAAGCTGGGGGAAGCCGCAGGCGCTTGAAAGGACTGGCTGCATCTGTGTGTCTGCTCGACTAGGCCCTCCTAGAGTGTTCTCCAGTGATGCTCGGAAGAGAGAGCGGCTGTCGTCCGAACTGCCAAGAATCTCAAGCAGTAAATTGGACGTCGCAGCAGTACCGTACCGATGCCTCGGGCCGTGGCTTGGGCGTGGGTGCTTTGCGACCAAGCCGACCTCGAGTACCCCATTGACCAGAACTCCCAAGCTGGGCTGAAGGATGACTGTTGCAACATGTGGCAAAAGTCAACGACTTGAGGATAGGATGTTGGGAAGCTAGTTCCAACCCGTGCCAGCAAAAGATGTGGCAGCTATGGACAGGAATAGCCTGCATTTCGGTGTGGGGCGGTGAATGGTACCTCAGAAAACAAGGGAAGGGCGCTTGGCTTGGTCACTGAAGCGCTCATTTTTAGAAGCTTCGCAATGTAAAAGGTCGACGACATTGTTTCAGCCGTTTGTGCCTGCGCATTCTTGGGCCCGTCTGCTTGTTCAGCTACTTGTACTGTCTGCGCGTAGTCTTCCGCAGCAGCTGCCCAGGGTGTACCTGTACAGGGTTGTAGCAGCATCTGCCCAGAGGATGGCGCAACCCAGCGGACGAAGGCTTCTGGCCATAGTTTTCAAGGAGATGGATGCAGCTTGGACTTCTTCACAGCGAGGTTCTGTGTACAGCGAGTCAATCCCCGGTGCAAAGTGAGGCTTTGAGACCCCTTGAGAGCCGGGAGCCCAGTGGAGCAGGAGCAGAAGCAGAAGACTGGGAGCAGAGAGCAGCGGGTCCTGAGAGCCGAGTCCTTCACAGCGAGGTTGGTCCTTCAACGTGGTCTTTGCTGCCAAAGTCTTCGGCACGCTCTGGCGCGCCGCAACGGATGCCGAGGCACTCTTGTGCATTAAGTGCACTCACAATGCTGACTGCTGCATCATACAAAGATGTCCAGGCAGAAGATCGACTGAGCTTAGATGCTCCGCTGGTGGCTGCTGCTCTGTGGGGACGACTCGGCTTTTAACTTGCATGACTTGCGGAATGCGTTGCGACGTTGGCAGCTTCCAGGCTGGCAGGCCTCCACCCACATTTGGCCCCGCTCCAGAGCTGGTCTCAGTTTCAAAAAGAGCCCTGCTCGCAGCTCACAGCTCGGCCGCCCAAGGCTCGAAACCCACGCCTTGCTCTTTACGCTCGCAGCTCACTTTCAGAGCACAGTAATCAGAGCGTGTCGACCAGTGCAGTGACAGTTCAGTGACTTGGTGCCGGCATAGGCAGCAGCTTTGGTCAGCGACATTCTCTCCGAGTCGACCTGGCTTTGAGTTGGACAAGTCGGCACTTGCTTGGGAGAAAGCCTTTCCATGTCTCGTAAGACTTCTGGTTGCATCAGCATCTGTTCTGGTATGCCTGGTGTGCTTCGTGCTTGCAGCTAATGTCACAACTTTGTTGCTTTCTGGCAGCCGGTTGTGGGACTCAACCCTGCGCCCAATGAGAAGGGTTTAGGGTTTCACAACGTCTGCATCTTTTTAGCAGGCATGCTGCAGCTGCCCGCCGCGGCGCGCAAGGGCTTGTTATCTAATTCCCTTGGCGCTAGGAGTGTATGGCATGTGGTCCTCACATGTCCTCACGTCATAGCATGGGAATCCTTATGGACCATGTGGAGGCGCTTGCTATTTCTGCCAACATTGTCAGTGATTTCTCTCACTGGCTTCAGCCTGGAGCTTACCCTTGCTGCGCGTCGGCGCTGCGCCTCGGCGCTGTGCCTCAGCGGTGTCGTCTCAGGAAGACTCCGGTGGACGCCGCGGCGTGCTTTGCGAGACAAGGCCTGGTAAGCCTGGGCGGATCTCGCACGGTGCTCCGGTGCTCGCTCGCACGGGCAGGTGCACCTGGATCGTCACAGCAACCCCTGGAGCTGATCGTTCGGAGCCAAGCAGCTAAGCAGTGTTGAAGCACTTTGCAAAGACCAGAGATCGGGGCTCGGGGCTCAAGCAAAGCGGGTTGTCAATGCCATGCAAAATGCTGACGAGGTGGAAGGCAAAGAGATCCTTGTTCGGGCTAATGGCTTGTCCGCGTCCTGCATGTTCTCGTGCCCAGCAGACTCTTCCGTCAAAGATGCCAAAGCTCTGATCGAGAGAGAGACCGACATTCACCGGAGTGAACTTCGCATCTGTTTCGGAGAGCGAGAGCTGAGGGACGTGGAGAAATTGGATAAGCTCATCGAACTTGATGAGCTTGAGCTGTCCTTCCTACGGCGCGATCCGGAGCAAGCCCATTGGCTGGAAGCAGCTATGCAGGACGCGGACGGTACTTTTTTGTCCGAGGCACCCCCGAACATCCGAGATGATCACGAGGTTGTGCTTGCTGCAGTCATGCAAAATGGAGAGGCACTGAAGTTTGCATCGGATCGTCTTCGATCCGACAAGTTGATCGTATTGCAAGCAATTGAGGAGGATGCCCGAGCCTTCCGCTATGCTGCCGCATGTCTGCATGCGAATCGAGATGTGATGATGTCGGCAGTTCACCGGAACGGTCTGACACTGGAGAACGCAGTGCAGGAACTCAGAGAAGACCGGGAGCTTGTTGAGGCGGCAGTGTGCCAGAATGGCCTGGCTCTGCGCTACGCAAGTGCCGTCCTGCAATCGGACAAGGAAATCGTCAGGTTGGCCCTTCAAAGCGATCCGAGTGCCATAGACTTCGCAGCTCCTGAACTCCGCGAACTCTCTGTCGAAACTTCCTAGAGCCGCAATCCGATGTGCTAAACTCGTGGTGACGGCACTGCTGGGCCCTGGGCGACGAGAGGGGTGGAGACAAGCTTTGGAGCGAGTGCAAGTGACGCCTACCATCTGCCTTGCCTGAGACCATTCTTTTCCAGACCGTCCTTGCAACAGTAAGTCAAGGCACTTTATTCTTGTTGTCAATCTTGCGAGCCGGACCTGATTTAGTCGTCGTAAGCTGCGAGATGCGTGGCGCTAAGGCACGGCGGCTGCTCACAGTGGACTTGAGGGATCAGCTGGTCCAGACTCTGACAGCCGCCTCCTCGGATTCGCTGGGAAGAGATGCAATCGCGGTCTCCCAACTCTCAGGACTACAGGCGTCACTTTGAGTGCAGCCGTCGGGCGAAGCAGCACTGAAGATGTCAGACGGCTCTGGGTATCCAATAAGGCCGTCAGCTTTTGCGGCTGCACTGGAACTGTGGGTGACCTCCTGAGAAGTATCTGCACCGCCGGTAGACGCAAGAACGAGACATTCAACTCAGGAACGCTGCTTTCGGGAGACACGTCGTTCTGATGTCAGGAACTTGAGATTCTTCACACTTTCGGCAGTGTTCCTTGCAAGTTCAGGTCGGACGCGGGCGCAGCAATGAGGCCGCGCCACTTCTTGTTCTGGATGGGCTGCTTGCGCTAGTGCGCCAGGCATTTGCCGAGGATGCGGCGGCGGAGGAGCATGTGTTAGTTCACAGCTCAGTCGAGGCATTGGTTCTGCAGCTCACAGCAGTCAAGTTAAGCGTCGGCACAAGGAAAACGGGTCAACTGAAGAACTGTTCCGCCTTCCCCTCGGCACTGACTGTCCGAGTTTCGTGCCTACTCAGTGCAAGACCTCTGCGCTCAGGGTGCTTCGGACAGTGGTTCGTTCCATGCTCAGCGCTTGTTTCATGATCAGGGGCCTTTGCCCCGGAGTATGCAGATAGTCTGTTTTGCAGGCATCCTTGTGTTGCTGCTCTGACATGCATGAACGGGATTCCGAAAGAAACGGTTGTCGTGTATCTGTTTGTGGGGCAAGGTTTGGCAGTCTGCAAGCAAAGAAGCTGAGCCTACTCCTGAGTTTAGTGGGATCCTGTCTTGGATTGCCACCACAATTCTTGACGTGATGTGCAATTCGAGGCTGGCCTTGCAGCCATTTGACGAGCCTCCGAGGGTTCAGCGCTACAGCGCTCGTTCATCTGGCTTGTTTCGCTCTGATCTTCGCAAGGTTCCTATTGGAGACGAGGTTGCGTGGAAGCGCCCGACACACAACGGCTTCAAGCATGCACGGACGGCAATGGTGGTGCACTTGCAAGGTCTCGGCCCTGAGATCAAGAAGTACCTCGAAGGCCAAATGCTGCGGCTGTTAGCACACATGCCCACAAAAGGACAGGCGATTGCTTTGAGTATTTTTGCGAGGACTCACTGATGCAGTCCGGCACTCCACAAGGGATTTATGATACCTGCGACGGCAGTGCATCAAGGTTCAGTCCCTGATCGAAGAGCTGGACTGCGAGAAGACTTTTTACAACGAGGCGGGAGCTTTTTTTTGGGCCCGAGGAAGGAGGAAGCAAAGACGGCACAGAGGCCTGGGCTGCTCATGGGCTCGGACCAGAGCACCTGGCCGTCGCAGCAGCGGCTGTGGTTGGGGCAGTTGGTCACTCAGAGCACCTGGTTACGACATTCACTACGAGCCTTCAGCAAGCCAGGTGCGCCCGCGCGTAGAGAAGCTGAAAGCTGGAGTGTGGCCAACGGTCCGGCTTCACTTCGGGGAGACATTCTCAAGTCACGATTTTTGCCAGGGCCCACCGATTCTGGAAGTGCCACCGGGAGGAGGGCGCTTAATCCAAGTCCTTGAGGCCTGCTGGTGTCTCTTCCTCTCAGTACGCTCCCTGCCGTGTGTCCCTGCACGAGGCGTTAGATCGAGAAGCCAGCCGGCATCGTGAAACTAATGTTTGTCACACAGCTTGACTCTGCAGCGAGCGCGATAATGCATGATGACACCGAGTACTGAGCTGCTTTGCTTGCGTCGGTGAGGTCCTTGCAACAGAGCCACTGGTGGATATTCTGGTGCCTCATGTCGCTGCCCGTCCGCAAGTCAGCTCAGTCATCATGCCCCACGCCTTGTGTTGCCACGGTGCGAAAGTCTGGGTAGTGGCATGCAGGATGCGTGTCCGCAAAACATGACATCGGTGCCTCGCATGCGTGGAATATACACTGCCTTAGCCAACAAGGATTCAAAATTGGTTTCGTCACTTTCAAAACTCAGTTGAACAGGTAGGCTGGCACTTTCTACTGCACCCACAAGTAGAGTTCCAATGATTTTCCGTACAGGTTTTGGCTACAGAGACGTTGCTTTTTAGATGAGGCTGTGTTGCAGAACAACTATTGGTCATCAACTGTTTTTTGCCAGAGGGGAGTTGTTCAACAATATTCGTGTTTTTTAAACAAAGCCTCTCGTTTTGCTCTTGTTTAGCTCTGGTGTTGCTCTTGCTGCGCTCTGGTGCTTCTCGTGGTTTCTTGGTTGTTTCTATCTGGTCCCCTCTGCTCTATAGTTCATGCCCGATACTTTCGTGTATAGGTTTTTCACAATGTACAGATGAAGGTCAATTTCAGTTTTGTTACCAACGGAAGTTTATGAACAGGCAAGGACCTAAGTATCAGCTCCTAACATAGGACTTTGGATGGGCAGTGGATAAAACCCTCGCAAATGCATAGGGTTGGTAAGGGGACTCCTGGGGCTAGAGCAACTCTGCTCACTCGGTTCACGAGGGGGCTGGGACCTGGGGTGCTGTCCAATGCCTGCACAACTTTCATGGGGGTGGTATAGTCGCAATGCATTGCAGCTTCATGTGTGTTGAGAAGTTTAGGGCTCGCTTAGAGTTTGGAATTACAAGATCTTGCATGGCCAAGAGATAGTGGAAGGGGACGAGAGCATCCCCGACCAGGATAGCGAGGTGGTCTTCCAGAAGAATACTGCAAAGGAGGAAGGTTTAGGGTTCAGGACTTTAGGTGTAAGGTTTTGTGGGGAATATCTGCGGGGTTCAGGGCTTAGGTTTTGGAGATAGAGGAAGACGCCTCTCGAACACATGGCCAAGACAGGCAGTTGGGCAGATGAAAAGCTTTATTGGGGTGTGCCACGTGTGTCGAAGCACGATCTGCTAGTGTTTTTAGCTGATGCTCGAGGGGCAGGTTCTCTTCGGAGCCCTTGACTCCATCCGACTTCGAATTAAGGTTCAACTAGAAGAGGCTTAGGCTTGGGTTCGATAGGGGTCTTAGTGGGCTTGACCAGAAGGGTTTACTCGTATAAGGGTCCAATGGGTTTGGGGTTCTAGACGGGTATTTGGTAGGGTCTGAGGTCTGGGGTTTAGGGTTTAGGGTTCCTCAAGGGTCGAGCACTTTAAGGGTTTTAGGCTGGGTGGCTTTGGGTTTAAGGTTCCGGGTTCTAGAAGCGCATTTTGTAGGATCTTAATTTGGTGGTTCCTTTAAGGGTCTTAGAGGAGTAGTTCATGGGATGTTGGTCTGGTTTATTTGTTTTTTTGGTAGGGTGTTTGGAATTGGTTGGTTCGGACTTCGGAGGTGCCTCGCAAATGTAGCTTTGGGCTCTCTACTCAACTAAAACATCATAGAGGAGGGTCAATGACATCGAAAATCCGGAATAAGCACGGGGAACATCCACTATAGAGGGCCACTTAAGTAAACCCAGTACAACATCAAGGCATGCATGCATGCGTGCGTCTTTGCAGGCACTGATGGGCACAACACCTCCAGTCCATCTGTCTGTATTTTCTGACGCATGCAGTCGACACAGTTCTAGAGCATGCATGCATGTATGATTTGCTGTGTTGCGATCGAAGTGGGAGCCAAGACTTCAGCTTTGGCGGAGAGTTTGGCTGCTCTGGACCGGGACATCACTTCAAAGGCATTGGACGGAGGTGCTAGTGGAAGGGCGGGGATCAACGGCAAGAACGTTGCACAAGCTGAGATCCGGAATCTCTGTTCGTCCCGCTGCGGCCGCCTTCCTCCATCTATTGCCAGGCAAGGCTTTCTGACTGCACGGAGGATGCGTTCACCCGACAGCTTGTGTCAGGCAGTCGTAACCCTTTGGAGGTTCATTCATGATGCCTTGGACGCTCCGCTCAGTCCGGCACTCCAGCTACTGAGTGGTGTCTGCGGACCGTCAGTACTTCCGCTGCAAGGTCTTGGCCTCCCTGTGGACATTGTGGTTAGTCCATTTATCAAGGATTTCCTCGGGAAGGCAACGGAATTGAAGTGTGAACCATGCAATCGGCACTTCCGCATTTGTCCACGATATGATGAGGTGCTGCAGCGCAGTGCCGAGCGTCTTGTGAGACCTTGTGAAGATCGAGAAGCATTCGGGAGCCGATTGAAGATGCTCACCGAGCTGCGTGTGCAATCTGATCTGCAGGATGTCCATTCGCGCAGCTCAAGTGGCCCATGAACTGAAGAGCACGAATTGTGCAGTGGATTCTGAGGAGGCGCAAGTGCAAGCCGTGCAAGCTGAGAGGAGCCGACTTGCAGCGGGAAATGTCAGGACGAAGGTCCTGCAAAGATCGCTGATGCAAAGCGATCGAGCGGCAGGCGAGCAATGAGCGCATCAAAGAAGCCCAGACAAGCACCAAGAGAACAAAACGTTGCAGGGGAAGGAAGAAGTTCCTTACGAAGCCTGTGCCTTGGGGTTGACCTGTTGAGCCGGGTACAGTGAGCTTGATTCTGATGGCCGTACACGCCGTCGCTTGCAGCACTTCCACAAATCCAAGGCTGTCCGGCCGGAGCCTTCCCGAGGACTCAAAATTGTGCAAAAAGTTGTGGAACGTTGAACGAAGGCATGCAAGCTTCTCTTTTGTTCTGCAGCGAAGTCAGTTTGTTTGTCCGTCTTGATAGCGTTCTCGATACGTTGCCGTTTGTATTTGCAACTCCTGCATACAAAGAGATTTCCCGAGGAGGTGACGAAAAACAGTGTAATGGAGGCGAGGCCCCACCCACAATCTTCAGCAGTCGTTCATGCGGCATTGCGGCGCTGCCAGCGCCCCTGCTAGGTGCGGCTGCTGGAGGTGAGCTCCAAAGTGATTGCGGCTCCAGTGCGGCAGGTGGTTGGAACTGCGGCTGGTGGACGTGATAAGCCAAAGCCAATGCCTGTGCAGGTCATGGTGCGATTGTCATCGATCGGGTTTTGCCTAGCAGAGCTCGCAGACGTGCACACCAAGCTCTTCAAGATGGCCGGACCCCCCGACAACCGTTGAGGTTCGTCGAACTGCTTTACCGCATTGAGGTGAACTCGGGCGATGACGATGGGGTTCCCACTGCTCGCCACAACGAAGCTCGCATGTTGATCTGCGAGGAGCAGACCCTGCAATTCCCACGAAAGCTGCGTCTTCGCAGTTCGCTCCTCCGACCAGGAGCTGCCGGAATTGCAGGAGAGCCTCTTGCACCAGGCTGGGCGGTTGCTGGCTGCGTTGTGCTCCTCCGACGTCGAAGTAGCTCCTTTATTTCGCGCTTCGAAAAGCGAAATTTCGCTTTGCAGCGGGAAAGTCGCAAGTCGCTGTCCTTCGGCTTGGACCATCGGAGCATCAAAGCAGGGCTGATGCCGCTCTCTGAAGCTCAAGCCTCGCTTTTTGACGACCAAATACAAACACATGGAATGCAGCAAGCGCAAATTGTCATGCTGCTGCGCCTGTTGCAGGGGCAAACCCTGGCCAGGTGACCTCAAGGGCTACAGGGCTGGGCGTCACGGTCAGCGGTTTCTTGGGAAATGGCCATTCGTCAGGTATTTGGCAGCACGACCGGCACTGAGAAGACCGAGCAAAGCCCATGGCAGTCTGGCAACGCGGACTGCTTTGCTATGCCATCGATGCTAGGTCTTGTGTACCATGAGCTACGTGCCGAGAGCCAACCTCAGTCTGTTTTGAGAGCAGCAACATGCGAACGTAGCTGTGCCATTGATCGGTTTGGGACTCTGCCTGAGAGCTCGTTGTCGATTGTCACTCCACGATCCGAGAGCAGCGTGACGCACTCAGGCTGTTTGAGAAGTTGTACTTTGTTGCAGTGCCAGGTCTACATCTCAGACGTTTTGCAATTTTTCACTGTGCAGATGTCGTATTGGAGGGGGAGGCACTCCAACTCCAAGCAATGCCGTTGGCAGCTTCACACCTCGCAGCGCTCCGAGACTGAGAGCTCCGAGGGAATTCCGAAAAGACCTTTTTCCTTTCGGCCAAAGGCGCTTCGACCACACCGGCATCTTTTCTCGAGAGCGGCTCTGGCCCCACCCTGCTCACGCTCAAGGCAGCGGGGCAGGGAAAGGGGACCATGACGTCCCTTTCAGATACACCTGGGACAGGACATCGTGGCCAGTCGCCAAAACAGCTTCCTAAGCAGCGCTCTAAGATGTGAATCCGAACTTGTCCAAGCTCACGGTGAGAGCTGCGTATGCACTTGCAGGTCTTGTCGAGCAAGCCCCGTCAGCTTTGCTTGGTGCTTTTGTAGCCATCAGCTCGGAGAAGGGTATCGGACAATGCGTAGCCGCGGTGGTGATGTAACACGCAGGCGGAGCTTGGAATTGAGCTCACACATGCTTGGATGTATGCCGTGACCCTCAGTCTCCAGTTTGGCAAGGGTCTGCGTGGGCGACCGCGTTGCAGAGGTCATCGTCGACTACTTGCGGAAGCAGCAGCTGGACCAGGCACAGCCTGGCGCACACACTCTGCTCCCAAGCACCGCCGAGCACCGTGCAGATCTACGACCACCTCGCGAGTGATCAGGAAGCACTCAGTCGAGCGCATTGCCCTCAACCTCCAACCTCCCTCAGCGCTGGTGGCCTGCGCTTCTCGAAAGTGGTTGCTGAGGATTGACTCCATGATGCAAGCAACGCGGCAGCGCGTGCAAACGAAAGCACTGGGAGGCAGGTGTGAGGCTCAGCACTGGCCCCGTCTGCATGTGGCGTCCCAGGACTCACACTGGAAGATTGCCGAAACGCAGAGAAGCGGCTGGAAGAGGCCCCAGGAAAAACGTATTGCTGTGAACCATACAGGTTGTCGATGTCTGCGTTGCAGCATTGGCATGGCTGTAGACCTTCTCCATGTGGAAAATGGCCAACCTGGGGCAGCAAGCTGGATTATGGACCACTCCAGAACCGAAGGATTGATGCTTCTGTGATGATATCTGATGTCGCTGTGCTGACGTGATGCGTTGGAAACAGACCCTTCCTCATCAAAGTATCGGAGTGGTCGGGAGCTGCAGATGATGTCAGAGGGTGAGGGAGGACGACGGAGAGAGCGCGAGAGAGAGACTCCTTTGTTACGCCCCTGTGAATCACCTTCGAGGTTTCTTTACCATCTCAGCAGAGTGTCTGGAGCACGAGCTGTAACAGGCAGTTCAATCCCTGCAGACGAAGAGATAAAACGAACTTGGCCTCGGTTACCTCCCCATCTGTGTCCGGAAGGACCTCTGGCTGTGTCCGTTTCACAGCTGGGTGTTCGAGTTGAGTGTTCAGGGTTTGGGTGGGGCCTCATATCGCTGACTTCGTCGCCCGGAATCGTGTCAGCTGGCCAAATCACTGGGCATAATATGTTGAGTCCGAGTCCAGACAAATAGAGCCTGAAGAGTGTCCATGTCATTACGGCTGGACCGGGGCCTAGCTCCACCGAATGTCGCCGGTGATGGCGTCCTTCAGCGGCGAGTGCTCGCATGCCATGTCCACCGAGTAGAGAGAACTCTGAAGAACGTTCTCTGTTGGGAGTTCCAGGCAGCGCAAGAACAGAAGCGCCCAACCAAGGGGCGCGAGAACGAACGAAAGAAAGAGAGAAAAAATGAAAGAGCACGCAGCATGTCCATGTCACAGGTCCAGCGGCTTTCACAGTGTCTCATTGAGGAGACCCGCGCTCGTACGGTGATGCGCTTGTGATGAACCCAATCTTGGAGCCGGCTGCAACCGAATGGTCCGAATGGGCTAAGGCCGAGGAACTTGCCCGGTATGCTGCGAAAGTGCGAGGCCAGACAAGACGTTGTCAACCATTCGAGAATGTGTTTTGGACAGTGTCGAAGATGGGTGCCACCGGCAAATGTCGGAATCCTTGGTGAGCAATGCTGCATTAATTACATCTGTAGCCGCATCCTCTTTACATTCCATGACTGCTCTACCTTTTGAAGAGATGTGGCTTGTTACGGACACTGCAGCACTGTAGCTGACGAATGGGCGAATGGGACGCTTTGCATGCGATCCAGAACGTGGGTATGTGGAAGCGGTGAAGGAAAACCGCCAAAGCGCTCGTCGCAGCAGCGAGAAGTAGGCAGCCGTACTCAATCGAACTCGCAGTTATCATTCGAGCGAACTTTCTGCACGGATGGGGAGATTTAGAAGAGAGGGGTGGCCGAAGCAGCTCATGAGCCAGGCGAGTTTTCCCAAGAGGGACGCGATGCCGGGCCGTCTGTTCTGGCAGGGCTTGCCTCGTGCAAAACGGGTCTGGGCCCAGAAGTCGACTTGAACGGTTTTGCAGGCGCGGGAGCGTTCGCAAACTCCGACTCCTCTGGGCCCTCGGCTTGAGTCAAATCATCCTGGGCCTCGGTTGTTTGGTCGTTCAGAGCTCTGCAGGTCGTTCCAAGTCGCCACACCCGAGGTACACAACACACAGGGCACAGCACCTGCCGTTGGCAGCAGTTCTGCCGCAGGTCTGCATCCCCATCCGGAGCATCTGCGGGTGCGTTTGGCGGTCACTCGTGGGGCAGATGATAAACATCTCCAAGTGATGACTTTAAGAAGACCTGTGACACCACTGCAGGCTACTACTCACCCCGCAGTCCATCACCGGTGCTGATATCGCGGCGTGCTAAGACAGAAGAGACGCCAACGAGTCGATCTTCATCTGCACATGTACGAGGCCACGAGATGGTCCAGATTCGCAGGCAACTTCCAGCAGGCATTCACAATTCTGTGTTTGCTCGAGAATTCCGCTGGCCTACACAGAAGTTTTGCAGCGACAGGTCGGCAAGGCAGCGATTCCAGGGAGCCTGGAAAGCCATGAAGTGCTCTGCTTAGTTACTTGGACTAGTTGACTTGACCCATTTTTTTGGCCGGGGGTTTCTCGTTTCTTGTTTCCAGGCGCTTGGGGAAAACACACAAGGAGATGGATGTCAGGCCTGGGATTTCGCCGACAGCAGGCACAGGAAACAAGCACGTACTACCTTGTCAGGGATTCTCGACAATGAGATGGCAAGGCTTGTCGAAGCATCGTTTGCAAGCTGGCTCGGCCCGTAGGTTTTTCTCGTGCAGAGGGGGCACAGTGCAGTCGACGGCCAGAACTTGCACAAGTGGATGGGATTGACCCAGGGGTTTCACGCCGTACTGGAGACCTTCCAAGAAAGTCGCAGTACTTCGTCCAGAGGTTACGAGTTTTACAGTGAGGTTGCATCTTGACAAGCAGGATGCAGTACCATTTTATGCTCACTCGCCATGCTTGAAGAATGGTAAATGAACACGCAAAAGATGTTGCATGATGTTCCATGGCACATGGCAATATTGAAACCTGGTATGTCTTGGTGGGGCTTTGATTCTGGACTCTGCGGTTGCGATGATCTTGGGCACATGACTCGGCGATTTTGTGATTCTGGCTGACAAGCCTACCCATCCCAAACATTCATTTGCTGGTGAGCTCCCACCAACAGCTGCAACAACAAGACAACACCGAGGCAGAGCAACAACACCAGAATAGCCCCGCCAGAACACACAAAACCACAGAAACAAACAACCGCGGACCAATCAGCCCAACAACATCCGCCGACCGACGAGGCATGTCGGTTACCGTGTTCGAGCACTCACAGTAAGCAGCTTCGTACGCCCAAACATAAAGAACTCGGCGGCATGTCATGCCTTTGCTAAACCCTAGAATTGATGCATGTCGGTTGCCGTGTCCTACCCTCGCAGAAGAGGAAGGCTTACAGCGAGCAGATTCGTGCGTCCAAGCATAGAACGAGGAAGCCAGCTGCATGCCATGTCGTAGCTAAACCCGAAAGTTGATGCGCGTCGGTTACCGTGTCCCATCCACGGAAAGGGAACACTTCCAGTAAGCAAGTTCATGCGTCCAAGCATAGGCAAGCCGGGTGCATGATATATCTTACTGATATTGATGCGTGTCGGCTACCGTGCCCTACTTCGCAAAAAGAAATGCTTACAGCAAACAGGCTCCGATGTACAAACGTACAGAGCCGGGCTGCATGCCATGTCTTTGCTAAACCCTAAAGTTCATGCGAGTCCATTACCGTGTCCTAGCGCGAAGGGAACGCTTTCAGTAAGTAGGTTCGTACATTCAAAAAAAAAGGAGGAACCCGGCTGCATTAGGGTTGTGATACGATTAGTAACCTTCAGGATACTAATGGTGTTACAGCAGCAGCAAATGTCGCAATCATTATCATCATCGTCATCGTCATCATAAGCACGACAACAGCAGCAGCAGCAACGACATCATAAATTGTGAAAGCGGACGTGTGCAGTGCTCTTTGGTTAGCAGTGCCGGGCCTTTAGCCCAATTTCGGGTCAAAGAGTTTGCGAGAATTTAAAGAAGATCGTTTAAGCATTTTGCCGGGACCTAGTTCTGCATATGGCTTCTGGCACACAGCAAGGCCAGCGTACAGATCCAACACAGACCGTGCGATTCTGGATAATAAGGAAATTGAGCTGCTTAGAAGTGTTGCAGCAACAACAACTGCAGCTATGCCAATGACAACGACGACGACGACGGCGACGGCAACAACTACAACAGCGACAACAACAGAAGGAAGCATCTTCAGTGTCGTCGAGGGGGCGACATGCGTTTCACGCGGTGATGGAAAGCGTGACTTGGCTTGTCAAAGCTGGCTTTGATGGAATGTCTAGTCTTCAGCCCCAGACCAAAACCCCCAAACCCGAAGTGTCGGGGGTAGGCTGTGTGAAGAGCATTGACGACCACGATACGGCATGGTGTAGTAGTATTGCGGTATGGTGTTGACATGTAATGATAACAATACCAATAGAACATTATGCAGGCGATAGAAACTACAACAAAGTAAAGGGCTTGGAGTTGTATAAACATTACGTTACAGGTTTTAACTTGAGCAGTGTATTCCTCTGCAAGACTTGCTCATTACGAACATTATTATTGCCATCGTTGTGGCGATTATCGCTATTCATGTTAGATCTGTCAGACCAGAATGCCAATGAACCTGTAGCAAAAGCCATCACCCAGCAACCATGATGTTTGTGGTCAGGCCAACCGACCCCAGTCTAAATTCAGCAGTAGTAGCCACTCCGATGATCAGAATGTCATCATCATCACCATCATCGCCATACAGTTACTTTGAATTACAATCATGAAAGTTCTACGGTTTTCATTGGTTCCACATCATCATTCCTAGCATTATTGCTGTTCTGTTTCTGCCTTCAACTCCCAAGTGAGGCGAGGTGAACTAACGACAGCAGATCCAGAAAAGGATGACAGACGTCGCGTGTGTCCCTCTTGGTTGTGTTTCTTTACTGGAAGAACGGCGCAAGAAACACACGATGATCTGCTGATTGTCTAGCATTTCAGCCTCAACCTTCATCACCGGCAGCAGCAGTGGCAGCAACAACAACAACAACGATGTCCTCTAGCTTTAAGACTGGTGCAGAAAGGCTCAAATTGTTCCAAGATGCAAGGAATCACACGATGTCAGCTCTGTACACTTGACGCCAAGAGTCCAAGACCATGCACAGTGTTTTTGAGAGCGTGCACAGCATGTCGTGGATGCATTGATGATGGCACTCCTGGCAGAGGCAGCGAGGGGGACGAAAGCGGAGCTTTTCGAAAAAGCGAATGTGTAAGGCCCACAGAAGGACCCTACTCAGAGACATGCCGGACATGTGCTCATGCGGACTACTTTGTTCTGAGTGATGAGAGTGCACGCAGTTGGGTCTCACTTTGGTAGGTCATTCACAATATGCCTTCCGTTAGGGCAATGTGGACAAATGTTGGTTTTAAAGTTCGCAGATCCATCTCATAATCGTGGGGCGATAATATATTAGGCGCCTGCAGACAATGTTCAATCAACTGCCGATGGGCTCGCAAGCAGAGAACGTGGTTGTGCAAAAAGTGACTGCTCGGTCTTTCGCTCAGACAAGAGAAGTCGTCCCAGTCGTTTGCAGGCCTCCGCGCGTCCTGAGTTCCCGATCTCCGATTCACAGCATCTCGAGGATTCCTCATGCAATGCAGACTTGAGAGGCAGCTTTGCAGTGCATTGACGTCCTTGCATGATAGGAGCTGGCTCTTTGGGGAGCTCGTGCGAAAGGCACGCTTTCGTGAGACGCAACTCAAGCCCGGGAACCTCGCTCACCGTGACATCGAGGTCACGACGGACTCGTCTTGCGCTCAGAGATGGGTGCGGGACATTCGGATTCTGACGCGCTGCAAAAATGCGCCGGGCCCAGGATCAAGGGTACTGGCAGCCTTGGGGACCGCCTTCCAACCTCCAAGACGTGGCGCGTGCCGAGAAGGAGCAACAGAGCCAAGACTGGGCGGTTGCCCCCAAGACGTGCCGAAATGCACATTCTTTGTATGTTTTTGTTCAGTTGCCAGCCCTAAAGCCGAAGCCTTTGCGGATCAAGACCCTGCGCATCCCTGCGCCGGTAGAGCTCTCGACATGCAGGGCTCATTCGGTTCGGCCACCATGAGATTGGATGCCTTGGAGGCTGAGTTGAATCAGCTCCGAACGCAAGAGGCACAATTTCATTAAAGCCACGAGGGCCGCCAACTGCGTTCTGCATGTCCATAATATGCATTGTCCGCTAGGCCACCTTGAGCCCTGTTAGGATTTGCGGGCACCCTTGCGTATGCCACCCCTTGTCAAGGTGTCACCTACACCTACAGCGAATCCCAGCTTGCCAAGGATAAATGGACCCAGTCCCTGTCCGACTGAAGACCACAATCCCAATGAGAAGGCATTCAAAGAGTTACTGGTTGCGCACCGGGAGTTGCTCCAGACATCTCCAGACGCTCACAACGCAGTCTGCCGGGCAGGCAGAGCTTGTGCAGCAGCATTCCGAGCTTATGAAAGCTCACCAGGAGCTTGTCCAGCTTCGCTCTGTGCCAACGCCGCCGCCCGAGCTGAGGCCTGCAGGCTCCGCAAATCCACGCATTCGCAGGCAGAAGTCGCGTCACTTTGTGAGCAACGTCATTGATCTTCAAGCTCCAAGTGAGCCAACCCTTTTGGATAACACCCTTCGCTTCCTTCCGTAGCGAGCTGTCCGTGATGTGTCTCTTGAGCCCAACATGAACGACAGAGGTGACAGTGACAAAACCATGTGGAGTAGACGTGTCTGGGAGTTGAGGGGGCTCATGGCCACTTTCCACAGTGTCAAGCTGGCCAAGATTGCATCCGACACCGCTCAACTCACTGAGTTCCGAAAGCGTGAGCTCAAAGCCAAATTGCAAGATCCCACAGTGCGACAGGCTTTGCGGAAGTTCGCGGCGAGGTGGCGAGGTGCAGCTTATTGCAACCGGTGCATCTTTGCGGTCCTTGATCGTTTGAAGTATTCGAACTTACGGGGCACACTGATCTATGTGCATGGCTCCGGAGGCTGCAGTTGGGACAACTACCGGATATGTCGAATGATAGCTGGCATGGGAATTCTTGTACTCGCTCCGACTGGTTTTGCATATCCAAAGAACACTGCTATGGGTCAGATGAGGCACAAGGAAGTGGCACCTCTGCATAAAACCACGGATGCTGTGGACTACTGGGCAAACGATCTTGTGTACACTTCTGGTGCGAATGGGACGTTCAATTACTCCAGCAAGGCAGCCTCAGCTCCAGAGTTGCAATTCCTGAGACCTCGTTTGAGGACGTTTCAGCACGTGCACATGTCAAGCCTGCCAAGGTACTGCAGAAGCGCGACGAGTACAAGGACATCTATGACATCTATGAAAAGTGCTATCAACTGCGGTGGTCGGAGCTGCACTTCACGATCTCCCACCTGGGTTCACTCTCAAGGCTTTGATTTGGGTGGCACGTCTGAAGGAGCTATGACAGCTGCAAGGTTCGATGACCAGAGATATGGTGCCATGCTCATCCGGCGCTTCATCAATTCCTTCAGCATCGAGTTCTGTTACTGTACGCCGAACCGGAAGCAGGACTGATCGGCGGTCAGCTGGATGTGCCGATCGGCACGAAGGATCAATGTGTCGGCAAGGAGGATTCAGTGGCGAAGTTGGTGGCAGAGAACGGTGTGACAGGATACGGCGACAGGAATTTCACAGGAAATGGATACAATATGATACAATACTCTTGTTCGACAGGGGGTGGACGTCGGCCTGGTGTGTGTTTTGGAGATCGTTGGCCATGACATAAGAGCTGTTTGGCACCTCCCGTACGACATGTGTATGTTTATGACCCCGTTCACGAAAAAGAGCACTTTTCCGCCTTTGCCCGGGGTGAGTGCATTCTCCATGCAGCACGCACGACAACTTCATGCGGCAGATCTTCAATACCTTCTTCTCCAGGGTTCTTTGCCTGTGCATACAGAACCGACAGGCAAGCTCCAGTCAAGCAGACACATGCCGAGGGAGAAGCGCAACGGGACAGACAACACAAAGAGATAATTTCGTGTACGGGGTGGTCTTAACGCCTGCCTTCCCCCCAAGCTCAGTAAGCTTAGGAAGAAGAGACGGCAGTCCTCCACCTTGAACTCTGATTCGATGAGGTGGAGCTCACGCTTGACCCGGTAAGATGCTTTCCGGCCTGCAACATGTCGCGATCAGACAAGATGCTTCTTTTCTCACAAGGAACTACTTGGGGATTTCGCCCGAATTTGATTTGTCGAGAATAGACCCGCTTTCCGGGAAAGCCTCTCATGGTTCCACATTTAAATTTGGCTACATTGACCCGCCTTTTTGGCAGAGGTCGCGGAAAGAGCAGTGCAACGAGCCAACCAGCGGAGAGACACACACGGAGGCACACGGTCGTCGTTCCAGTCCCAACCATGTTTGCCTGTGCAACGCTAACCAGCACACACCCTGCCATCGAAGGAAGGATTTTCAATCCTGTTTCCCGTGCATCCCCACGGCTGTCTCATGAGTCAACTGCAGGACCTTGCAGTGGACTGACCATTGCAACTTTTCAGCAACGATGGGAAGCCTGCTCGTTGCTTTTCCTCTAGCCGTGTAGAGCAAGACGTGACACACGCAGATGCGCAAAATGTAAAGTGCGGCACGAGGTTGCAGACCAGGGCCTCCCCTCTGAATTCGCCACTGTTGCTGAGAGACGGAAGCAGAGCGAAATCAGGAATGCCGGCAGTGAACTGCCAGAGGACGCCATCCATTTGGGAGCTGCATATGCAACTCCGAAGCATTATATGATGGGACCGCCATCGTAACAGTCTGGAGACAAGATTTGGGCTGTAGATCCATCTATGAGGGCCCTGGTTCAGCTTGTCGCGGTCTCAGCTTGGAAGCGTGTCAGAATCGGGAGCCAATTCGTTACTCAGTCGATCCAGGAAGACACTACTGCCGTCGGTAAAGGAATGATTGGCAGGAATATCACCCGACTCCTGGTGCCCAAGATGAAGTACCCCAACAGGATGAGTTTCGCCAGGTTGAGAACTTGCGGTCCTTCAACAGTCAGGACGAGCTTCGGGATGCGATGGCCAAAGAGAAGTGCATCATTGAGGCAGGACAAAAATCAAGGAACAGCTGGACCGCGTTCGGGTGGAGGCAACCAAACAGCGAAACTTGAAGCTGACGGGAAAGCCCGCATCGAACTTTTATGCAAAAGACAAGCTTGCTATCAAGTGTGCGTGGAAAGACTGGCTTAGAATGCACAGATCTTGAAACATCGCATGCGCAAAGATTGCTGCGAGAGATGTCGCTACACCTGGAATATTCGGACGCTTCTGTCCGAAGACCTGAATATCAGGCGTTACCAGCGGCAAAACAGCCAAGATAATGCTTTCCGGAGAAGACAACTCGTCGAAGTGCGGCCAAAAGTAATTCGAAGGAAGACTAAAACTGCCCAGAAGCTGTCGGAGGATGCCCTCGGTGCCTACTCCCAGTGGACGACCAAGCAGCTCAGGAGCGCAGACACTCGCAAAGGCGCTGAAGCCCGTGAGCCCGGCCTCTCTGCGAGGAGTCAACGTGATGCCGTGGCACGCCTTGCCGCCGCTCACGTCCAGCTCCAACAATGTTCGATTCCTAGGCCACACAAGAGCCAGCTGCAGCAGAGTACGGACGCTCTTGCACCCTCTTTCTTCCCAGGCATCAGTGCTGATCTCGTGGATGGCAAAGCGAACTTTGCCTCTGCCGTCGTGCGCACGCCCAGTACGAATTGTTGAACGTCGTCATGGGAACTCTCAGCTGAGGTGATGCTGACGGAAATGCCGAGACGCATGCAAGCCATGGAGGCTGGCAAGGGAGGCTTATGAGAGAAACGGAAATTTGGATCAGGATGCAGCCGACAGGGTTTCGATCTGCAGACTTCCGGAGTTCGAAGCTGTTCACGCAAGATCATATAAGAAGCTTGAGCTGTTGGGTTGTCGTTTGGGCTTTGCTGGGGCCCTGGCGCCTGGGTCTAGGAGGCATTGAAGGTCTCCGAAGGGCCCTTGCGAGGCCCCAAGTGTTGGGTTGCGGCGGGTGTTTTTTTGTAGGCTGCCCTCGCCCGAGAGCAAGTCACTAGCTTCGCACAAACAGACTTCTTTTGAGCTTCTGTGTTTGTCAGGGCATCGTTCCCAGGCTCCTCAATAAGGCTTGAGTCCAGGCTTTATCGCACCCTACAATGCTGATGTTCAGATGCTCATGAAAATGCTCCTTGCATGACATGGAACTGATGTTGCCTCTACCGGCCGAGGGCCTTCATTTTACAGTTTGCGCCTCAAACCATCGTGTGCTCCGACCGGCAGGATCGGGTGCAGACCCTGGAATGCCGCGTTCAGCTATTGAACGATAGCACGCTAAGTCCACAGCCGCAGCCCGACGCTCAGCTTGAGTTGCAGCCGCATGCGAAGTAGGTTTTCGTCATGTCGTACTCGAGGCCCAGGGTTGAGGACTCAGACGTGCCACTCTTTCGCTTCGAGATTGGCCATGAGACATGAGAAACTCGGAGAGTGCTTGGAGGCTTCATCAAACGCGTTGAAGGCTCCCCCTAGCGTCTCTGACAAGCCTTCGGATGAGGCGCGTCTCGGCGGTCTAGGGAGCTTTCGGAGGCTCAGCGCTGCTCAGCGCAGCTCAGCGCTCTGTGAGGCAGTGAGGGAGTGCAGAGAGGCGGTGGGCGTCATGTTGTCCATGCAGCAGCGGCGGCCTCAAGCATTGGCAGCATGTGTGAGCTTTGGCCTTCAGCGGCGGAAGGAACATGAAGCAGGAGTTGGCAGCGATTGAGGAGCAAATGTGCATGAGGTTGGCTATCTTGGCAAGTTTGCTCGACAAGTGCAGAAAGGGCACATCTGGACCAGCAGGTCGAATGACTTTGAAGCATCGTTGCGGGCTGCTGCGAATGCCAACCATGATGCGGTACACGCCCTCTTCGCGTCGTACAGCCAAGAAGTGGAGGCACATCAGATCGGGCTGCTCTTTTTTTCGACCCCGAAATGTCTTTTTTCAGGCCGCGAGCTTGATCCATCTTGATTTCGACACGGCATGTCTTTTTTCCGACCTCCATCTTTTTTCAGCCCCGCGACGAGGTCGAGAAAACGACACAATCTTGTTTTTCGACCTGCACTCTACGATTTAAGCCGTCTTTTTCTCGACCCCGGAACATCTTGTGCCTCTATTGTCTTTTTTGACCTTTGCAAAGATAGAGGCAGGCACACATGACAGGTACAACAGAGCAAAGAGCGCTACAGCATGAAATTTTTGCAATGCAAACTGGACAAAAGCTGACTTATCCATGCTATCTTCAAACCAACGTCTTCTCAAAAACACCAGAAGAAGAAATGCACGAAATCGCTTTAGGGGCTGAAAGCGACGAAAGAAATCAAACCGTGTCATCGAAAATAAAGTCAAACAAAAACGTTTTCCAACACGAAGAAGGAGAAGCCACACGAAATCGCTTCAGGGGTAAAAGCAAAGAATAAAATGAAATAGTGAAATTTGAACACACGCACACAAAAGCATTTGATATTTTTCCGGCCCCAACTTGTCTTTTTTCTGGCCCCTACTTGTGGCCGAAAACAGATCGAAGTCTTTTTCTGGACCGCGGGTGTCTGACAAGAAGGAAAAAGTTCGCGGGGTCTGGAAAAAGCCATTTGGGGGTCTGGGAAAAACCAGCCGCATCAGATCGATCCGAAGAAGCTTTCAGTGCTTGTCTGGGACGACCCTGCAGTCGCAGGCCCTCTATGCGCGAAGCGCTGCATGTGAAGAAGGCTCGTCACATGAATCGACAAGCAGCATGCCGGCATGGGACACCCATCTGGCAGGGCTGCAAGATCTGCAGACTCAATCATCGCTCCTCGCTGAGTGGAAGGATGCTCACATGCTTTGTGATGAGTTGCAGAATTGGTGACTATAGGTGGTTGTGGTGCGAAAAGCCTGAAGGACGGCGCGTCTTCTGACCTTGCCGAATATGCAAGGCGATTGGTGGAGGTCCAACGCTGCTTCGCTGTCCGTGATCTGCTGCTTTGCCCCTGCCGCAGCCCAGAGGTGGAGAGGGCCGCCAGGGCCGCCGCGGTGAGCTCAGGGCATGGGGCACGACGACATTCCTCCATTCCTTTACTTCCCCACGGCTCTGCGAAAGAGGAATTCACGGAGAAGATTTCCGCAGGCCCGGGCCTCTCGTCCTGTCAGACTCTCCGTGGACATGGTTTCAGCGGTTGCTGGTGCAGGGTGGCTCTTTTCCCTCCGAAGCTCCAGTTTGTGTAGGTTTAGGCCCCATCGCTGCAGGGAGCTGCGCTCTCTTCTTCAAGAAGCCGTGACCTTTTACATGTCATGGCATTTCTGCTTGTGTGGGTGACGGGGTGTGTGGATTATCGCAGTCACGGCGACATTTTTTGCTTCTAACTCTCCTTGTCAGACGCTGTGCATTGTAGAGTACATGCTATGCCTCCACGCCTCGATTCCTCGAGGTCCGTGAGCAGTCCAGTCCAAAGAGCCTCTTGAGCGGATGCGTTGGGGGACCTGATGTCTTTGCTGCTGTGCTCCTTCACGCTTTTTCGCCTGCCGATGTCTGGGACCATACAACCAAAGTTACTCCCCCTCTCTCTATTTGGACTCTTTTGGTCTCTCTTTCTCATTGCCTTGGTCTGACGGAGGTTGACACGTGCATTTCTGCAGGTCCTGAGATGCATGAGTTGTAGTGAGCACACCGGTGTGGACACAGAGGACTGTAGGGAGAGCTTTCTGCATGATCGTTCGGTAAAGCACCCAATCCTGTTCATTGCACGCTTCAAGGTGAAGGGGGGGCCTGGCAGGTGGAACCACGGCTGCCAGCAGAGCGGCATCGAAAACTGCAGCCTGGGCCACAGAAGTTTGATCTGTGTGGAATCTGCGACTGAGCTCGGAGCCCAGGCCCAGGCTGCTGGACTGGACGAGGTCGAACGGGGGGCCGAAGGGATGAGATGTTGCGCTTAGGCGGTCACTTCCAAGTCTGAAATGACGATGGATGAGCTGACGATGGCTTGTCTGCCTGGAGGGTTTGCGCGCTTCCGTGGTGCCTGAGGATGCAGGCTTAAAGAGCGGGGAGCATGTTCAGATGGGTAGCATGCAGGGTTGCAACGACAAGCAAAGGACAGCTGATCCAAGCCACACGGGCGACTTCAAAAATCGCTGTTGCGGGGGCCGCGGCCGATTGAGACCATGTTGCTTTGCCTTGTCGTGTCATTTCCGTGGATGCGGCATCTGGTTGACAAGGCCCAAGGTGTTGCATCAGACGAGGCGGACTGGCCAAACAGTACGAATGCGATGAGCTTGCGAAATGACAAGGGCGAAGTTCGATGAACATTGTAATGTCCGAAGGAAGCTGTCGGAACAGATGCTGTGAGAACGGCTTTGTCTGCCCGGAGGTTCTGCCCACATCCACGGTTTCTGAGGATGCAGGCGGATTGGGCAGAGAAGAGCAGCGTGCAGGGGCATTTCAACGAAGGAAAGCGGCTAGTGCTTGTGTGGACTTGGAGGACAGGTGATCCAAGCCGCTAGGGCGACTTCAAAAATCGCTGTTGCAGGGGCCGCGGCCGATTGAGACGATGTTGCGTTGTCGTGCCATTTTCATGACATCTCGGTTGACAAGGCCCAAAGTGTTGCATCAGACGAGGCCGATCGGCTGGTCAAGTCTTCCATCTTGCTTAGCATGGTCGTTGCTGTCAGAGTATTTTGGAAATTCTGAGGCTGTGCGAAACGTGCAGGCTGCCTTTCTGGTCATTTTATCCATTCCTTTTGGCTGCAGTGTACTGTTCCAAACAAGAGAGCGCCAGATCTCTCAGGAAGTAGCCATAAAGGCACTGGATGTCGCGCAGAAGGCACTGTTGATTGCAGAGGACGGATCCCCCTTTGTCCGTTTGTGGATCTGCGTGGTAGTCCGGTGTCAGAACGGAGGAGACACGCGCGCAAGGTTCCAAGACCTGCAAGGCTTTGCAGCTTCTACCTGATGTGTCGACAGTCTGTTCAGTCGGAACAGCTGACATGCCTTCGATCAACCGATCCAGTAAATTCTGGTGTGCTGTAGCTGCGAGGATGGGGACAAATTGGCACCACAGAAAGCAGCTGGAACTTGGTTGAGGACTCAGATACTGCGAAAATCGATGCAGCATGTGTTCATGCGTGTGGAGCATGTCTTGGATTCGAGGCCTTGCCGACCCCGGGCAAGTGGCCAAGATCCGGAAAGACACATCCGGTGGCGAAGGCTATTCCTTGCAATGCTTTCAGGTGCTGCAGGGCTGCCTCCCCTATCTACCTCCATCTTCGCTGGCACATGCATGCTCCTCAGTTTTCGCCTTGGCCTTCACCGTGTCCCTCAGAAAAAGAAACTCGGAGCGGGAGCCCCACTGGTCGGCAACCTGTCTGTCGTGCGCAAATCTCCTGAGCCGTAACAGTGCCGCAACTTCCCCGGCACGAGAGGTCATCATGCTTCAAAGTATGGAAAGCTTGACACGAGCCGCTCAGAGTGTCAACCTCTCGCAGAACTGCTGCAGGATACTTGTGGTCACGGAACATAACAGCGCGAGCATTCAACGGAACTGCTCCAGGATTTGATAAAGCAAGTGCCCCCCAGCACAGATGATTAATGGTGCGGATCAGGGCGCATGACCATGCGGGATGCCGAACCAGGTTCGCAGAGGGGTTCCTGTTGGCAGCGGTTCCATTTTCGCCTGTCCTTTCGGGAACAATCCAGCTCCATCAATTCGCAGTCGTCACAATTTGCCATACTTCATGCAGTCACTTTGGTTCGACTGCCTTCCGCCAGAGGAGATGCATCGGCCTAAGCAGTGCGTCCCCCAGCTTGAGTACCAGGTTCACAAGAGAAGCTGAGCCTGAATCCGCACAGGCGGTCGCCTGGTTGCCGAAAAGATAGAATGCAGCGACCTCATGCCATCATGCTGTCCGGGAGTCCGGAACAGCACAAGCGCTGACAGTTGCGAGGAATGGCTCATGGCACGATCGGTCTCCCAGCAGCAGTGCCACAGACCCCTGACTGCAAATCAGAGTCCAGTTCCCTGACTTCATGCGACACAACAGGGTTCGAAACGGTGTCCGGAATGCAGAGTGCGAGATGGCTCAAGAAATGAAGGCGGTGCCCTTCGATTTGTCCGGAACCGATGATCACTTTTGAGGTTGGGTCTACATCGAGACCGGCACACTTCTTGTGGGACTTTGGGATTCTGTAGCACTCATTTCGTGCTTGCTTGCCACCAGTCGCTCCTTCATACCACTCGGTCCTTTTAGGGGTCTCAGCTTTCGGGAGCCCGCAACTCCTGGAATCCTAGAGTTGGGTATGTACAGTACATGCATGCATGGACGAAGATGTGCTTTGCACTCCCATGCCGATCTCTTGTGATGATAAAGAGATCCCGCTCGCTTAGCTCACGTCGAGGCATGGCGACTCTTGAGCCGCACGATGCCCAGAAGCTAAGTCAGGCCGCAGGTTGTCGTGAAGGAGTCGATTGCTAGGTAAGAGATTTGTTGTCGGATCCTGCTCCCCGTTACCCTAATCAAAAACGTGTCAGCCGTTAGAGTACGGCGGTATGGGGATCTAGCCTCCGTGGACATGGGGCAAGACCAAGGACGACTCCGACCTCAAAGACGATACAGAGCTGGGCCCATTGCCGCAGACTGCCGAGCTTCGAGAAGCGAAAACGCCGGCGTTGGTGCTCCTGGCAGCAAGCGGAGGAGGCTCCACAGCACGGGGCCGAACTCAACAAGAGGAGGAGAAAGAGCGCTTCCTTCCTCCCACCGGTGGTTGCTTCCGCCACCTCAGTCCCCACAGTCGACTCGGCAGCTTGGGCCGCAACTAAAACGAGGGCGTGAAGAATGAGCATCTGTGACGCTTCACGACTTCGAAGGTTCCAGAAACACTCGGCCCTTGACCGCAGAGCGACCGCCAGTGGTGCATCGAGGACTTCTCCGGGGCTCCTCTGAGGGTCATTGCACTAGGAGCATTACATGCATCCGAATCAGGAGGCGTCGTTCGACCTTCGACTGCTGGACATTTGTGAGGTCAAGAAGGTGCACCTGTGCATACAAAGTGTCTTTCTGCACGAATTGAGCCGTTAATCCAACTGCTTCCGAAACTTTTCACTGCGTGCAACACGGAAAAAGAGGTGGAATGGCTCTTCTTGCGCACGTCTGTTGTGAACCTTTCGAAAGGCTAATCTACTAATCGCACTTGCTGGACCCCGAGCTCAGCTTTTGACTGAGGTCATATCCAGATAAACACGTAGCAAACCCTTTCCACATGCTTGTCCTGGTTGGGTTGGTTTCGAGTTTATTCTGATAATCCAGATTCGAAAGCATTGCTCGTTCAGTACGGTCTGATTCCGCATCGCGGGCCCAGTGCTCGCCACGCCAATGTTGCAGCCTGGGCGAATTTATTGCCTGCATGGCATCGCTGTATCCCTCGTTGCGGCGGGACGCTCAGCTGCTGATTTTGTGAAGCACCGGTCGATCCCGAACACGACTGCAGGAGTCCTTTGCTTCCTGGTCCGCAGTCACCTGGGACGCAGGCCGCGCAGACTCTCAAAGATGGAGGTGGGCCATCTCCTGGCCATCCGTCTCGAATCGCATCTCATAACGTGGCCAGTTCAGCGGCGGCTGCTGTCGTGCCAGCTCGAGGATCTGATCTCTGCAGGGACCGACACCAGGCCCAAAGCCCAGCCCGTCCCCGCCCGTTGCGGGATCTCAAGAGCCGTGGTGCCAGGTCCACTCCCAAACCCCTTGTCACTGAATTGGCCAAGTCTCAGGCCAAGCTGCATCCCAATCAGCAGATTTTCTTTCTACTCATGTGCCTTGCAGGAGCCGGTTCCGCCCGGATTGCTGAGAACTTCGATCGACGGCCAGCGCGGCCCAGCCACGCTTCAGAGCACAGAAGTGCAGCCACGTTGAAAGAGTTTTTTTCAATCTCGCATCTCTTCCAGGAGGCCGTCCGACAGAGCGGATTATGCGGGTGGGGCTCGGCATGGCTCTGCACGCTCTTGCACGTCGTGGGTCATGAGAGTGCAGGACATAGAAGAGCGCAAGGCCAGCCTCAGGACAGAAGTCTTGACCGACTGATTCCAGGTGGTAGTTTCAGAGATGTGGCATTTTGTGGCCTGAGAGGAAAGTAGCCAAGCACTCTTGGAATCCTGCGACGCCTGCTGCCCGGAAAGATTCGATCGGGCACTGAACCAAGTCACATTGGTGTCCCGACAAGGGATCTAGAGCCGTCCTTGGAAGAGCGGCCGCTCCTGCTTCTGGGAGACTTCATGCCCAAAGATGGTTTGAAGGAGGAGACATTCCAGAACAGTGGTGCCAAGCTCCGATTGTCCGCGGTGCAGGAGCCGGAAACAGGAAACCGCGAGAGAAAGATTCTTTTGTGGGTGCCTGGCTTATGGGAATCTGAAGCTGCCAGATCTGTGAAACGGTTGAGGAGTTCAGCAGTTCAGAACATGGGGGATGTTCGATAGGAGTTGGCCCGCAGCCGGCTAATCTGTCGCACAAACCGTGCGTGCACAGCTGCAGTGCGCAAGTTGAAACCTGTGTCGTGACGTATTCGTGATCGGCCAAGTCGTCCTTGCTGTGAGTCCCGTCCGTTGCAACGCTGGCGTCCCTGAGGATGAGGGCCGCCGATGTTTTGCATCTCATTGGCCCGCACCTCGGCAACTGTACCTACTCTGATACTCTGAGTGTTCACAGACATCGGCAGCCGAAGAAAAGTTGTTCGCTTGCAGAGATGGCGCGCGAAACGCCTCGACAACCTTTGAAACTTCTGGAGCTTTGAGAGAAGTTGCGGAATTATGCAAGTCGAAGGTACGCCCAGTATGCTACAGGTGTTCCGTGGATTTGCAGAAGTCTGTCCCAAAAAAGCCGAGTTCGAGCCCAGGGAGAGAAAGCAACGGGAATATGCGCGACGAAGCCGGCTCGGGCAGCTAAATATAGGAAGCTACGTGTGCTCAAACTACGCATTCCACTTGGGTGGGCGACAGAGGCTATGTAAGTAGCCCGTGGCAATCACGGGCACTCCGCCTTTAGTGACGGATGCTGAGACGTTTTGGCTTGCCATCGGATTGGGCCGGACGGCGCCGTCAGTAAGATACATGCAGGCTCGCTCAACCTTAACATGCGCCAGCCCCCCCCACTTTTTGACTCCACCTCCTGCCCTCGGCCTTGCGGCCTTGCGGCCTTGTTCAGGCCCGGAGCTTTGGCCTCAAGCTTCTGCAGCTACGCTTTTGACCTGCTGTTGCGGCATGGGCAAGGGCCCTTCAAGAAGCTCCTGGGAGCTGGCAGTGCTGTCACTGCAGCCAAGGCCCTGGGAAGCACTGCACAGCAAGAAGGGCCAAGTCACGCGAGAGACCTGTCCGCGCCCCGGCCCGGCGTAGCCCGCTGCTCAGAACTGAAAGCTGGTGGAGCCAAGGCTGGTATGTTCGAGCAGGCTGTCGATGTGACTATACTTACGGCATCGCGAGAGCTGGGAGCCCCGGACCTGCCCATGCTTTCAGGCTTTCAGGGTCCGGTCAGGGTCTACGTCGTCTACGCCTTGCTGGCCCAGGTCAGAGCCAGGAAGAAGCCTTCAGCCACCTTTCGAGCAGCAAGACTCCAAGATAAGAGCTATCGGGCTCAATGACTCCCGCAGTGGTGTGAAAACCTTTGGGTGAGGCTATGGAGACGTTGCTTGAAGAAGTGATGGGCCAGGAGCTTGGTTGAAAACTGTCGTTAGCAAACGAAATCATCGTTATGGGAGACCTGAGGTCGGGTTTGTCCTTGGCTACCAAAAGACGCGTGGCCGAATTGTGCAAATCTAAACCTTTACACTGAAGCATGGCAGTCGGTCGGTGTTGGCCTCAATTTGACAGATGCTTCGCAGATCTTCCACGCTTGTGATGCTCTTCGCTGCAGGTTGGCACGCCGATGACGAGTCTCTGTTCATGGGTCCCTGCTGCAGCACTGAAGTCCACAAGGCTTCTGTGAGCTGAGCCGCCCTTCCCAGGCCGTGATCGCGACTGTCCCATCCTTTCAGTGTCCTTGGGTGCCAGACGGGAGAGCTCACCTCAGATTGGAGCTTTGCTGAGTGCGAGCAAGCATGACATGAGCGCACGTCGTCTACATCGGGCTGTGATCAGACCATCGCCAAGTGAGCTGAATGATGAAGCTGCTCGGAAGATCCCATGTATCATTATCGGCAAGGGACAAGCATCCGATAAAGAGAACTGTAAGGCTGAGGGTGCATTTGCTTCATTTTGCGGAATATCAGGTTTTGGCTTGCCTTGCGGCACGAGAACTGCATGGATCCACAGTTAAAGAGTATCGTCGAGGCCCGTGTGCATGGGTCTGAGTACTCTCCGGCTGCTGGTTTTGCGAGGGTTGCAGAGATTATTCTCCAGAGGTCAGAGGCACATTGACGCTGGCTGGCAGGTGGACTTGTGTGATGGAGACGTCTTGACAATGGAGGCTGCTAGTCTGGAGAGTGCGCTGCAGACACGTGTCTCGTTCATCCAGTTCTTGCCTGTACTGTTCGACATGCCGGACGTCAATCCGAGTCCAGGCATGTCCACAATAGCCCACGTCTGTTGGTATTCCTGACAGGGGCTGTGCCAGAAGCATTGTGTCCACTTCGTCCCGTGCGACGTTCGCAATGTGGCACCGCATCCGCGGGAGTCCAAAGGCGGCTCCTCGCACGCAGAAAGATTTCAAGAAGCACCGCACTTCTGCTTTTGACGAGGGGCTCGCATCAACGTTACTTGGCGCTGGATCCGCGATCACAAGCAAAGGTGTCGGAAGCTTAGGTGGTGCACGTCAAGACGGCTGTGTGGAGTTGTTACAACCTTTTCCAAGTTATCGTGCTCAGCCATTGCACTCTTCAGATTATGTTGCTGGGCCAATGCTTGCATCATCAGGTCCTAGGAGAGCAGCTGACGGAGACAGCACCACCGACTTTTTCTTTGAAAAACAAGGCTTGGCACACGAAGTTATCTCTGTCTCGCAGACCCTCGAATTCTTTTCTAGGCCAAGTGCCTTCGGAGAAGAAAGCTCTGTTCGCACATTCGTGGGCTGCAGACTGAGTGAGAAATTGCTCGGGTTTGTGGCGTTCAAGCAGTGGTGTAGGGGGTACCCGTTTAAAGCACGTGTGGAAAGTCTGACGGATCCAGTTGTGCGCCTCCGAAGCTTTGCCTTAGGAAGCCGGTGCAAGCCAACACGAACAGGGTGGGAGAGCAGTGTAGACTGAAGAACATCTTCATGGAACAATCGTGCAAAATACCCCCGTGCTTCAAAAGTAGTACCGTACTTTGCGAGCTAAAATTTTACTGTGACTTCCGTCGTGCATGCAAAGTGCGGTTCATTCACATACATGCCATAACACAGGGAAATCGTACCTATCTATTTGCCTAACTATCCATTACATACCTACCTACCTATCCGTCTATCTATTTGAATGTCAGTCTATCTATCTATCCATTCGTCCATCTATCTACCTATCCATCCATCAGTCTATGTATCCATCGGTCTGTGTCCATCGGCGTCTAGCCATCCATCTATCTATCTGTATATACAGATGCGTATCATGTGGGCGAATCATTTTATCGCGGCGTCCCTCATGGAATCATGTTGAAAGCTTCAAATTAGCAAACTTTTAGTCCAAGGCAGGGGGTCGGGCAATGGCTTGGAGATCCTGTCAAGAATGTGTTGCTGCCCCAGTCATGACAGCAAAAGCACGTAAGTTGCAGGTGAGTCTGAGAGGTTGGTGCTATTGAAGCTTCAGCACATTTCAGGACCACGATGCATGGAAGGGCGGCCGGAACTGCTTGAAGCACCAGTCTGCGCCTTGCAGTGGCTTTGCGCGTGCATGTGACGACGAACACCGCACTTGCTCAGGAAGCAGTGGCTTTGCAGGCAGAGCGAAGCACGAAGGGATTGGATCGGCTCTCGCCTTGCAAGTGCCTGGATCCTGGAAGGCCTTGCTACGAGTACGTGCTCACTGGTGCCCAGCCCTTACAGCAGACATCGCTACGGCTACGGCTTTGACGGCCTCTTTCTTCAGGGGCCTCCTCGGGAAAGGCTGCAACCACCAAGGCCACGAGGGCAGAGGCGCGCCCAGCTCGGCCCAGACAGAGCACGGAATCAAATCGAATCCAGGCGGCCGGACATCTCCATGATCAGAGCTCGTGCAGTTCAAGCTGAAGCAGTTGAGGTGGGGGCGTAGAACTTTTCACGTATGCTGGGGAGTTGTGCATGAAGATTCAATGATGTGGCTCTGTCCGTCCGATGTCCTGCAGAAGGCGCCTGCATGCCCGCGCACGCGTGCTCGAGCCTGTGTGCACGGCCCCGCGCGCACGCTTTGTTCTGCGCTTCGTGTGTGTTCGGTGACGCCGAGGCAATGAATTTGGAAGAAATTGCCTTCTGACCTTCTCCTTTTCTAGGTTTGACGATGTGGCAGAATCGTGAATCGCGACTCATGGCTCGATCTTGACCTTTAAACAGGAAGGCACAAACCAAGCTGCTGTCAAAACAGAAGAAGATTTCTGCAAGTGCTTGAGTGCATGCCAGCATGTGCCTGTGAGGGTATTCGTGTGTAAGCTTCTTCCAGGCGGACGAAGACACAGCGTCTGAAGCAACTCCTGATCCTGCTGATGCGAACCGGTATGTCTCTCAGGGAACGGTGTCTGGTACTGGACAACGGCAGTGAGCAAATGGCTTAGGCCTGCCAGTTCAGTGAAGAGCTCAGCACATGCTGGTGCTCTATCGGTGCCATCCACATGTCTGGGTTCCGATCAAGAAGTTTGTAAGCAAAGGCGGGCTGGGCACTCTTACCCGTCTTACCCACCTCCGAACGAAGCCCGTGTTCAATCACTCGCTCACACCGAATTCCATGTCAAGCCTTATTCTCAGAGCGCTTCCTTTGCAGATTGGATCTAGTGCAATGGCCTCATGTGAATCCGGTGAAGCCCCTGGTCATGATCCGGTGTGCATACAGCCTCCCCAGCAAAGCGTGCAAGAGGCGCGTTGGCACCATTGTTGCCGAATCTTGATTCTAGCGGGCTCAAGCTGCCAGAGCTTTCAGGAGCACTTCTGCATGCAGACGATGAAGGCTTTCTGACTTCGCTCATGTTGGCTGACGTTGGCTGTATCTTCGTTGGAGCAATAGTTGAACTTGTCTTTCCTTCAGGCGCACATGTGCATCCTTCAACACCAGCTACAACTGCAGCAGCACCAGGTACACCCACAAATCTCGTGTGCTTCATGCTCCTACAGCAAAGCTTCTGAACACATGATTCCTCTGACAGGCGCTTCTCGCCCTTGCGGCAGCTGGCAACAGGCAATTAGAAGGGTGTTGAGCCTCGTCCGTAAAAGTGCCATTCGAGAAGTGATCCCGATTCGCCAAGCCGATTCAAGCACGCCGGCGGTTCAAACATCCACGCTTCAAGCACTGGAATTTAGGGCGTGGCTTAGTGTTGGAGGCTTGCGGGGAACTCTTTGAGCAGTCTTTAGCGGTGTGCATTTTGCGGATGGCGAAAGGATCGAGTCTTCGGAGTTTTAGGGTTGAAAGGTTTAAGGGCTGTACAAGTACCATTTGAGTGTGTTTCGGCTGTAGGTTTAGGGTTCTAGCGTTAAGGATTCGGGTTTGGGGCATCAGGAGAGCCGAGTCGTTGTGGTTTTTCGGATGGGCGGTGGGCGGATGCAGGCCGGCCAGCAGAGCAGCAGAGCAGCAGAGCAACAGAGCAGCAGAGCGGGCAGTACACGCAGACTTGGCCCACGCATCGTGGGTAGCTGGGCAAGAAGGTTTTGTCAAGACTCTTTGGCAGGCACGTGCCACCCTTGTCAGAAGCTCCGCAAGCAATCGATTACGACCTAATGCATGCTGTCAGTGCCGGCCAAGAGGCTTCTGAGCATTCTTCTGTGTCAAAGCACCCGTCCTCCGCTTGGCGGTTGACGGCTCCACTCGTCAAATAGTTGGATATACTCTGTTGTGCCCGATCCGGGACGAGTCAATCACCGGAAACCTTCCTGCGGATCAACCTCCGCTTTGCAACTGCGACCAAAAGCTGCTGGTTCTTCGCCGGGCTGTCAGGGCTGTGGCCAAGGTCGTTGCCGAGACGGAGTTCGACGGCACTTTCATTTTTGTTGGCGATTGTCCGGCTGCATTGCAGTCTTCGACCGTCGCAACGCGATGACAACGTCCTGACTTTGAAGCATCGGTGGCCGAGCTTTCGGGTCCAGATCCTCACTGCTGCGTTCTTCGGCTTAGGACGATTCCCGCACCGGCAGCACGGCTGAAAGTCCGGGAATGGCTTGGGACGTCTGAACCTCCTAAGCCCAAAACCCGAAAAGCAAGATGCTGAAGACTCGGCTCTCTTTGGCTGCTGCTACGCCACACCCTGTAAAGCCCATAAACGCTTCCAGCCCTCAAACCTGAAGCCGCAAGCACAAAACGTGCAAACCTGCGCAGTGTGCGAGTCCGCCGCCCCAGTGGGGGAAGAATAAGGACCAGTGTGCGAGGAGAAGGACCAAGCGTCGCAGCTTGCGCCTGCTTTGCTTGTTCAGGCAATGGCCCTGGTCGATCGAAGCACCCGGGGCAGCGGTGCATGACCCAGTGGTCATCGAAAGGCAACGTGTGGGGCGGGGGCGCTTCAAGTTCACAGGATGGGCAGCCTTCTGGCCAGAGAAGCTCACCAGTGTTCGAGCCTGAGGTCCAACTAACACTTCATGTTCTCTGATGGAGCTTTGTCGTTCTGGAAACAAGGTCATACTACCCTGCTGCAAGAAGGGTATACAGTGAGCACTGTGCGAGTGTTCTGGAAAAGCAAGCCGATGAACCGCTATCAGAGTCTCGAGTTTTCGAATGCTGCGTCCTGAGCCCGAGCTGTACATTCGTATGGTGGCATGCCGATGTTTGAGAATTCAAAGCACAACGGGCACGCCGGAGCATCTTTCCTGAACACGAGGCCTTGAAATTGCAGAAGTTGTTGTTCGTGCGGAGTGGTATCTCTGTTACAGCCGTGTCAAGTGTCGCTGTGCGCAAGCCAAAGAGGATGCAACCTGGAAGAATTCTACAAGCATGTGTCGTAGAGCGCGGCCACCTGCTGCAATGGGGTGGAGACTCCTTTTTTCTGCAAATCTGTGGCTCTCGGCCGAGTGGCGTTTGAAGTATCAGTATCAGCGATAACATTGCATTACTCGGCTGGTCTTGCGAGGCTAGCAGCCGCGCAGGAGTTTCCAACAAGTGGGCATTTGCCTCAGTAGCTGCTAATGGGACTGAGGTATAGCAAGGGTGATATGAGCTGCGTTCAGCTCCATGAGTTGTTGGAGGCCGTGGCAACCAGGGCTGTAAAGGCATTAACGCAGGCGACGGAATTGAATGGAAGCCAATGTCACAAGCACAGCTGGGAGTGATCGGATCAACTGGCGCTGTCTGGCATCTGCGCCCCGGGCTCCGTGAGAACACTCTCAAGGTACCCTGAAGCTCCAAACGCCACATGTAGGTGTCAAAACATAACATCAGCAGCCAGTCGGAGAAAGCATCAGCATCGTTGTTTACGAAGTTGCGTCGAGTCCAGAGAGGTCACAGTGGTTCGATGAATCGGAAAGCATTGGGTTTGTACCAGGTGCTGGCAAGGCTGTAGGTTGGCTTGCATCTTGTGCAGCTCTGCTGGAAATCAATCAGGACATGGACATACGATTACGCGCAGCAACAGCCCGATGCTCAGAGCGTCCTTTGGTAGAGCAATTGGGAGTCGAACGTTGAGTAGGTCATAGCCTGTTCTCAGGGGTCACAGGACGTCGGCAACTTTCATGTGCGCAGAAACAGTGTGCCGCGAGTCTCAGCAATTCATGTAAGCAAGCCCGGAGAAGCTGCACCAAAGTGTGACATCATGCTGCAGCAAGCGCGCAAGCTTCGAGCACCGGCCTGGGAATGCCGAACCAAAGCTGCGTGGCAGAGGAAGGTTGGAGACCATAATTAGAAACTGGCTCACCATTGATACGCTTGCTGCACAGCCTAGCATGGCAAGGCCGAATCTCGGAAGTTAATCACAAAATTTTGAGCGCTTTCCGAAACAACTGCCCGAGATCCACACAATCTGCGGCAGCTGCGTGTGTCACGAGCGGTTCGCATGACCGCATCATTGAAGAGACGCGAACACGTACCAGTATGGTCTTTAGCTCGAGCTCAGTTGGTATTCTCTGCATGCAGCAGCTTGTAAGATACTGGAAGAACATCGTGGGCACGCAGTGCGGGTTGAGCTTGCTCACTTGATTCGTCTGTGCTACTTTCATGCGATTTGGCTGCTTGGGACTGCCAGGGCAAACTACCAGTCGCCCATTGACATTCCCAAGCCATGGCCTGTGATTGAGTTGGAATTCCTTTTGTTCTGTCGTTGTCTATGACCTCGCAAAAGCCAAGGGCACTTAGCTATGTCGACCACGCGAACCTCACGCGCCCCGTCTATTCTGAATGCCACTGTCTGCAACGAGCAGCTCGCCAGCGTTCGAAGACCGTATGCTCAAAGGGTTTGCTGACATGCCAGGAAGCTGGCTACAGGACCGTGCCCTGCAGCTTCATGCCGTTGTTTAGATTCTAGCGACTCCGGCGCAACTCCACATGTTCGAGCGAGCCTACATTAAAGCTCTGGATGCTTCGTGAGCTCCCGGGCCAATCCCAGGCAGAAATCAAATGCTACGAATCCACATATTAGATTCGGCAGAACTGATGCGCAAGCTGGGTAGTTCATGGTCAAGTTTGAAGCTGTGATGCAGTGGGGACACACAATGTGTCAATCTGAACCCGAGGTTCCGTCTTTGCGTATCGCAAAGCCTGAAACAGGCGCATACGTGCGAAGCGATGTGGCCACAATATTACACTAGTTACTTTGGTTACGCTTCTCTGGAACCTCAGCTCCAGAAAGACATCAGGCATAGCATGACTTCCAACAAGAAGGGTGGGGTAGGTGAATTCTGAAGACCAATAGTAGCTCTAAGTCCAGCAAATGGAGGCACAGAGAGGAGTCAAAATGATGAGAGCCACTGGCAAAAGCAGCAAATCCCCGTGAGATGAACTGTTTCTGGCTTTGCATGCCTGCACTCAAGTAGCTCCTGTTGATACACGAGCAATCACGAGCATAGCCTTGCACTTGTCCCAGATCTTATACAGAAAGCAGCAAGAATTCCGCAGAAGGAATCGGTGAACGTCTTGGACCCTTCGCAGTTTCCCTGGCAACTGAAGCAGTTGGTCAATTTGCTTCTGTCCATGCTGGCAGCACAATCCCCAGGCTTGGAGTCTGGCCGCACAGACGGTGAATGTCACGCTACATCCAGGCCCGGAGAACATGCGATTCCACAGTGTTCGTATCCACAACTTTCCAGGTCTAGATGCTGTGTGTGAGCCCTTTGCCTGTCGAGGGCCTGTGACATGGGAAGTGAGACTGGTGAACCCAGAAGCTATAGTGGTTCAGATTGGAGGACCGGGGATATGTTTGCCACAGAGCTCGACTGGAGACATGCCTACGTCGGCAAGGTTTGGACTACAAGCTTGAGTCCATGAGCTTCAAGTCACCGTCGGAACATACAGCCCTGCAGCTGAATAAGAATCCAGGGGGAAGTTGCAACGTCGGTCGATTTGCAGCGGCCGAGGTGGAGGGTGCCCACAATGGCATGGAGATCCAGATGCGGCATGTGGCAAACAGCCCTTTCGGAGCTTGCTTCTCAGTTTCTATCAGTGCACTCAGCCCCACAGAAGACCTTTGTGCGACGGCGACGTCCCTGCAAGGGTGGAGAGAAGGTGCTGATGGTTTCCATTAGCCTCCGGTTAGCTAAGAACGTTAATGCCGGCAGCTCAAGCGCTTCGCCTCGTTTCTCTCGAAGAAAAGACGGGACGAGGTTGGCAATGCTTTTCTGACCCCGATCTTCGCATCTATGCCTTTGGATGGTCAAGGGGCGAGACTCCCAGCCGGCCCAGCCCGAGAGGCGACAGGAATCCGCCCAGGCAGAAGTGCGGAAGTCATACGGTGATCGGGGATCACAGAGGCTCCGTCCGTGTTCATCGCCAACCCTTACTTAGACCTTGCTCCTCCGGAAGCTTGTCGGCAGTCAGATGCACTGGCAGAGTGAAAGCGATGCGTCTGCGGCTGACGTCCCAGAAGCCCAGGACAAGTCCTACGTGCGGTACTCCGGATCTACGACAGTGAGGGCCCTGCGCAGCTCTGTGAAGCTGATGGCAGAGTGTGCAGTGCTCGTGTGAGGCTCCGCCTTGTGAGCATGCTGATTGGATTGTGCAGCACCAAGACGATCTTTGCCTTCTACTCGGCGGTTCTTTGAGAGTTTTGGAGTGCTTGGGGTGAATCAGGTGTTCATGGAGCCGGGGTACCTCGGTTTCCAGCAGCTCGAGCAATTCCGGTCCAGTGCAGTGCCGAGAGTTTTTCAGAAGCTTGGGTGAGGGCACGTGGGTACGTGACCTGATTGATCCGCAGGCATCAGTGGATACCAACCCTCCAGACTGGCACCCGTGCGAGCCTAGCCAAAGCCAGAGGTCCAGAGCATCCGACGGCACTGTGTCAGACATAGGCGAACAGCACCCCACCACTCGGTGTCTCCGAAGCTTGGGACAAGTCTGCTCCTTAGGGCCGGTTTTGCCGCAACTCAGGCTCACTGTGACACTGATTCTAGGTTTTTCTCTGCGGTTGTATGATGTACATGCTTCACAGGACCTTGACCTAGAGGCCTAGTTCTGTGATGCGACTGAGTCGGTGGGGGCGAAACAATCGCCTCGCGCAGGCATGGAGCTCGGAGCATGTCCAAATTGTGTAGTGCTGAGGCATGTTCTGTTTGCTGTTCTGTCCATCTAAGGACCTGGAATTTCGTGAGGTTCAAATGATACAAATGATGAATGTTGATGCAAGTGCCGTTCCAAAGCTGACGGCATTCACAGGTGGACATCCCTCCGAGCATTTCATTGTGATGCGGTGCGTTTCCGAATGACTTGTGCTGGGTCAGTTGGAGGCATGGCAGGAAACGCGTCCTGGCAGCAGCCTTGCACCCAGCCACCGCTCGTGAAGCTCCGCAGCGTTCCCGAACCTTCGTGACCTAGAGGGGGGCTCAGGCTGAACATCTACTGGATCATTGCCTTGACACTTCTGGCCCCGGACTATGTTGTTCGGGACGAAGCAACTCTCTTTTCATGGGGTCATGTCGTGAAGGTCCTGGCGTGCGTCATCTGCGGTGTATGGTTGCTTGGCACCAGAAGCCCGTATGCCGCTGTATGCAGATGCATCTACGCGCACGCGATTTGAGGCTGCTCAGAGCACAGCTCTTTCACGAGGAGGCGATTTCTCATTGTCTGCTGGTACCTGGCAAAACTTGCAGCCGAGGAGTATCCAAATGGAATGTATGGCTCCGTTCCCAACTAGCTTTTGCAATGTTTTATCTTCGCCGCCTCATTTGGCGATTTTTGCTTCATTGTTGAGTGCCGAGGTAGGGAGCTTCGGAGCAACGGTTGCTGTGAAGTTTCGGATTCTGAAGAAGACATGCCGTCCCGTGCTCTGCCGCTCGCGGTGAGGGGCGAAGTTGCTCTTGCGTCCCATTCACCAATTCAGGTTCCAGCCATATGGACCACACCCGGGGCAATGGCACATGCCAGCGCCGTCATACCTGGCACCCTTCCCAGAGCAGTGCAGGCCCGAGGACTTCAGTTTGAAGAACCTTTGGAGTGACGGAATGGCGGCATGATGCGGGATGATAAGGTATATGCATGCTGCACCTGCAAGAGCTGGCTTTGGCAAACAGGACCGGCGGACAACGGCTGGCATTTAGTTGTTGTGACCATTACATGAGTGTTCCCGTTGTACTGCTGGAGCAGGATCAAATCTACATCGCTTGAGGAAGAGCTGCCACCCGTGCAGACTCTCCCCCTGTCCAAGGCAAAGACCTCCGACAACCGCTGCCACTATGCACTTCGGAACACTCTGCACTGGCTACTGAGCTTCCACACTTGCTTTCTGATTCATGTCGCGTTGTTGGTGTTCTTGTGGAACCCCAGCGTGGCATGAACCACGGTCTGTGTTGCTCCGTTTGATGTGTCATCCTCGGTGACTTGAGCGACATGTGGCGCAATTTTGACAGATCGGGTTCGATGTCTGCTTCGCCTTTCGTCGCTTGGCCAGACCGTTTTCGATGAAGAAAAATCAGATATTCATCCCACCCCCCAATGGATTGACCTCAAGTGAGTTTAGGTCCTCAGCAGCACAAGTAGACTGAGCACCCTGAAAGCTGAGTGGCAATGTTCAGAAGGGGGACAAAGATAATCCCCAGGATCGCACTCCCCCGTATCAGCCTTTACAGTTTACGATGCGGGCGCTCCGCTTTGTACGGCATTCGGCTCGGTGTCGCGCCGGAACTCTCAGCTCAGAACTCAGCCCAGAGCAGACAGCTGCAGAGCTCGAGACGTAAGAGCCCTTCAGGACGTGGGACTACGAGTTTCTCATTGCCTTGTGCGGTCTCTGCCGCGAAGGTTGAGGTGCAAGACACCTTACACACCTTCTATCCTTTCGGTGCAGTGCAGGTTCGAGTCGGAGATTTGCTGTCTGATGGAGGCGGAGATTCCGAAGTTGAGGCATGCGATTGGAGAACGTCCATGAGCGTCCTTACCCAGGATTCAGTGATGTTATCGTGAATTCCGCCAACGAAACGCTCGAAGGCCCGCTTGCTGCTCAGATACTTTCGAGACCGTTCTGGGTTTGCGGCTGGCGTACATGCGAGGGCCACTTGATTCTTGCTGGAGGCTTTTTCCATACTTCCCTATTGGTGTGTGCCACAGCACGTGGGCAAGTCTTCATGGTGCCATCAGCAACGGCGCTTGATCCAGGCGCAGAGTGTGAGAGTGGTGACGTGTACTACCAAGATGACGTGGACCGAAGCTAAGATCCTGCACAGATTGTGATCCGTCTTGACCACCGCAGCTGCACATCGCATGAACCATTTTCGGAACAACTGCAAGTAGCAAGCGAGGTTGACGGCCGAATCCACAAAGCTGGTGGCCCGGCATTGGGTCGCTCTCTCAGCTCATGTTCGACGTTTGAAGTCTTTGTGCCAGCCAGCTCCGGCGCAGACCAAGTCCATGTTCAGAGCTGATGCATCACAAGACGGTGTCTCAATTCCACTAAGCTTGACATGCTGGCCACTTGCACCGCAGGTCGACTCTGCAGGCGTCTTCCGGAGTTGCTGGAGACTCACCTTTGATTGCCCCTTGATGTAGAGACCTTGCCAGTACTTCACTACTCACAGCACTGCAAGGCCGCCCGAAGACGACCCAGACGGACCATATCCAAGTCCCTACACACAGCGATGCGAGATCGGAGGCGCTCGCCTGACAAAGGCACACCTGGATCTGAGTTGGACTGTGCCAACGTGTGCCCTACGTTGGCAGAGGTGCCCGAGGGCAGCGAGCTGGCACCTGGCTCGATTCCTTCAGAAACTTGGTGACTGGGCATGGAATTTCGGGAAGGTCCAGCACTGCCAGTATGTTGCGCATGCTGTCGTGCCGATATGGGCAGGTTCCTCAGAGATGTCGACTATTTCTTGCAGACACATGTTCAGGTTTCACTCAGGGAATGAAACGCTTTACGCAAGGCCGGAGATTTGGACTTGGAGGAGCAGAACCGACGGCTGAGCCTTTTAAGAAAGGCTTCTTTGCCAACCCATGCCAATCGTTGGCACGTGCCATGTGCTGCTGAGAGGCGTATGTCTCTGCCTTTGCCGCTGCCGCAAGCTCGAGCAGTCCCGTGTTGGTTGCTCAGTGCGTCTGGTGGTGGTGATGTATTGGTTTTGCCTTTTTCTTGTTTGGGTGCGTGTGTGTGTGTGCGCGTGTTTTTAGCAGCAAGCCAGCAAGCCAGACAGCCAGCAAGCGGGCAGGCAGGCAGACAAGCAAGAAAGGCAAGCAAGCAAGGCAGGCAGGCAGCCAGAGCCAGCCGTCTTCCAGCCGGCAAGCAGGCAAGCATGGCATGGGTTCAGATGATCCACCATCGCCTAATGAGCAGTGGGTTTAAGAAATGGGATCAAACGACGGAGCGGAACAAAGAGATTTACCGCTATCACCTATTGAAGGGTGATGAGGTAGGCTGTGTTTAAGAAATCACAGAGCAACCGCCATGGGCTAGCGGCTAGTGAAGGGGGTGGGACCGACACACCAATGAGGGGGTGGATTTGGAAAATAGCATCAGCCGTCATCGTTTAAGTGACGAGGGGGCCGGCTTAGGAGATGGGATCATGAGGAGGGAGCAGGGCCTAAGGAACGGCATCAGCCGCCGTTGCTATCGCCTAATGAGGGTTGGGGGCGGGTTAAACACATGTGTGAGCACAATCCGCCGCCGACGGAAGTCGGTTCAAGAAATGGGATCCGCCGCCATCGCCATTGCCTATTGCAGGGCGGGCTTTAGAAATCTGATCAACCGTAAAGGCGAATACATTCTCGTTTGCGATGAATGGCGCTTTCCGAAGGATGCCGGAAGTGTGCATGAAGGCAAAATCTGCACCATACCATGGCTGGAGGGGAATTCAGGATACAGGAGTGTCCCGGTAAAAGACATCCATCTAATCTCGCGACTGTGTTTCTAGTGCTACTGGTAGCCCTTTGGGCTTCGTCCTGAGCTGCAGACGCTGAAGGCGACGGATCTGTTCGCCATTGCTGGGTGCTGGTGCAAAGATTGACGCTCAGTTCGTGGGTGCGGGGCGGTGGGGGGCTCTTCTCCGGATCCAGAGCTTGTTTTTGTTAGAGGCAGTTCCCGATCGACCTGGCGGCGCGTTGTGCCAGTGAGGCAGCCAAGGCGCTCAGGCAAAAGAGCAGTTGCAGCACAGCCGAGGTGAGCACTTCCGAAAGTAAAAGTCTCAGGTCCTCCTGGAATTGCGCAATCCGACGTTAATGGACTTGGAGGTGATTGCCTTCATCGACCTTCGGAAAGACTGTGCTGACCAGTTGATCCATGAGGCCGGAGCATATGATGCCATACCTCGCCATATCTCCCTAGCGAGTTGTCGTGCAAGCTGCCTTCCAGTTCAGCGGAAAGCTCAACCCCGTCAAGTGAGCAGCAAGGCTGAAAGCTGGAATAAGGCGCGGAGAAAGAAAGGGAACTCCGAAGTACGAGGTGCCATTGGCTCTATGACTCAAGCCCTGCTCAAGATCCATGCTTCAATAGCAGGATATAGAAGCTTTGCAGCCTCTCGGAGCTCAGCTAGCTACCAGCTAGCTTAAATGCGTGCTTCTGATGGGTCAGTGCAGAAGCAAGTTGCCCGTGTAGTCTATTGAAAGTGTACCGCTGCGACCCGGAAAGTGGTCGACAAGTACTTAGAGACAAACCCAGAGCTTGATGGAGTGGGCAAGATTGAAGCTTCTACGTCGACATGACGAAGGCGAGAGAGGGACATAGCTGCCATCGCACGATTTTGGCAGTGGTTATTTGCACTATCTGCGCCTTTCACTTCCCATTTTGCCGTTACAAGTGTAATTGTTGTAAGTGCGGAATGTGCACCTCTGGCTGTTTAGCATTGTCTGTGTCTATGATTATCTTGGCAGACATGTGAGACAACCCATGGGCGGCATTCAAGCTGTCGTGGGTTTTCATCCAAGTCTGAAGCCGGAACCCGAACCCCAGTCGTCACAATCCCTAAGCCCTGGCCCTGAATGCAATCCCTTGAGCCCAACCCAAGAGCTTCTAGTGGATGTAAACCTCCCGAAACTCTAGAACAAATCAAACAGCTGTAAACCCAACGGCCCGCAAACCCGAAAATCGTCAACCCCCGCAACCCTGAGAAAGCTAACTCCAGGTCCGGCAAGCAGGAAGCCCTAAATGCCAACACATCCCGAGCGAATCCACCCAAAACTCTAAATCTTCGGAGTCGTAAACCCTAACGAATCCTTGCCGTACATCTTTCTTAAGCGTTGAGCTGCAAGCCCTAAACTCACCGATTGGAACCCCAAACTCCGGAGACTCTGATGGCCCTGAGCCCCGAACACAAGAAAATCTGTATGGCCCCATCCCTGAAGCGTAGACTCCCAACTTTAAGCCTCAACCGCAGATCCCCAAGACAGAATCGGATAATCCGCCTGACACCAAGAGTTTGGCTGGCTTTGCACTCGGTGAACATAGAAAAGCTGCACTTTCCCGAATAGATGTAGACGCAGCTGGTGGAAACTCTCATGCCTAAATGCTGAAGGTGATCAAGTCTCAGATAGGCAGCAACAAAGACGGGGATAGCCGAAAAGTTAAGTTTCAGCTGCTCACGACCCAAACCTACGCTTCAGGAGCAGAGCTGTTTCAAGCAGGACGTTTATCACGTCTGAGCCTCCTCGGCCTCTGCATCACAGCTTTGCGCTGCTATGCAGGACTTCAAAGAGCTTGAGGAAGCTTTGGAAGAAGGTCTCTGGGAGGCCGACGCGCAGAAGCGTTACGGCCCTAGCCTTGCTCTTTAAGCTGAAAAGTCTGAGCGGCCCTGAGGTGGAAGGCGACAACCTATACTTTGCAGTGGAGGCCCCCCCAAAACATGGCCAGTGAACCGAAGAATCACTGTTCTTTTTTGTTCCTTCTGGAGGCCAAAGATGCTTCCTCTGCAGGAGCAGCCACGCTCACAGCAGCCACCTCTATCCATCACACGCAGTGCGCACGAGCACTGAGGTAGTAGCCAGTGACGGTGGCGTGGGTTCAATCGCAGAGCTTGTGTGCCAAGCTGAGTGCAGACAAAGAGGCTCCGGAACTCGACAGATTTCGCCGTGTGTGAGGCACCAGCTCAATGGTGGACACGGCTGTCAGGCCTGAGAGGGGTGGTTCCATTGGAAGACAGGGTCACGTGGTAAGCGCGGAAGGCCCTATGGAGACCGAGACGTTCTCCCAGACTCGCCCAGAAATAGTTGAAGATTTTCAGAAGGAGGATGCTCTTCGTGGTTTCTGAGCAGGTGACTCGCCTGACCATGGCTGTGATTTGTAGAGGCCTCGGGGCGGAGAGTGCTGCGGCTGTTGGTAGCTGGTAAACCGCCTCGTGTCTCTAAAGTTTTTGGCATGACGATGAGGTGAAACCATTGATCTGGAATCAAATGGTACCTTCACTGCTCGAAGCTTATACACCTCTGCTTTGTACATGCATCACAATCACCTGTCATCGGAGCTGTTGTGCATGGGATGAGAAGCTGGAGCGCAAAAGACACGACGATCACATCTGTATGAGACTGCACAGGCAGCTTAAGCTAGGAAGCGAAGATGACTCCCAACAACGATTCAACGATTTCATTTCGAGCTGTTGCATAAACTGACAGAACGGATGCGACATCTCTTAAATTATATGGGCAAAAGAGGCAAGGCAATGCAGTATTGGATATCAGGATGGTAGTGGCTTGATGCGTAGAAGCAGGTAGCAAGTCTGAAAGGAGGTTATATTGGTGGTGCTCCAAAATCTGGGTTCATGCTACTTGAGACGGCACGAATCGCAACTCTTTTGAGGCTGCTACCGAAAGGCAAGCAGAATGTCTCGAGCATCTCCCACTCCCACCCCCGTTCACACCGTCGCTTTCCAAGAACCGCTGCATTGTTGAAACAAGAAACATCGTGAAGTGCCCAATCGTCTCGTTTTGGCTGCAGTGTTGATGTGTTGCGGGTTGACGGGGCTGGCATGTGGCAGCCGCAGGAGTTCGCAGGCACAAGCAACGACGGAAATGAAAGTCAAAGGTCAAAAATTGATCTGCAGAGCAAGCGGGCGTGCCGAAATGGACAGTGTATAACTTCATGGCGAAACCGATGCAGCAGACACAAGCAGAGACTTGTGTGTAGTACTGGTGTTGCAACATTCACAGACTCTGTCGTCGACTTGTCACACGCTTCGCTACAAGCCTGCGGTTGCAGCAGATTGGCCTGGCTTTTGACGAAGACTTTGAGGAGACGGCTCTCCTGGTGTGGCCATCAAAACTTTTCTAGTCTTCTTGCTCTTTCCCGCGGCACTGGCCAGGCAGTCACAATCAGGAGGCCACGACCTGAACCAAGACTGCCGAGAGAGCCAGGCCTCACAGCTTCCAGTTCACGAGGGTCGCCGCCTGTGCCTCCGCGACGTGATGTGAGGAGACCCACCAGAAGAGCCGGAGATGCATCGGCCTTAGCCAGTTGCCTGCGGGCCCTGCGGGCCCTGAAGGCGTTGTGGGCACATGTGGGAACGGCGCAGGCCAAAGCCCATTGCACTCCACGTGAATGGTCAGGTGCACGGTAACAGCTGTCGCTTGACTCACTCATCCATGGTGCACGCAGCAAGCCGTTGCCAGGTCGCCGCTGAAGATGTTGGCGATCTGCCCGTGAAGATCGAATTCGACGTCCAGCTTTTTTGGGACGAGGCAGCGCTGCTCGCGCTCCGTGCGTTGCGCTGGCATGTCTGGAGCGATAGCTGCGCTGCCCAGACACGAACAGTGAGTCTTCGGCACCGGCTCATCCCGCAGAGTCCCAAGTTGCGAGTTGGCCACTCTAGAGGATTAGAACACTGCACGTTGCAGCATTGCAAGGCTCAGGGAGGCAGCTTCCGAAGAGCCGCCGCTTGGCGAGGTGGAGGCGATGTTTGTGCCGTTCTGGCGGCGTTTGGGCTGAGCTTACCATCGCGACGGTGCTCTGCTGACAAGGCACACACGACATCCACCGGCTTCTACACGACCGACATAGGATTCGACCTAGCAAAGGCGCGCTGCCCTCCTCAGCTGAGTTTGCATGCGATAACTCTCAGGCCGTTTTCCTGCGTGCTACCGGTACCGTGCGGGTGCGCCTGTTGCTGGGAGCCTTGGTCCTTGCACCCTCGCAGAGGCGCTCGCAGTGAGCTGCAGCCGTTCAGGTCCTTGGAGTGCCAAAGTCTGTGACTCGAGACCGGCGAGAAGCTCTTGAAGTTGAGCATGTCGATCTTATACAAAGTTTGCAGCGTGATCATTGTCAATTGCAAGGGCAGCTTGCTTGGCATGTCTCGTTGAGCTGTGGAGCTGCAGCTTTGCGTGGGACGCACGTTCATGGCTCGCTTTGGCTTGCAGAGGCGGCTGTAGGTAGAACATGTGCCTCCCATGTTTCATCATAGCCATGACATCAATTATCCTCACCGGCATCGCCTGCCCTTCCGGCGCTGCCGCACAGCCTGCGCTCAGTCTGCTGACATGCTGCGGGAGCATGAATGACCCCCAGGATGCAGGCGGCATAGGCAGGATGCCTTTCAGATGTGTTCAGTCATGCAGAAATGCAGGTCATCATTGATTGGCCTGTAGGCGTGGATCAGCAATGCCCCGTCTGCTGGAATCTTCTTTGCGAGCCAGTAGCTGATGCCTCAACCTGTATCCTTGCGGAAGCCATGAAGATGCGACTTGTCGTGACTCTTAGGCATGGCCAGGTTGCCCGCACCACTTCTGCCTGGTGTGGGTCCTGATATCGAACAGTACGTTCCCCCGGTTCCATCGTGGCTCCTGAGATATGTGCGCTACGGACTCGTCGCAAGCCAAAGCCGATGTGCCCGCTGTGTCGTGCTGGCAGCTCAGAACTCGACCCTATCCTAGCGATCGCCAGAAGCTGTCAGATGCGTATTGTAGCCATGCAGGCTCCGGCAAGCCAAGTCAGGCAAGCAGGAGAACTGCAGGCCGTATGAGCACCGTCTGTGTGGGCTTGCTTCTGCGGATTTGCGCGGCTACCCTTAGTTTGGTGGCTACGGCCACAGAGAGATCAATCTTGGATATTTCCATCATTTTCCATCTGAGTATGCAGGTGCCAGGAAGTTTTGTACCCAATGATAAATCCAGTACCATTCTGGACTCACGCCAAGCGTTCTTGCTGCATATTTCCCCACTGGCTTAAGCGGCAGCTGCAAAGCGTATGGTCCTTCAGGTCAATGCCGCCCACGCAGTTCTGATACGCAAGGCTTGGCGTGGTCTGCCCGCTGAGAATGTTGCAGCCGAGACCTTGCTCCAATTCTCGCCGTGAACTTGAACTTTAGCGCCTGCACCGGACCACGTTTAAAAAAAAAACGCGATCGTGAGGCAGCCATCGTGTCCTTTTCTGAAAGTCTTCCAGTGCGTGCGAGTTGACATGTTGCAATCAATGATGGACTGTCCATAGCTATTCTTTGCATGGTGAGCCGATCAACTCATTGCAGATGCAAGTCGGATTTACAGAATTGCACAGATGTAAGTATGTAGTCATGTGGTTGCAAGACCGTTTGGTCGTATGGTGTGCCTGTGCTCGAGGCTGTTGGCTATTCCGCCTACGAGTCCCAGCGTCGCGAGACATGGGCACAGGCAGCAGATCTAGACGCTGCTGGAGGCGACACGCACTTCATCTGCCACAGCGGCAAGAGCGTTGTTCTCGATCCTATCCGACGTCTGTCGCATGACACGAGCGACATCAAGCCTGACCTGTCGCCGGAAGAAGTCTAACTGTGTGCCTCAATCCCACTTGCAGGTTTGGGTGGTCCTTTACCCCTCGTAACTGGGGGAAGTGAGGCACGCTTGCTTCCGAGATCGTGTTCGACGTTTCTGCACTGCCCCGTAGGCTTGGCAGCGGTTGAGATTAGGCTCTCAGCAGGAGGCACGGTTCCCACGCTCCTTGTCTTTGAGCTGTGAGCACTCGAGAAGTTCAGCAAGCGAATGCAAAGCCAGCGGCTGCTCAAACAAGCATCCTTCCCGATGCTATCTGATGCTATGTAGCAGCTTCGCACTGCCAGGTCATACTTGGGCCAACATACGGAGAGTTGCTCAGTCCTCTGCGAGCTTCAAGAGCCAGTGCCATGAGTTGCTGAAGCAGACAGGTTGCGACGTTCCAAAGACAGAAAGCAGAGCTGCACGAGTCTCAGGGGCTCAGTCCGTCCCTCGTGCGGTGCCGGCCGGGCCTTGGGTTGTGCCGAGGCTCCGCCTTTGCGGTGCTGCTTCAGTGCCAGTCCCAGACCTCCCAGACCCATCAGTTCCATCACTGTAAGACTGTAAGCCACCGCCACCGGCGAAGGCCCGCGCGCTTCGAAGTGGGCGCCAAAGGACGTGTTTGCCGCATCCTACACGAGAATGAAAGCACTACGGCACGTCGCTCAGCGGCTTTCAGCCTCGTGTGGATTGAGCATGAGACTCTGTGCTAAGGAAGGGCATCGGCATGCCGTGCTGACATGCCTTGGAGTCTCAGAGCTCTGTGCCGCACCATAGCGCCGTGTCGCGCCCTTCTGCGCATGGGCAGGTTTTGGTGGAGGCGGGAGCTGCATGTCGGATCATCGAGCTCAGCGAGGACTTGGAGGCGAAGCAAAGCGAAGAGTGAAGCAAAGCAGCAAAGCCGCCGAGCTCATCGTCGCATGTAGTTGGAGTGTGGCGCGTACACGCGCATGTAGTTTCCGCCACTTCTGGGACTTTTTCGGGGTGGGGTGGGGTGGGGTGGGGGGGATGATTCCGTGCTTTTGGACTTCTGCAAGCCCAAAACGCACCAGCTCGACTGTCTCCATCCAAGCCCGAAGCATTGACCCCCAAGACTCCGCACCTCGAGTCGTTCTCCGTCCCGCGCATTCGGAGTCAAAGCCGGCATGGTGACGCAATGGCTTGCGCTGGCCTGATCTGCACGTTATCCTGCTTGGCACATGGATGTACTGCAGGAATGGCTGGAGTCTGATGTGGATGTTATCCTGCTGGGATGGAGTCTGATCTGGACGTTATCATGCTTGGCATATGGATGCTCTGCGGGAATGGATGGAGTCTCATCTGGACGTTATCCCGCTGGGATGGAGTCTGATCTGGACGTTTTCATGCTTGGCACATGGACGTTCTGCAAGAATGGCTGGAGTCTGATCTGGACCTTATCCTGCTGGGCTGGAGTCTGATCTGGACACTATGGCGAAGCATGCCCGACGGGGCGCCGAGCATGCCAGACGAAAAGGCCACTTTCCGTAACAACTACTTGCGATCAAGTACTCAAACAGCCTGTCCCCCAGCCCCAAAGTAGGAAAAATTGCCGGATCTGCTGAAAACCCACCCCTGCCGATGTATTCTGCACGTCCATGACCCAGTTCAATGCGAGCAAGTAGTCAAATAGCCTCCCCCCCTAAAATTGCCCAAGATGCTGAAAACCCACCCCTGCCGATGTTTTCTGCACGTCCATGGCCCTTTTCAATGCGAGCAAGTAGTCAAATAGCTTGCCTTGCCCGACATGCTCAAAACCCACCCCTGCCGATGTTTTCTGCACGTCCGTCGTTGAGAACATGCCTTTTGTACCACGCGCGGGAATGCGCCACGAACCATGTAGTTGCTGGTGCCAGGCGCAGAGCGGCGCCACTGGCTTAAACGGTCAAGCAAAATCACCTTGGTCTCATTGCTCTCTTGCAAGGCAGCGCCTTTGGTGATAGGGAAGCTTGAGGAGCTGGATGAGGAGGAGCTGGCAGCGACCCTATGTGTATGGACAGATTTCACAGGCTGCTGCTCAGAATTCAAGGTTCTCGAGGAGGGTCCGCTGGCGGCAGCCTCCGTGCGGGGACACAGCGTGTTCGTAAGGCTTTGAGCACGGGACTTGGGTCCTTACGGCCTTGGAGTCTTAGAGGACATTGTCAATATCCTCGGTGTGCTTGGACGCAACCTTCAGGTGAGGAGAGTTAGTCCCGCTGCTCCGCTGCCTGCCGCTTTTCCCGTCGTGCTCGCAGGCTGTACGGCAGCGGTGGATGATGACAGCGATGTTGCAGTTACTGGACGAGGCCCTGCACCTTGTGAATGCGTGGCGGCATTGCGTATCTTTTTCCATTGCTTTTGCTTTCCCAGGACCGGCGGAACCTGGAGAATTTGCAAGCAGATCGGCAAGGGCCGGAGCCTCTGAGCCGAAACGGCCCGGCAGCAGAGTGCACTGTCCTCGAGGCTCGAGTCCATGCTCGACGTGATGATGTCATACCGGCCGCGGCCTCGAAGCCTCGAGTGCAAGCGGTGGGCGGTGGATGACCCGCTTCGGCAAGGCAAATCATTCGGCAGATGGACACGTTGCTGTCGCAAGCATCAGAAACGGTTGGGGCCCTGGAACCTGGGGGCGCAGACTTTTGATTCTCACCTGATTCTGACTCCGACTCTGTCCTGCGTTCTTCCAGGCTGAGCTGCTCTTGCCGAGAACAGATGGCGAACGCGAGGAGGATCTGTCAGACATGGAATTCAGGGCGAAGGGGCGAGTTTCAAGCATGTTTGACCAGGCGGACCCTTCGCTTCCGACACCCGAATCCATGAGTTCTCCGCATGGAATCCAAGCGCCAACGAGGCGGACAATGTGTGGCAAGCTGCAGACTTGTCGTGAAAAGCAGGCATTGCCTCAGGGACACGAGCAGCAGGGGTGGAGGGCTTGGACAGGTGGCACAGCGACTTCTTGTTCTCCGAAAGGCCGATAGATGGCTGGAACGGCTGCCCGTAGAATGTGCAACACCGGTAGCAATCCGCGAAGAAGGTCCCGGACCAGATGACCTGGAACAAGACTCGTCCGCCGTCGCGATGAGCCCAAGGCCTAAGGATGCAGTCTCCGAGTAGAAAACGGCCAAGCAGAGGCCCCTGGCCCTGGCCGACTTCACCTACACCACCTTCAGATGCGAGACTATGCTAGACGGCGGCGATATGCAAAGGGGCTCCGACACAAACAGGATGCCGGGCAGAGTTGGGACCGACGGAACCGTCACTGAGAAGCGGCGGTGCCGTGTCACTCACGGCATGAGTGAGCGGGCTTTGTAAACGCTCCGGCTTGGACAACACCGACTGCGGAGCTGCACAAGACTGCGTGGTCGCGAGAGTGGAGGGGAGGGCCAGGGGGCGAGAATACGGGGCTGCCTCTAGGCGTTTTGTTACTGTAGATTCAGGTGGGGGGGGTTGCCTTGGTAACCCCGGCGGAGCTGCCGCCCACCCCAGCCGATTGGGAGAGCGCCGTTTGCGCAATGGGAGAACCCTGTGAAGGGCGGGAATTGAGAAGATTCTGGTCAGGCGGCTTCCACCTGTGAGCGACGAGGCCGAAAAGAGAATTTCGCCCCCAATATCTGGTGCACCCTGAAGTCTCCAAAACAGGTCTCTGCCGCACCGGCAGACACAATTGCTGCGCAGCCAGGGGAGCCATTTCCTGAAAAGCAGTGTGCACGCATCTCCGTGTCGTAGTCGCAGCTTGGGCCAAGCCGTTCACTGCTTGAGGCCTCGAGGTTCCGGGGGACGCTCAGAGCCCAGGGATCTCCCGCCTGCGGAAGTCTCAGGGGGAGCCTCCGCATCGGCTCGTAGACCTAAGGCCACCTAGTCCACTAGCGACCTGGTAAACTCTGGTCGGAGGTTTCTCAAGCCGAAGCCTTGCGCAGACGAGGCTTGGTGCGTCAGGTCTTTCGGCGTGTGACTCTCTTCCAGTGCTCCTCTACTACTTGGTAGCAGGCAACATTCTTCCCGCAGTCGGTGCCAGTGTTTCTGGCGTGAGCCTGCCAAGATCGCAAAAACGCAAGTCTGTGAAGAGAGGCAGTTCTTGTGACTGTGCTAGAATCCACCACACGAGGCAGGCGCGCTGCTGTCCAGAACGCCTCCAGCATTCCGGCGAAACAGGTTTGCGGCGCAGATGCATGGGAACTTGAACCACGTGCTGAAGACAGCTGGTCGAAGGAACCTGCCCGTCACTTTGCAGCGAGCCGGCATTTACCCTCGCAATGTTCAGGGAAATCAGGAGCAGTGTCGCCTTTCTTAGCCCGCAGCATCAAACTTGAGAGAGCCCTGGCCTACCCGCACCCGCAGGGCACTCGTGGACGCTGAACAACAGTGTAGTTGAGCAAGACCCGAATGCTGGGCACTTGCTGGACATAGCTTACACAAGCTAGAGCAAAGCTCTTTTAGCGAGGCTGTTGAGACAAATGTGGCCAAGCCATGCGATTCGTGTTCCAGTCTGTCTGCCTCGAAAAAAGACAACTGCGACTGACGATTTAATGCAATCCAAAATGAGCCCATATGCTCTGACCTTGTTGGTGTGCTACTTTGGCTCAGGGCTGCATTATTCTTTGTACAGACCTTTGCCCACAAAAGCTGGAAGGCATCCGACAGCTCTGCAAGGTTGCCGGGACTGCGATGTCAAGGGAATACCTGCGCTGGCAAGGCAATGGCTGAGACAACTTCTAGCTCTCGCAAGTCAAAGTTGCAGAAGGCGAGGCCATCAGTCGCGCTGTGCTGATGATGTAGACCGGGGGCAGCCGAGCAACTAGAGGCTAGCGCAGAGGCAGTCCCAGTCTCAGAAATCGATGTGCAGTGCATGGGAGTGTGACGAGAATGCTTGCATTGATCTGAGGGCGAGGTCCCAGTCGGTAAAGGAGGGAGGCAGCGCAAAGTCTTGCGTGAAAGCATCCAGGCTCGCTTTGCACAGCTGATTTTTTTGGAACAGCTCTTTTTGTCACGGTTTGCTGTTCTGCACTAGACAGAGCTTCTGCAGTTATCGCCACGACTGCTGAGCCACTGTGTACAAGCCCGTGTATGCTCAAGCTTTCTTGTCAGGGCATCACAAAGCCCGCAATCCGACGCCTTGCTCGACGTGGTGGCGTCAAGCGCATCAGTGGCCTCATCTACGAGGAGCTTTGTGCCGGCGAAAGTCCTTTCGGGATGCCTTGCTTTCTCTGCGTCCACCCGCCCCTCACACGGCGCGATTGAGTCAGCTTATATAACTGAAACACGTGGGTTCTGCGGGATGGCACAATTCGACAAGTGACCTGTGGCAAACTGTCTGGCTTTGAGCAGAGGCTTACAACCAAGCCAGTATATGCGCATGGTACGTAACCTGCAGGTTTTGGAATGGTCTCATCGGGTGCAGCCGGCGTCGGCAGAATCACAACAAATTGCAGAAGCAGGATGTAGTCATGCCTCATTCTGTATTGCAAAGAACCTTCTCAGGAGACTCGCGGTGTCTTGAAAACCTTCTTGGAGAATGTTCTCCGTGATTCGACCGGGCCTTAACTTGGACATGTGTGAAGAAGTTGTGGTGTTTACACCTGCAAGACTTCAAGGATCACTTACACAGAACATGCTCGCCGCAAGACCGTGACCGTGTGTCTGGCATCGTCTTCTATCAAAATATGCGATGCCGATGCAGCGATACATCCGCTGCCGTGTTGCGGCCAGGCCATGGACATTGTGTATGCGCTGAAACGCCAGGGCCGGACGATCTATGGCTTTGGCGGCTAGGCCACCGCGACAGTACTCTACTGTAAGCCCTGGAAACGCCCTACTTTGGACAAGGAGTTGATGCTTACATGCATGGACCGTTATTTATACTGTTCTTGTCAAGCTTGGACTCCAAAGTGCTGCTATGCACAGACGATATCCTCGATTAGAGCTGTGTACGCTGTGATCAGCTTGTTGTTCAGTCCATCAGTCTTCCAATCCGATCTCAATCATTACCATCAGATTCGAGCATGGCATGTTTGCTTTCTTGACATCTGCAACAAAAGCTAGGAAAAAGTCGATTAGGGCTGGGCGATATTGCCACGAGTCCTTGTGTAGACTTGTAGTTGTTACTGTATCAAAAAAATTCTGATGCAAGATCTTTGTGAGACTTGCTTCAGTCCATCTTGCCTGAAGGCTGGATTGGCAGCATCTCTTTCTGAGGGGATCCGTAACGTTGCATTGCCGAATGCCCAATGCAAGTGTGATACCCGAAGCGACCGTGCATGTGGTCAGTGATATGACATCACACAGTACTTTTCGCGAAGGAGTGGTATGAGCAGCTTTCGGGTATTTTGAGAGATCCATGGCGATCCAGAGTCCCACAGCAAGGCGTTTATGTAGGGAATCGGTGCCGGGGCTGGGTGAAAGGCGGCGACCATGCACGTGCAGCAGTGTAGTGTAAACTTCAATAGCCAGCAGCATCAATGCAATGCAACAAGGTGTTGCCGTTGCCCATGCCTGGTAGCCTGTGTAGAATGTAGAGTACGAGGACAAGCGAGCTCGCCCTGCTTGAGCGTCACAGGGCAATTAATGGCTCGCTAACCTCCGTGGCGCCGGGGTCACGAGGCCACTAGTGAAGTGCTGACAACAATCTATGACTTGACGACATCATTCTGATGCACACGAGGAAAGGGTGAGCGTTTTCATGTGTGGTCGCAGAAAGCGACATGTGCTGACCGCCTCAGAAAAATACTGCAACATATGCAAATTCTTCTTGCGAGAACACATTTGCTAGTGAGCATTCTCTGTATCCTATGGCATGCCATGAAATGCCATGAAGCCGTGATGTCGTTCGCTCTTCGGGGCTCCCGAGTAACGTGCACCTGCTGCTTGCCGCTCCGTCCTGCATCCCCAGGTGCCTTGAGCCTCTACTGACTCTACTGCACCGCTACGTGAGTCTAGCGTCGAAGCTTCTTTGTGTCCAGTCGCATCCAGGGCAATGGCGGAGACCACTTCGAGCTCACGAAAGTCCAAACTGCAGAAGGCTCCGATGGATCGACTCAAGACGAGCTGCCAAGAGCTGTGTGCAGTGCGGTCATCGCTCCATTCCTGCAGGCGACAGTGAGGACCCGAGCACCAACTTCGCCAATACTGGAATCAAGCGACCACGTGCATGCCGAGTGGCTTTTTTGAACTGAGGCTGAAGAAGTTCCAGTGGGAAAGGCAGGCAATAAGCAGCGCCGCGTTCTCCGTGAAAGCATCCAGGACCTTCAGTTACGGTGATCATTTAATGCCTGTCATGAAGACTTTTGCAGTGTTGTGTTGCGTCTCTCCAAGCGCAGGGAATCACAAAGCCAGCAATTCGGCGCCTGGCCCGACGTGGTGGTGTGAAACGCATCAGCGGGCTCATCTACGAGGACATATAGGGGATGCTAGGTGCCACTAGCAGGTGCCCATGGCCTTTCTCGGAACATTTGGAGTGACGGCGCGCTGCGTCGAGACGGACTGACACGATGAGTTCCACTGACGACCAGCCATGACCACCAGGACGACCAGGAGAACAGGTAACATGAGACCACGAAGAAAGCCCACGAGACCACGCAGAGACCAGGAGACCACCCAGAGAACGCAGGACACCAGCGGGAGACCACCAAAAACATGCTCAGACTGCACAAACTGGCGGGCGATTTAGGCAGTTGGAGGCCAATGTATAGGACCTACATCTTGCTTTCCGGGGGACACGGCTGCACGAATCATGTGTAAATGGTAGAAATCGGGTTTTAGCCCAAACTAGCTATGCGCCGCAACGCGATAAGAGCGTGGTGCGGGGACCTTCCGTCGCTTGAATTGCGCTCACTGTAACCAACTCTCTTTGCTTTCGACGATGGAACCCCGTAGTACCATGCTGTTTGCGGGACTTATGGCCCAGACGTACAAGACAAGCCGTCTACTTGGCCATTTGTTCCACAGAGTGATATAAGATACGATTATATTCGGGATCTGTGGGCGACAACGCAGGAGGTCGAGTTGAGGAAGCAGTATTGCCTGCACTTCGACGGATTCAGGGCGTGCTGTGTGGCAACTGACCTTCCTGCCTCTGTTGGGTGCCACTTCTGCTCGGATTTCCGATTCAATTTCTGCTTTTCGTTGTTTTTCCCGAGACGACCTTGTGCCATTCAAGATGTGATTTGGGCCGGGCTGCAGGCGTTTTTGCGCACGAGTCGGTGTTGCACTGGGCCTGCAGCTGGCAGAACTTACCCAGGCTTACGGTAGATCAGGGCTCCACCCCAAGCCACCGTGTACTTGTTTGTCTTCTTTGTCAGATTTCCGTTGCAATCCGACCCCCGGAGGGGCATCCAGCTCTTTGTGGTCACGTTGAAAAGGGGTGGAACGTCGGAGACGCGCTCGGGAGGTTAAGAACATTCATGCGTGCCTGAGTCTATGATGGACTGTCCTTCCTTTCTTGCAGCCGCTTTAATTCTTGCGATACAGTTTGCGCTTTCAGGGCTGGTCCGGGCAATGAAAGAGCGGCCTGCTGCCAGCCCTGTTCTAGAACTCCGAACAGTATGGGGCGAAGTGTTTACGACTATCTTGGCCATGCTGAAGGAAACCCGCGGTGTCTTGAAAACCTTCCTGGAGAACGTGCTGCGCGACTCGAGCTCCCCTTGGATTCCTCGTGATGCATCAGGTGTCGTTAACTTGAGAAATGCTGAGGATTACCTACACAGAGCATGCACGCCGCAAAACAGTTACGGCAGAGGCCTTACTTGCCCGTCAGAGAAAGGATGCTGCCTGTGTATGATGAGTTCTGGAGTTCCTGGTCCCCTTGACTGCCTTGCATCCGCCTGGATTGACCAGATCGACTAGGTGGCAGGAACATAGGACATGACTTGGACATGACAGACATAGGATGTGACCGTGTGGCACCCCACATTCACAGCCAGTGTGGAGGGCATCAGCACGTTCACATCCAGGGAAGCTGGGGTGGGAACATCGGTGACCATTGGGCTGGGGGTGGGTCAGGGGCACAGGCCGAACCCTGCCTCATACAGGGCTGTTTCGTGATTTTCCTGTCTTCGCCGCGACTACTAGCCTGAGGCAATGGACATTGTCTATGCTCTGAAGCGCCAGGGTCGCACCATCTACGGCTTTGGTGGATAGCAGGCACGGAGGAGCTACTCCTGCATACGCGGATCGCCCGACATTGTGTCGCACAGCATTCTCCCACAATCGTGTCAGGTGGACGTGCATGGGTCTGAGAAGGCGTGGATCAGTTTGACACAGTGTGGCAGGTAGATCTGGCAAGCCTCCGTGCAAAGGCGTGGCTTAAAGGCCGACTGGAAGGGCTTGAAATCGCTTCAAGTGTGCAGCTCTGCAGTTGCACTCTGCGGTGTAGCAGTTCCAGAGTCACATTGGATCGAGAAAGTGTATGAGCTATTTATGGCAACTTGGTCGTTCTTTCTTTATGTTCATCTTACAGCAGCAAGCTGTAATCTGCATTTCAGCTTTGTCGCAAGGTCCTTTGTTTCACTGTTCTTCGTGAGCGTGAAAGCACGCACACGGAAACATGTGGATGCCATGAAGCGATTGTGGTAGAGACCCTCCTGTTTCGTGATTTAACGCTCGCGTCGTTGTCCCTTCTGCGCCTGAGCACAGTGCGTTGCCTTGTCATGGGGTCCGGGCAAGTGCAGCGCCTACGATCAAGATGGGGTGTGAAGGAGAGGAGAAACAGCACTGTGTTCTTCAGCCTGCCCACGGATGTGCTGTGGCGGCAGACTCCGCAGGATTCTGCAGGATTCGAGGAACCTTACATAGTTTGCTGCGGCCGTGGTTCTTTGTGCGAGACGATGTCACCAGACCGAGCTTTGCAGCATCTACATGCCGGTATTGGTATCATGCAGTTAGGAATACCTCTGCAAATATTGTCATATTGCCTTTAGTGCTCTTGAGCTCACTCGACTCTCTAGCTTCGGGTCTGCGTCGAAGCCTTAGACTTCACTTCTGTGGATTTGCTCTTGCTGCTTCCTGCCCGACCGATCTCAAGGTCATGTGCGGAATCTTGGCGCTCTTTGGAGTTCAGGCCGCTTTGGGACCGGGCAGTCATTTGTAGCCTTATTCCTGTCGGGCAGGAAGCAGGTCCGCTCAGAAAGCAGGTCGTTGAGGCCGCAAAGCTCCTGCGCCAGCACCTAAGAAACGTTCTGTCAGAATGTTCCGAGCAGCCGTGTAGCTGGATGCTGACAATGCTGACAAAGGACACAGAGGACCTGACTGGAGTGGAGTCTACTGCGAGGCTCACGTCTGCCATGGAGCAGCTGGGCATTCGCTGAAAGTGCAGTGTGTGCGTGAGGGGTCCGCAATCATTGCCCACGAGCGACTGGCCATTGTCGATCCTGACAGTGGAGATCAGCCCCTCTACAACGAGGCGAAGGGTCGAGAGTACGCTTGCAATGTTTTAAGTAAGCAACTGAGACACGCACTCATGTCTGCAACCCCCTATGTGCTGATCATTGCAGCGCAGAGCTTATGTGCATGCTTTTTGCGAAGAAGACTGTCTGGTCGATGCGAGTTCGGTGAGCTTTTCGACTCGAATGGTGGCAAATCGATTTGAATTGAAGACCCCGTTTTGCCTGCCTAGGATGTCGTATTCTCGGTCGGTCCCGTTGGTCGCCACAAAGATCTTCGCCTTAGGGCTTCGGGGCTTCTTGGCATTGGCTTTAAGAGTTTTAAGCTTCGTTGAAATTTCCAAACACAGAATGTGTCGCAACATGCTCGAGCTTCCAGCCTGTGCAGCGGTGACCCATTCCCCCTTGAACCTTGAACGCCCCCAAAGCTCCAAACCACCCCCTATGCGCTGCCAACGGTCCAGAACGCCAATAGTAAGCCCCTCAGGAATGCCTGCATTTCCATCGGAAGCCGCACAAAGCCGCTGTTAAAACCCCTCTAGCCTAGCAAAGCCGTTATCACGCCCGTTCAGCATGTTTGTCCATGCCTTAGGAAACATTATGAACCTCGAAATCAAACCTGGCTGGAAAAACCTTGCAACACAGCACCAGGGTTGCACAAAAACACCGCAACACAAAAACTAGTGCATCGTTTTGGTTTTGCACAAGAAAATCTGACAAGGACAAGAGGTCAGCTCATGCTGAAATCATACATTTGGCCTGCAGAAGCATGACGGGTACATTGTGCTCGCAAGAGCAAGAAGCGTTGTGGGAAGGCGAAAGACATTGTTTTGGGCGTGAACGGCGAGATCTACAATTACGAAGACCTGCAAAAGGGTTTGGAGGCTCGGCCTCATGCCTTTTCCAGCGCTCACTGGCTGAACCAGTCTGGCAGGCCCGCGCTCCCGGTAAGCATCGGTTCCTCACCAAGAGCGACTGTGAGGTGGACTAGGGAATGAAGGCTGTCGCTGCGAAGTTCTCGTGTTAGCTTCTGAACAGGTCCTGCTCCACCTGTATGCCGAGGTGGTGGTTTCTCTGGCAAGCGTGTCGCAGATGATAATGGCTTGATGACTAGCCTGCAGGATGGCATCGACTTCATGTCGAAGAACGAGGCTATCTCTTTCACCACCTCTTGCAGTTCTGTCCGACAACGCTCAGGTGTGCGGTATGTATGCCTTTGCGATCTGGGACAAGAAGAAGCACTCGTGCCTCACAAGAAGAACAGTCGAGTGAACCGCAGTGGCTTCCGCTGACATTCTTGGCACAGCCAGAGGCCTCCAACTGTACGTGAGGTGCAGCGATCGCATCCGAAATTTTGTATACTCTGGCCAGTCATCGTCATCTTCATCTTCACCGTAGTCTCATTGTCACCGTCCCCGCCGCCATCATCATCGCCATCACCGCCACCAACACTGTAGCGTTCATTGTGCTCGCAAAGTTGGTTCGCTAACTGCGCATCGCCCATTCCGCCGATCAGCCGAGCTGGGTTTAGGGTTTAGGGACTGCTCGGCTGCTCGGCGTAGCACGCTTTGGGGCCCAAAAGCCACGTGCAAGCGTTTGCCAATCCGACGCCAGCAGCGGCAGCCCAAGCAGCAGCTTCGGCGCCAGCATCACCAGCACCGCGACAAACACCCCGAGGACACACAACAGCAACAGCAACCGCAACAGCAACCTTAGCAGCACCAACAACAACACCAACAAATACACCAACACCAGCAGAAGCAGTCATAACAGCAGCAGCAGCAGTAGCAGCAGTAGCAGCAGTAGCAGCAGCAGCAGCAGCAGCACCAGCACCAGCACCAGCACCAGCGACAGCAACAACAACAGCTGCGGCAGCAGCACCGTCCACAACAGCAACAGCCACCAGTAGTTCAACAGTTGCCAAATAGCCCCACCACCAGCACCGGGAAGAGCACCGGCACCGGCACCAGCAACAGCAGCCGTAGCGGCAGCAGCACTACCACCACCCCATCACCAGCAGCAGCAGCAACACCAGCAACAGCACCAACAACAGCAGCCACCAAGACAGTTAACATCATCAACAACGGCAACAACAAGAACAGAAGCAACTGGCAAGAACAGTAGCAGCAGCACCTGCAGAAGCAGCTACAAACAACACTGACGACAACAACAACAACCACTATCGTATCTCAATTTCTCAGCAATTCCGAAGAACATGGCGTGACTCAACGCCTCATCCGGGTCTATTCTGAGCTCGGGAATCGGTTGATGGATGCGTGTTGTTGTTGCGGTGTTTATCGCAATCACCTCTGTCTCTCCCTCTATCTCTGTGCTGGTGCGCATGTGCGATCAGTTGTGCTTGCAAGGTACGTTGTCGCGCGCGACCCTGTTGGAATCATACCCTTGTACATTGGCTGGCTCATGTCTCAGCAGCTGCGACAAGCCCTTCCACAGCAGCAGAGCACACCCGTATCTCTGGTTTTGTCGCAGGGGGGCCGATGGGTCTGTGCAAGTCGCGAGCGAGCTCAAGGCCCTGCACAAGGCCCAAATACATGGATGCTCAGACGGTTCGTGCCAGTGTGCGATCGGAAACTTGTTGCGGTCAGAGGCTCTGCAAACAGCTTTCCACACCCTCAACCGATAGAGGACCTCACACAAATCAGTCAGTGTCGTTCAAGATTCAGGACTCGAGCCATGCGAAAGAAGTGAATAATGCAATGAAAGGCGTCTCCCACACTCAAGCAAGCTAACAGTTAATGCTGTAGAAGGGCAGTGCTGTTACACCGGTCTAGTCCGAAAGCACCTAGATGATGGCATGGCAGCAGCCTAGCCCACGGCTCAGATGGAAGATATGCACCATCAAGAGGGAATTAAAGGAAGTTCTAGCTCATTCGCAGGTGCCACGGTGAGCCACAGCGTGGTATGGGCAACAGCAGCTGTCAGTCATGCGCAGTAGATCCTGCCTCAGACACGCTCAACAACGGAGAGACGTGTGCCGGCGGGTTAAACATCCTGCATCCTCAGGCAGATTGCGACAAAAGCCCAGCAAGGCCGTGCGCAGCACCAGTGCTCCAAAGCTGCTGGGACTTTTCAAGCCTTCCGATTCAGCAGTCATGCTCATGGGCCACGGTTGCTGTTCTGTGCTTTATGCTTCACTATGCAACTGACACACCTGCTTTGCCACACAGCTGAGTTGCTTTTGGGCTTTTGGAGCGTGGATGCTCTGCATACAAAGCTAAGGCAAGCCGCTGGGAAGCCAGGCGGCAGCCTTTTTGAAGCTTTCAGCTTAGGTGCAAACTGCTCCCTTGTAGGTCTCCTCGCCGAGCTTAACCTGGGTGGTAGCCCCAGCGTGGATCAGAGTAGCATGAGCAGTGGGAGGCTGCAGCAGTGCCGCTTGCCGTAGACTTTTCGAAGGAGTTTAGCCCACTTGGCCTTGATGCGGCCACGTTGCAGCACTTCGTCCTGGCCTCAGTGGCACGGAAGATCCGACTTCCAGACGGCAGTGTCGTTGGACTCCCTTGTGCTCCTTGGTAGTTTTTGAGCCCTCGCTGAAGAGAACAGATTTGGAAGGCCTCGGTTATCCCTTACTTTGGTGGCTTTGCACAGCTACATCTTCGGACTTGCGCAAACTGTTAATCTCCAGCCATGCCTCTGCTGTGATGAATGAAAAAGAAGAAGTATGTTTTACTTTGTGGTGTCATGTCCGAGTTGCACCGGCGTTACCTAAGGCTGTTCAGCTGTTGTCCCCAAGCTTCAACGAGAGTGGCGGACGAAAGGCTTCCCAAAGCTGGGCGCACTTCCATGCTGAAGTTAGATGACTGCTTGCGCAGGGGGAGGTGCTGAGGAACTTTGTCAAGAGTATATCAGCTGCTTACCGACAAGTTGGGTTCCACAACTTTATGCATGCCCCTGGCTTAGCTCCCTTGTCAGAGTGCATGTCCGTAGTCGAGTGCAGTACCCTCGATGCGGATCGTGGCACGAGGCCGTCGACACGCTGCAAGCGATGAGATGGCAATGTGCCCATGCTCAGCCTTGACACTGATGCTCGGAGCATTGTCTTGCAGGGTTCAGCAATGCTTCATGCAGGCAGCCAGCCGCCTTGGGACAAAAACCTGCAACATTACCAGCATTTTGCACTCTTGATTGCCGCTGTTGCTGTCCGAACCTCAAGGTGGCACACGAATCTGTGTACTCGCTTGGAGGTTTCTGAGGGTTCGTGGGACCTGGCCTTGAGGTTGATGTTGGCCACCCTGGCTTCGATAACGCCTTCCTCGTTGATTCGGGTGATCCCATTGCCTCATGCTGGGCCCCCGGAACAGACAGTCACACCAGATCACACAATCATTTTCTGTTGAAGCACTGAAGCACATCGTGGCGAAGGCTACAATGACATGTCTCCGTTGGAGTCAACCTGACACGTTTGTAAAAGGCGTGTGGCTGGCTTTTGTCTGCCTTGCCTCTGCCAGGAACATGCACAGTAGCAAGCTGTTCGAGATTCTGAAGAAGGATAGCCGATCGCAATGTGTCGAGGGCCTGTGGAATGAGATACATCTAGTTCAGGATGGACACAATGTCCTTGGGCACATCCCAAGTGAGGCAGGGCCTTGGGAAGTTTCAGCCGCATCTGCAGCAAGAGGTTCAGTTGCAAAGCTATATTGTTACGGTCTACTGCGATGCGAATGCCGTCGCCAGGAATTCCGCGAGATGCGAAGGCTCACGATAGACCTCATTCTCCACACAGACAAGTATTGCCAGGGGCCAAGTCGGCAGGGACATTGCAATCCGGAACATGACTGTGCAACACGGCGGTTGCGGCCCCGTGCCTAAACGGCTTCTAGTGAGTCTAGTGAAATCTTTGCCTTAGCTCAAGCTTGGGCAGCGTAACCAACGATCAATGCGAACGTCGACCGTGCCCGTGAGTCTGCGGTTCAAACTCACTGATCACTTGACGAGTTCCGCTGTTTACTTGCCGTTGAACGTAACTTATGACCTGCGAACATGGCTCCGGTCGTTCATCGCGCTCCACAGGGATGCGTTGACATCGGAAAGCGCTGCCAAGGTCACAGAGATGTCGTTGAAGACGTTCGCATCCTGGCACGGCAAGGTGGGCAAATCCAAGCTGCGCTAGTTTTTGCTTGAGGATTCATGCTCCGGTGATGACAGCCTGTCATGCAGGCTACGCACCAAAGAGTGTGGATCCGTCATCCGAAGAAGGCGATTACGGCAGCTTCAACCCTGGACAACGCTTTTTGCTGTTTTGCAAGGCGCCGCCATTCTGCAGGCAATGCCCTGCCCTGCACCTTTCTTGACTGCGACATCATCTTCTTAACTGTCCAACTTGCTACGGATTTTTTGTATCAGGTAGTCATGCGGGCCATGCTGTTGACCGCAGACCTCTCCAACCAGTGCAGGCCAGTCTTGAGGAATATTTTTTTCTCTCTCTCTCTCTCTCTCAGATCATTTTTTGTGACCTTCCAGGTCGCTGGACACTGCAAACGCCTGGGCTGCAATGTTGCAACAAGAGCTAGGCTCCCTTGAAGCGAGCTTGCAGGCTCCTGGTAGGACCTCCTGAGTCGTAGGCCTTCAAGACGAGCAAGAGCGGGAGCTGGGCCTGCAGGCCGCTTTCTTTCTGGCAGTGGCATAACTTTTCTGCAAGCTGTCAAGGTTTTGCCACTTAATCGCTGGAAGCGGCTTGGCAAACCGAGGCCCAGAGGCCCAGAGGCCAGGCCCCGACCTCTGAGGCCTGCGCTGGCCGACCTTCAGCTCCATCTGGGCATGACTCGCACTGGGCCCAAGCCTCAGCAGAACCAAGGAGCTTGCGGTGCGAAGCTGAGCGTAGTGAGCGCACGAGTGGCCGCTTCTCTTATCCGTGTCTCTTCGGCTCCGTGGTTTGGGTTTGAACTGAAAACAGGCAACTTTCATGGAAGGTAAAATCGATTAGTGAGGTTAAGAGCCATCAACAGGTGGCTGCTCGTTTCTGCTGAGGGGCGCGGAGCCTCTTTTACTACACTATCAGGAATGACTTTTCTTGAGGATTTCTATGAATGTAGACAACTGCATGACGGCCGTTTCCAATCAAAATCATTTTGTCTAAATCATTTTGTCTGGAACGGGCAGGTTAGTGTCGTGCAGAGTGACATCATTTGTTATGTGTGACTGATTCGGAGAGAGGTTGCTTCTGCATCTACGTTCCGAAAGTAAAGCTTGTCGACGAAAGCCTCACTGAACCGGCTGAGGCCCCTTCTCGGAGCTTGGGTGCGGGTGTTTCCTGCGCTGGCACCAGCATCTTGGCTTTCTGCCATTTGGGTTCGCGCTGTGATGCTGTGTTTGTCTGACGATAAAGCTTTGATGTGCGGGTGCTCCGCAGCACGACCCCCCAGGCCACGATGCAGCTTTCCAAAAATGGGACCAGCGAGCGGCCTACTCTTCACTGTTGGGGCTTCTGGTTAGTGTTGAAACAGGAAAGCAGGTTGTAGAATTCTGCTCTTGAAACGAAGCACAAGCTTAAGCTTACGATGGAGTGTGACCGACCTTAGAAAGCACCTGACAGGTTGGGCAGAAGCATGCATGACTCAAAACGAGGCGGGCTGGAGAATCGGACTTGTGCTTGCTTCGGCTTAGATGCAGGCAGCGCAGGTGGACTGCTGGCATTCCCCTGCAGGGCATTCCCCCAGTGAATCTGCAGAATCTGTCCTCAATGTGAGCGAACAGCAATTTTTGCTCGGTCGCCGTTTTTTTACGGCGACACGTGGTTTGTGGGAGCTGACAGGTCGAAGGTGCATCTGCAGCGGAAGAACGAGCCAAAAAGACTGGCGCTTAACTCCAGCAAGCCATGCTCAGAGGGCCGGGCTCATGCACCTTTGATGTGATGGCACATGTCGCAAGATTGAGGATAGAGGCCATGCTCGACCCAGCGTATCTTGGCAACAAATGGATGTGCAACTTCCGCAGTTCTGTGACATATCAAGACTAACAGACTAACGAGCTCAGGCGTCCGGCCCCTGCACTTGGCGAGGCCGCGAAAGGACATTACTAGGTTGTTCCATGTCACCTGACGGCCCAGAAATCTCACAGAGCTGTTTAAAGCTAATGCAGTTGAATCATGCCGTGGTGTACTGCAGGACATGATCGTTTCGGGTACTTGGCTGCAGCGAGGCCATACATCGGGAGGTGCCTTGCGAGTGAGTTGTCCTTGGTGCTCGAACTGACTGTGCCAGCAGACCCAAACAAGCACTTGAAGCCACTCCACAAACCTGACAGCATCTCACGACTCCTCTTGACAGAATTTGGCGGTCGCTTGACCTTTGTGCACCGCCGAAACTGGGGACGTGAAGTGCAATGTGTGCAAGAGAGCATGAAATGAAGGTGAGGTGCCAGGAAAACACAAGAGACAGATCCGATGCCGAAGCTTAACCAGTTGGCCTGTCCGCCCTCCGGCCAGGGCAGCCTGCAATTTTGCAACGATGATGCTGCCACTGCACAAAAGAAACCAAGCGAAGCTGCTCAAATGTTAGGTGTGCAAGACTTTGCCCAACGCTCAAAGGCTGCAGACAAGTTGGGGTTGCTGGGATCTGCGGAAAGATCCAGTTCTGAACCTTCCATATGTCAATGAGCTCTATTTACAAATCAAGGCTGAAGGCTGTCGCGTCGCAAAGCCTGGTCGTACGACTTCGTACATTCACCATAACCGGGACAAGCTAAGCAGGTTGATTTTCGTTGTCTCACGCAGCTTTCACGCCCTTGCTTCATCGCTTGATTTCTCATTTTTTTGCTTGATGCTGCAAGCAGCAAGCAATAAGCAGCATGTAGGGTGTGGTGACCAGTATGCGTTTGCAACATTTTGCCGGAGCTGGAGCCAAGCCAGGCAGCAGGTGCCGGCATCGACTTTGAGCAGCTTGAACACCGCCAGTCTTAGCAGCGGCAGTGCAACTACTACGCTCCTTGGCATTCGCTTCAGCCAGACCGTGCCTATTGCGGGATGGGGCTGTCCATCCAAGGTCCCAGCCAGAATCTGCAGCCTCGCCGTTGCTCGACGCAAGAGCTTGTAGAATTGACACAGACGTAAGTCGTGGCCCAGGACCAACCAGCAGCCTCCACCACTGGTTCGCGAGGCCGCCCGTTGTCCGAAGCCAACGCATCGCGTTTTGGTGCCCAGCGGTTTCGGAGCATGGTGTGGCCGTGCAGGTCCGTCGCTGGAAGGAGGGCAAAGGTATGCAGACAAACAAGGTTCGATTGGTGATTGTGTGAGTGTAGACTCTTCAGAGCATCCCCGCAACGCGCCATAAATGCCACTTCGGCGGTACTGATTGCAGGAGTTCCCATCGTCACGAGCCCAGTCGGCGAGAGCTTGTGCCATGTGTTGGCCACAGCGCCCATGGAAAGGTCGAGCAAAGGAAGAGAACTGGTGTTGCTGTTCTTCTGGCCAGTTTGTCTGATAGCCAAAGGTTCTACATTCCGATTGAACGTCAAGTGTTGTTGTGGTCTGTTCACGGGCCCTTTCCACTGGCAGGTATGTGCTGTCTGACCCGAACAGCAACGGAAAGCCTTTGGCTTGGTCCAGTGCTGGTAGAACCGATGGGTTGGCCTGTTGAGAGCTTCAAGGCCGCTTCCCTTCCAATTCGTCGACCGGAACAGTGCATCCTTGTCAGAGTCTGCTGCCGGGCCCTTAGCTATTACCCCCCTTAGCCCTAACCGAATCACTGGCCTGCCTGTGACTCGTGATGTCACCTTCCAGCGCAGGCTGCCGACGTGGCCGTAGCCAAAGGTGTGCGAGCTGCATCAGATGACGCAGCTTGGAAGTACATTCGATACCCGTCGCGTGTCACTCATCCTTCTCGTGCTTCGTTTTAGGTGCAATATGATCGCAAGCGTCGCATGAGCTGCTTTGATGGATCACCTGGAGGACACAGGGACAAAGGGCTGGGTTCGGTCCCGGCATCTTGCAATTGGCAAACTCTGCATATCCCGACCTCGTTAGTCACTTCTGTCGGACGGCTTTTTGCTGAGATTGGACTCTTCGGGCATTGTCAAGACTGCGTTCCTAAATGCCTTTTTTGTTTAGCACACACGTACCATGGTGCGGATGCACGGCACGAGCAGTGCAGCCTGTGGGCAGGTTCGTCCAGGTCTGGTCGGAAATTAAAGCGGCCTTTGTGCCAACAAATCTGCCTTGCGCAAAACGGCTGTTGCTTGCGCGGGACCGGAGAGACAAGTCGGAAGCCATCCCAATGACCAGGCCGTCCAAGCGAAACCGATCCCGAAAGCCGGGCGATCGAGACCTTGAATCATCAGCGACTGAAGACCCAAGCCGTGCAAAGCTGGACGCATGGGCCTGTCGTATCAAACCAAGTCGCGCCGCTACAGTACCAGTGGGAAGCTACAGCGCTGGCAGAAATCCATTGACCCGCAGAATTGCAAGCGGGATACTGCGGTGCTGTCTTGCTGAAGTATGGAAAGCAGTTCCAGCCATGATAACTCACGTGCGGTAGCTTGTGGATGCTGGTCGAAGAGAAGCTCACTTCGAGGGCAGACAAGGTTCAAGGGTACGTCACAGACGTTTTAAAGAGAATTCACCGGAGTGTTCGCAGTATTGAAGGTATCCGGATGGTACTAAGATGCCACTTTGAAACAGTTGCGGCTTGTTTCGCAGCATCCCAGCCGTGCCAAGTAAAGCATGCCAGCCAGGCCTCAAATCAAAAGTCGCCTCAATCAGCCACCCGTCCAGGTGCGCTGGTGTGTGCGGAAGCAGGAACCGGGAGCTATCCAGCCGTGAAAGCAGTCCGCCAAATGGTCTGCAGCAGCATCCTCCGTGAGCGGATGTCCAGACTGGACCGCAGAGATTCGTGTGGCAATCTTTTGCGCATCCGTCCATACTATTGAATTGTTACTATTGACGGCACATAGCTCCGCCCGTGGCGCGGGCTGCGAGATGCCCGGTAAAGTGCCGCAAGCCACCGCAGTTTGGTGCTGGGCATGCACCACGCCCCAGCCAGCCAGGGCAAAGTCACCATGAGAAGGAAAGTCGAGCCCCGAGTTGGCCATTTTACACGCGGGCGGCAGCTGAGCACGTATGCGTTGAACAAGATATTTTAGCTTTCGACTGCGCAATGTGGGCTCCAGCTGCGTGCGTGAAGATTCAGGAGGTGGAGCGACGACCACAAAGGCTGGGAGAAACTGGAGGATTCGTTCATTGTCCCGGAACACCAAATGTGCTTATGATAAGTCTGCCCGGACGTTCATTATGCACATGGTGCATTGATAGATCGCAAAGCTAAGTGGGATGCCCCGGGCGCAGACCGCAGTTCCCGACCTAAGGAGCGCCCTTCATTGGCCACTTGAGTTGCGAACAGCATGATGCCATCCAAGACGTCGCCTCTCTTTGTTGACCTCAGCTATGCTCGGTGTAGGCAAAAGCAAACCAGGCGAGGTTTGCTTGTATCCGGAACCCGGGTTTTTTTTTTTTGCTGTAGTGGCCTTTATGTTTTTTTGTTCTCGTGGCGCGGACCCCGGAAGCCAGTGAGTGAACCCCGGTGCCCGCAACGACAGCAAAAAAAAAACGCGCCCGCCACGACAGCAAAAAAAAAAACGCCCCCGCCACGACAGCAAAAAAAAAAACGCGCCCGCGCAACGACAGCAACAAAAAAAACGCGCCCGCGCAACGACAGCAAAAAAAAAACGCGCCCCCGCACCAACAGCAAAAAAGAAAAACGCGCCCGCGCAACGACAGCAAAAAAAAAACGCACCCCCGCAACGACAGCAAAAAAAAAAACGCGCCCCCGCAACGGCAGCCGAACAAAAAGCGCGCCCCCGGGGACGACCGCCCTCGCAAACAACAGTATCGGGAACGACACAATATCTGGGCGTTTAGGTTGCTCATTTAAGGTTTCTATCAAGTGGTAGTAGTAGTAGTAGTAGTAGTAGTAGTAGTAGTAGTAGTAGTAGTAGTAGTAGTAGTAGTAGTAGTGTAGTAGTAGTAGTAGTAGTAGTAGTAGTAGTAGTAGTAGTAGTAGTAGTAGTAGTAGTAGTATAGTAGTATAGTAGTATAGTAGTATAGTAGTAGTAGTAGTAGTAGTAGTAGTAGTAGTAGTAGTAGTAGTAGTAGTAGTAGTAGTAGTAGTAGTAGTAGTAGTAGTAGTACTAGTAGTACTTGTAGTACTTGTAGTACTAGTAGTAGTAGTACTAGTAGTACTAGTAGTACTAGTAGTACTAGTAGTACTGGTAGTACTAGTAGTAGGGAGGGCCAGGGAGGGCGTACCCCCAACCCCCCCGCTGTTTTAAGCCGTCTGCAAGCTTGCGTGATCTTGCGTGACAGCATAGAGGTCGTTTCGGGGAACCCGCCCTGCATAATATGATATGTGCGTTTTGGAAACAACGCCATTCACCCTGCGAAAAAATTGTTTGCAAATGGGAAGCCTGTCCCGCACGTGCGAGAGTGCCAAGCTTGCTTGACAGCATATATATGCGTTTTATTTAAAACCAAGCATGCGAGCATCCTGACTGGCTGCCCCCTTAAACCCCGCCCCCCCCCGCCCCGCCGCCCATATTATGATTTTGTTGTAAACACCAGCCATGCGAGCATCGTGATTGCGAATGGGGGGGGCTGCGCCCCCCCCAACCCCCCCGCTGTTTTCAGCCGTGTGCAAGGTTACATGACGGCGTAGAAGTCGTTCTTGAAACCCGCGATCCCTGAGATGTGCCTTTTAATCCAATACCATTTTTTACCTTGCGACAAGGGTGCTTGCAATCGGGGAGCCTGCGCCGGGCATGCGAGAGTGGCACTTGGTTGACAGCACATATGCGTTGTTGGTTTCAGCCGACCACGCGACCATCATAGAATCGCAAATGTGGGGGGCTGCGCCCCCCTCCAACGCCCCCGCTGTTTAAACCAGCCATCGTGATTGAAAATGGGGGGGGCTGCCCCCCCCCAACCCCCCGCTGTTTTAAGCCTTGCGCAAGGTTGCATGACAGCCTGGGAGTCGTTCTTGAAACCCGCGATGCCTGAGATGAGTCGTTTAGAGACAAAACACCATTCACCTTGTGACAAGGGTGCTTGCAATTGGGCACCTGCGCCGGACATGCGAGAGTGCGCACTTGCTTGACAGCACTGTTTCTTTTTTGCTTTAACCGACCACGCGACCATCATGATTGCAAATGTGGGCGGGGGGGGGGGGCTGCCGCCCCCACCCCCACCGCGGTTTCAAGCCGTCTGCAAGCTTGCGTGACAGCATATAGGGGTCGTTGCTGAAACACACCCTGCATAATATGTGCGTTTTTGAAACAACGCCATTCACCTTGCGAAATATGTGTTTGCAAATGGGAAGCCTGTCCCGCATGTGCGAGAGTGCCAAGCTTGCATGACAGCATATATGCGTTTTGTTTAAAACCAAGCATGCGAGCATCCTGACTGGCTGCCCCCCTTTAACCCCGGCTCCCCCCCGCCCCGCCGCCCATATGATTTTGTTGTAAACCAGCCATGCGAGCATCGTGATTGCGAATGGGGCCCGCTGTTTTAAGCCGCGCGCAAGGTTGCATGACAGCCTATATAGGAGTCGTTCTTGAAACCCGCGATGCCTGAGATGAGTCTTTTTGAAACAAAGCACCATTCAGACATCGAAATCAAATCAGCCAAAACTGTGCACGGCACCACATGGGGCGACACATTCAGCCGGCATCCTGTGTAAATAATAGGACGTGGGGGCCCAAATAAGAACAAAAAGAACCAAAAACAACAAAAACGGACCGAAATAAAACTCCACCCGTACATAGTAGTAGTAGTAGTAGTAGTAGTAGCAGCAGGAGTAGTAGTGTAGTATAGGTAGGGCGATGTGGAGGTGAGCTGAGAAGACGTATCTTTCCTAGAAGGAATATATGGGTGGAACATGCCTTGATTCTGTCATACAGACATGTTTCCGACCGAATGCTTGTCTGTAGTATTCCGTCATCACTATTACGGAAGACATGCGTTTGAGGGGTGTGTAGTACGTGCGAAGCAAGAAACCCCGGCACGCGCAACAACACAACGGCGAAACAAAAGCAGTAGTTTTGCTTCGCATCGCTGTAAGGTCCAACCTTTCGATACTCAACTGTCACCTGCTATGCAGTCAGTCGACGCGCCATGCAGGAGCCAAGCAGTAGTAGTAGTAGTAGTAGTAGTAGTAGTAGTTGTCGCAGCAGTAGTAGCAGCAGCAGTAGTAGTAGTAGTAGTAGTCGTAGTAGTAGTAGTCGTAGTAGTAGTAGTAGTAGTAGTAGTAGTAGTAGTAGTAGTAGTAGTAGTAGTGCTAGTAGTAGTAGTAGTCGTCGTCGTCGTAGTAGTAGTAGTAGTAGTTGTTGCTGTTGTAGTGGTAGTAGTAGTATAGTAATAGTAGTAGTAGTAGTAATAACCATGATGATAATAAACAAGCGCCCGGGGAGCGCAACGACAGCGAAAAAAAACCGCGCCCCGCAGGCACGACAGCCAAAAAAACAACGCGCCCGCAGGGACAGAGCCAAAAAAAAAAACGGCCCGCAGGGACGACAGCAAAAAAAAAACGCGCCCCGCAGGGACGACAGCAAAAAAAAAAAACGCGCCCCGCAGGGACGACAGCAAAAAAAAAACGCGCCCCGCAGGGACGACAGCAAAAAAAAAACGCGCCCCGCAGGGACGACAGCAAAAAAAAAACGCGCCCGCAGGGACGACAGCAAAAAAAAAACGCGCCCCCGCCACGACAGCAAAAAAAAAAACGCGCCCCCGCACGACAGCAAAAAAAAAAACGCGCCCCCCGCCACGACAGCAAAAAAAAAAAAACGCGCCCCGCCACGACAGCAAAAAAGCCACGACAGCAAAAAAAAAAACACTCTTACCGCTTGTATCCATGAGCCTGTCGCTCTGGTCCGGTTGTGGGGAAAAGCAACAAAGCCTGCCGGCACTTTCGCGGCTAGTACTACCACATTGATGCGAGAAGTCCCTGCGGCAAACACCGGAAGAAACCTGGACAACCACGACAAAGCCAAACCGTGATATACTTTCCGTATGCATTTCAGTAAACCTCCTAGAGAACGAGGTGACGATTGTAACTTCAATATATGTTTCAGCAAATCGCATGAAACATGTAGCGTCGAATCTTCCAAGACATGATTGTAGCATCCATGTGAGCTTTGGCGAACGTGGCCTTGGCTCGTAGGCCAGATGTTCCAAACCCAGCGATCAGCTGACGCTGCCGGGCCGTTGGCAGATGCTTCGAGGTCTCTCCTGTCTTAGCTGCGAGCTGTCAGGTCAGTACCGTCGTGGAGCCTGGACGATTTGATGACGTTTTGTCCTCGCTTCTACACGGCAACATAGTGGCGGGCCTACTGGAAGTTCCCAATGCGGCATGGCGTGCACTCAACAAGCTGAGGGTCACTCGAAGCAGTGAGACCGTGATGTCCACTTGGGGTAGTGAGGTCATTCCCCACACCGATCATGGAACAGGCAGCAGTTCCTTAGCGGCACAGTTCTGAAATTAGTTCGTCGTGTGGCCTCTAGAAGATTCACAAACCAAGGTCCGATGATGCCACTTCATCCTGGCCGTGCTTCGCGAACTTCTCAAGTCGTCTCAGTGCCTCAGCCACGCTCTTTACAGCACTGCGGTTTGCCGTACAGCCGCAGCTGTCCTTGTCATGCCAGGAAATTTCGGCGGCAACTCGTGATCGCATTTCCCCTGGCACATCAGACTTGTGTGCAACGACCAGGCGAAATTGAGGCTTTTTTGTCGCAGTCAAAACAGCTCTCAGGTGCTATGATGGCCGCGTCTGTATTTGGTGTGCGCGGCTGGCATGTTCTTTGGGCATCACCCTACTCAAAATCCACAAACTAGTTTGTGAAGAGGTTGCTGAGAGGGGACCACTCCAATGCCTGACATGAAGGCCATCAGTTGGATGAGACTTACCGTGTCGTGCCTCAACTGCGAGACGATTCCAGACCCGTGAACTTGCAGTCAGGCGGTCCACTGACGGCATGGAGGGCAGCGTCTGCACAGAAGAGGACTAGTAACTTGTATCAGGGCAGTGGGCTTGGTCCGCTGCCCCAATGAAGATCCTAGAGCAAGAGGTTGAGATCATCATAGCCTGCAAAAGGTCATGCAGGGATTCCACACGCACATCCTCTTGAATTCTGTCTTGCTGACATCGGTCCATCGTGTATGGTACTGTCTGGGACTGTCATGCTTCGTCATGTGCAGCTCCACGGCCCGGTTTTCATTGCTGCTCCGGGCAGATCCGGGCAGTACATGCCAAACAATCATGAGATCATGCAAAAATAAGCAAATACTATCTGTGCGTTCGTCAAACGTTGGCCGAGTCAGATGAAAGAGTAGTGGACTGATTCGCAAAGCGAATCAGTCGTTGCCAGCACAAGTGTAGGTCAGTGTAGGTCGCGTGTCTCTGCATGGCGACACGGACACCGACACGGACGCAGACAGACACAGATTCAGGCCTAGACGCAGAAGCAGATGCGGACGCAGACAGTAGGGACAGACCGACCGACCAACCGGCCGACCGACAGACGCAGATATACAATCTGACAGTATGACCGTCTCACGGACGGACGGGCAGCCGCCAGGCATGCAGGCAGGCAGGCAGGCAAGCAGGCAGAGAGACAAAGAAACAGAGTCATTGTGCAGCCCAGCCCATCACACCAACATGGTGGATTCCGAGCGAGCGAGACACAGGCAGGCAGAGATTGCCAGAGAGAGAGAGAGAGAAGCCGGTTTCAGTCACCCACCCATCCAAGCTTTTACACCCCTCTAAAAGCCCGCAGAACAGAAAGCAAGAGAGAGAGAGAGAGAGAGAGTAGCTAGAGCAGCGGTCAGTGGCACCCCAAAGCCGTCCACTCAATAGCGGAAGGGGTGGACAGGCGGGCTGAAAGCCTGAGGGTCACAACCGTGACCCCTAAGCCCGGCAGAAAGAAAAGAGGAAGACACGACAGTGACACCTCGCGAAAGAAGACGCGACGGTTGGGGTCCAATTGCGTGGCGGTTGACCCGGGGAAAGAAGCGGGAGAAAGAGACAGAGCGAGAGAGAGAGGCACCTGGTGAAAGGGAGAGAGAGAGAGAGAGAGAGAGAGAGAGAGAGAACTCGAACGCTCGGTGCGCGCCTGCGTGCTGGGGGCTTGCCCCCTTGTCCGTATGCAAACAAGAGAGAGAGAGAGAGTGAGAGAGAGAGAGAGAGAGAGAGTGAGAGAGAGAGAGAAGAGAAAGCAAGAGAGGGAGAGAGAGGGAGAGTTTTTTGCTTTGGGTTCACCCCCACCCCAGCTCTGGCGAAAGAAAAGAGTCACAAAGACAGCGAGTGGGAGAGAGACAGCGAGTGACAGAACCGTTCCAGAAGAACGGGTGGGCTCGAAGCTGGGGGATCTGATTATCCTCCATGCGCGAGAGAGAGAGAGAGAGAGAGAGAGACAGAGGGAGTGAGAGTGAGAGTGAGAGTGAGAGAGAGAGAGAGAGAGAGAGGGCAAGAAATGGGAGGGACGGAGAAACAGGAACACACAAACTCCTGTCGGATGACTGTCAGTGTTGGTTGCTGCGCATGTTGCGGAAATGCCGCGGCAAATTTGAGGATCACGCCGCTGTCAAATGACAACGGCCAGCGGACGTGCAAGTCACACTGCTGCGTCATAAAAGTATGAACATTCGTGCTGGCTGACCGCGGAACTGCTTAATCAGCAAGGTGCTGACATGCACTGCCTTGTTTGCTGGTACAAGAAAGAAATCGGGTGCGCAGAGGCTGAACGACAAATTCGTCCATATCTGAGATCCCTGTCAGACCTGCGAGCGATATGAAGAGTTTCCACCTGGACATGTTTTTGATTCTGCTTCGGTGCAGCCGACGTGCTTGAAATCTGGATCTCACATGTCCTTCAAGCTGAGCTGTCCCTGAGCTGACTGCTCGAATGGTACATTAGTTTGACCATACATGTTCTTGGAGCACCGATATTGAAAACATTGCAATCATGGTGCCCTTGCCAGGGGCAGAGGCGGTTGTTCTACACACCGATCTGGCATTCACCCACGTCCGTCCCGACAGAGGACTTGTTGTGTGCTTTGCCAAACGTACAGACAACCGAGTTTCGATATTCGTTACCATAAGAAGGAGATGGCGCTGTCAGTTCTCCGGGAAGCGTTTGAGAATGCGGTCATCTCGCACATGATGGTCCGCCGGTAAGTCTATCTTCTGGCAGAAACCGACCTGTCTGGCTCTCGTTGTTGTGCTGTGCTCGTCAGTCCGATGTGCCCTACGGGGTGCTGCTGAGCGGTGGGCTGGACTCCTCGCTGGTGGCGTCCATCATGTCGAAGAACAGCCGAAGGTGGGTTGACTACCGAACAAACTCTGTGCGAAAGCACGATTACCGATTACTTGCTTTGAGTTGACACGGAGGAAGTGCGAACACGGACCTGCGTCCTGGCCACAGTTGCACTCATTCAGCACTGGGCTGAAAGGCAGTCGGAGCCTCACCAAAAATGCTGCCGTGAGAGTCGATGGCAATGCACTGCCACCGCCAGGCCCAGACCTGAAAGCTGCAAAGGAGGTCGGCGGGGTCGTTGCAGAGCATTCTTTGGATAGCTTAGCTTTGCATGGCTTATGTCTTAGCTTTGCAGTGTGAATGAAGTGTCGAAGGTGAAGTGAAAGTAATGCAAGTTCACAGCTCGCAGGTTGCTTCCTTCCTCGGGACTGTGCATCACGAGTACGTCTTCACAGTCGAGGAAGCCCTGGACGCACTGCCGGATGCACGGAGCTTAAGACTGTCTCCCCGTGTGCTCTTGGCAGTTCCTCACTTGCAGGTGATTTACCATTTGGAGACCTTCGACGTCACCACTGTGCGTGCATCCACACCAATGTACCTCATGGCTCGCAGGATCAGGCGTCGCAGTTTGATCCGCAGCAGCTGTGCTGCTGATAGTCCTTCTTGACTTGTTCAGATTTCTTTGATTTCTCCCTCATAACTGCCGTCAGCGGAGTGCAGGGCTTCGGGCGTGAAAATGGTCCTCAGTGGCGAGGGCGCGGACGAGATTTTTGGAGGTTCTTTGGTCCTTCTGCAAGCTTCATAACATGGATGGAAAGATGCGATGCCACTGAGTAGCCTGCTGCCGGTTCAGAGTCTCCTGCAGGCTACCTCTACTTCCACAAAGCACCGAACGCCGAAGAGTTCCATGCCGAGAACTGCAGAAAGGCCTCGCCGCCTCGCCTCCCCGCATTAGATGCAGAGACTTCGAGTGGGCGTAACGTGTGTGTGTGTGTGTGTGTGTGTGATCTTACAGGCCCTTGTGAATTTGTGCGTCCATGCCGGTAGGCGTGCTGGCTCTTGTACTAGCCAGCAGCAAGCAACGAAGCAGTGAGTGAACAGGAAAGCCAAGACACCCCTGTCGGGATATCTGTCAACCCCCGATCTCACGTAAGCTTATCGGGCTTTCCACAGACGACTTCGGTTCCGAAACAGGCAAAACATCGGAGTGCTTGATTCGCCTTTTGGGCCGAGACAAGAGGGAAGTGGGAGTCGTGCGTGGGCATAGATCCGTCACAGGGCTAGCGGGAGAGGCCCTGGCCTTGCCCTCCCAACAATCCGAGCCACATCTATCTCCCCCTGCTCTCCCTTCGCATCCTTTGGCCCTGAGATCTCGCAGCTGCACCTCTACGACTGCCTGCGAGCCAACAAGGCGATGATGGCATGGGGCGTCGAGGCATCGAACACCCTGCACAGGCTGCGAGCATCTGCGCGCAGCAGCCCAGTTTGACAGGCTCGAGTACCCTTCCTGGACAGGAAGTTCATGGAGGCCTGGCCTTTGGCACCTGTCAGCGGCTGGCCATTGGTGGCATTCTTCGAAGCACTTCGCTTGCCAAAGGCTGCCATGGGCTTCAACCCCGTTCAGAAAATGTGCAAAGACTCGGTTGCTTGGCTTGCGATGGCTCTGACTCCGATTTACATTTTGGTGCGCGAAAGGGTTCGCATTCACCATGAGAGTCATGACTTCAGACGTCTGCCGCTTCCCATCTTTGACAGCCAAGGCTGGCAAGCCTCGCACTGAGAAGTGGATTCTTCGGAAGGCATGTTTCTGCAAACAAACGTCTAGAAGATCCTTGCGTCTCTCCATGTTCTGGTCAGGCCTTCGACTTGCCAAGTGAACGGGCTTACTTGCCACAGGAAGTTCTCTGGCGACAGAAGGAAGGGCGATGTAGTCTCCTGGGTGGCTGGCTGTATTTTTTTTTCTCCTTCATTCCTTCCTGTAGCTTGGTAACCGCCGTCTCAAGTCCAGAAGTCTGCACCAGGAGCAGTTTAGCGACGGCGTCGGCTACAGCTGGATTGATTCCATCAAGGTGCCAGTATAGCCGGTGACCTGCGGCCTGTCAGTCCTTGCCGCAAGGCCCATGCGGAGAAGATGATCACTGATCAGCCCCTCGACTGAAGTGTTTTTTGTACGCCGAAGCGAACGAAGACTGAGATCAGGCAGATGGCAACCGCGCCTCACAGTCGCTCAGAAGCACGGATAGAGCCATCCTGGGTCCTGGCGTGCTTCGGTTCAGTTCTTGGCATGACTGCCAAGGATTTCCGGTGAAAACCCCACGTACAAAGGAGGCCAAGAGCTTGATATACAAGGGATTTTTCTGCCAAACCTGCCTACCCCGAACCGAGGCATACTTGTTCCGGCAACTCTTTGCCAAGCACTACGGTGAGAACTCGGCAGCCGCTGGATGTGCATGGGCCCGAGGGCCGAGACTCGGCCTCTTCAAGTGTGCCGCGGGGCCGCGGGGCCGTTCTTTGTGGCGGCTGTGAAGGTGGGTTGGCAAGATTCGATCGCATGCTCCAGCGAGGCGCAGCCTGGGAAGTACCAGTAGCACTGCTAGTGATAGTGTCCAAGCCAGGTGGCTAGGCCAGTCATTCTTATCTTATCACAGCGATCAAGCTCAGATTCTGCTTTACTTTCCAGCTTGCGCACCGAAGCTCCTTCTATCATGGACTTAGTAAATCGCCCATGCCCATGCTGCAAGAGTCATATAGCTACCAGTACAGCCCGTGCTGACTGAGAGCTACAAGGTCCCGAACGAGTTGCAGCATAGCTGCCTAGTGTCGACGGTTCTCATTCTGGCAACCGGAATCTCACGCAGGTTGCGCTGAAGTGGGACAAAGCATTTCAGGGCCGTGCAGATGCATCTGGCCGTGCCAACGCCCAAGTTCTGCCATCGCGCATGCGAACACGCTGCCAATGTGCACGACGTGACATCGACCGACTTTCCTCAGCCCTTGATGACTTGACAGCCTCGTTTTGGGCTTGGCTAAGGCAGTTGCAGGCGTTCATGTGCAGGCTGATCTGCAGAGCCAAGGAGCTGCAATCGTTGTAGGTCAGTGAGCACCTGCAGGCCTACGGTGAGAGCTACAAGACTGCATCCCAATCGCTCATGCCCCAGCCGGGCAGCTTCTGGACATTGTGGTAGCACGCTGAAATACAGAGGCAGTTCTGACCTGATGAAGTTGTGAACACTGAGTTGACCGAACAAAAACCACTGCGGCTCAGACACTCCCTTCTGTCACTGCTGGGAGTGGGAGTGCGCATGTCCGTACCTGTGCCAAGCAAGGAAGAACGAGCTCACCGGTGAATAGATTTTCGTATGGCTTTTCATTCATTTTCGGAATCTCGTAGCGGCACGATGTTTCTCCTCTGATATTCGTTACAACCGTTATGAGTTGTAGGACGCGCTCAAAGTGCCCACAAGAAGTCTAATCTCACAAGGATCTCGGTCCGGTATCCGGATGTGCTGCTTCCCAGATAGTCTCAGATAGTGTTTGCAGGCGCATGTATAGGTCACATACGGGCCGGAATCCACGGCACTCACAACAGGCGATTACTTCGAACTCACAGTCTCACAGTGCCTCCACAAGATCCCAACTGGACCGCTCGCGCGCGTAGCTTGGGCTTCTAAAGTCCTCGAGACTCCCTGCGCTCACAGCCCTACTTGTCCATGCACGTATCTATGCGCACAGATTAGCTGCAGACCGCCACTTCGTCTAGCAAGGCTGCCAATGCGCAAGACACTCCTCACAGCTCCTTGCAGGTTTCTTCACAGAATTGAGTTCGCTAGGAGTTGCTGCATGAGAATCCTGAATGTGTGTGTGTGTGTGTGTGTGTGCGTGTGCGTGTATATGTGTGAGACTGGGTCGGTTGGTGGTCGGGGGTGGTGGTTTAGCTGTTGGTGTTGTGGTTGAATAGGACGACTATCTCTTCTGAAGGTCGGGCGCTGCTGAGAAAGTTGAGCCCGATGCGAAGAAGGCCATATTCCCAGATAGGGTTCATTTTCCATGCTGTCGGCCTGTGCTCGCATGAGTGAAGTCATCCTTCAGCCCTGCTAAGGCCCGCACTGCCTGTGCCCTGACAGCCTTTCCGGTTGTTTGTCAGTTGGTTCTGGTCGCTGGTATTAGGTCGACTTACCACCCGAGGATCTTTCACCTCCGACCCCCGACGCATCTTGAAGACCAGCGAGGAGCTCTCAAGACTTCTCTGTTGTTCCAGCGCAAGATTCCGCAGCCTGAGCACCTGGAAGCCCAAAGCTCGCAGCTTTCGGCCTCAGCCCAGACTTCAATCGCCCGGCAAGCACACTTACTTTGCAGCACTTAGCCTACGGCATCGCATTGTCGTACTCTGTGTGACCTCTTAGTCCCTGCGCAATGGACTTGTCGGCTGATGGTTGGGCACAAGAGCCGGAGTCCGGGCCTCAATGCCGCTGCGAGCTGTGCCCGCGTTTCTTTCAGCCTTTCTAAGTTCGTTGGAGAGACGAATCTCTCGCACGGAGGCAGCAAGGATTCTTGCGCATCGCTGCATGTCCTGGGGTCTGAGAACTACACAACAAACTGCGAGGCACAAGCCCAGAGACTAAAGGAGGAAGTTGCGACGGTGCTGCGTGGGCTGGACTGAAGCTCGGTGACGGTTCCTGTTTCTATTGATGCATGGAGCGCCACGTCACTCGAGGCTGCTCTGAAGGAGCAAGTCAAGAGCGCAGATGATCTCGCAGGGGACCCTGGGCCCCAAGCTCAAAGCTCAACTTTGCCAATCCGCGTATTCACACGGTAACATCTCAGGAGTGAAGACATGAGGAGAGAAATTGATGAAGTGTTGAAGAGACAGGCATGGCATGACCCGGATTCATGTCGCAAGTGGCAATGCGCAGCTCGGCCAGACGGAAGTCCTCGAAGAGATGGTGAAATCCACAGAGTCCTTTCCGAGGTCCAGTGCCGCAATTCCTTCACAGCTTTCAAGCCTTCAGCTTAGTTGGCACTGTGCGAGAGGCGATGGGCCCAGTTCGAGCTGAACACCAGCCAGCGTGTAGAGCTTACTCGAGACACTGCCAGAGCTGCCCCCGGGCCCAGAGCAAGAGGCTCCGAAGGGTCCGGTCTAAGCATCTGCCTGCAAGGCAAGTCATTGATCTTGAGCATCAAGGCTCGCCAATCGACATGACATAACATAGGGTCCATGTTGAGCATCCAGGCGAGAAAGGCTCATGATCGAGTTCTGCGAGGCAGTGCTTTCAGGCCGGGTAGCACTCTGCGAAGAAATTATCTGCAGGAGATGGTTCGCCGTAAAGATGAGAGCCCGAAAGCTTGGGCCACTGCGAGATGCCTGCCCACGCGCGGCTGCAGCAAAAGACTTGCCTGATTCGCATCAGAGCTGCAGTGAGCGGGACGCAGCGCGGAAGCGCGCAGCGCGGCAGCGCGTGCCAAATGGCACAGTGCCAACTAATTTGCGAGCCGACAAAAGTGCGATGCACACAGCTGCTGTCAGCTCTCGAGACTCTCGACTTCTCGGAAGCCGCAGGCTCCAGGACAGCTGGCACATCTCTTGAAGGCTTATCAACACACGTCTCCGGCAGTCGCATTTTGACAGATGCTTCTCGAGCATTGTTCTTTTCACTCGGTGACGTCGTCTAGATGTTTTTAGAGTGATTTTCCGTGCACCTTCAGGTCATAGCGGGTGTAATTATTCATATCGTTTTTCTGCGACAGACCTGGATGTGCATGCGACGTGTGTCGATGCAAGTAAACGCAGTACAATCTCCACCCCTCCATCTGTATTTTGCGCTGTTTTTTTCGAATCTCGACACCTTCGCATGTGCCGTGCTTCTGCCTCTTCCTGGCCAATGATTTCCACAGCCGGACGAGGCGAAGCTCAAAGCGGAGCCAGCTTTTGGTTGACCTGCCTGGAGGGCACGGGCAGCCGATGTATAGCCTGGTATGATTGGACCAGTGATGGACCTTTGTGCAGCAATCCTGTGACCTGCCTATCGTGCTGGGCTTGAACGGTTCCAGGCCGCGTGCATGCTGGAATTTATTGAAGATTCTAAGATGCTGCAATTGAGACGCACCTCAAGCAAGGAAGGGTCGATCAAATCCCTGAGCGTGAAAGACTTTCTCATGATCGAGCTTGCTTGAGCAGAGCCGCCGACAATCCTCTTGCCCAACTGAGCATCCTCCTCCAAGTAGTCCAGAAACCCAGAAACTGAAGAGGAAATAGGTGTTGCAGACGGGTCGCGACATGGAATGGCACAGAAAGTTGTCTGAAGCTGATCGTCTGTTGCTGTGGCCCCGCTCCAGAAGGTCGGAGAGAAACTTGTCGCTTGCCAGGTGCAAGTCCTGTTGCTGGTGGGCATCAGGTAGCTGCCCTGCGCTCCTTGCGTTTGGAAAACCTGTATGTCTGCAATTAGTCGTGCAAGGAGTTTCTGTGCAGCAGCCGCTCCAGACAATGGAGTGTCTTAGCTTTCTCAGCGACTGTGTGAGTTGTTGCACGTGCTGCTGTTGCAATAGAGGCAGCAGTGCACCCTCCACGGGTGTTCTCGGCTCGGAGACAGGTTGAGCGAACAAAGCTCTTCGGCAACATCAATGCATATGCATACTTTTTCGCAGCTGCCGCCTCAGCAGAGCTTCAGGATCTCCCAGAATGCTTGTCAGAATCCAACAGTGTTAGGAGCTGCTTGTGGGAACGCCACCTCAATCAGCATCGGTGAGAGCCTTAGCTGAATCCCCGCAATTTCTAGTGCCACCTTAGTCTTCGAGCAGGGCTCAACCTCTCAGGAAAAGTGTCGTCGCTCTGCTTCAACAAGAATAATTGCAATCATACCAGGACAGTCAGCTGTGCCACGGAGCTTGTGCTCCGTGCACATTGAAACACCACGGTTAAACCTCCTCCGACACGGAGAGCGTCTGCAAAATGCATTAGCTTTTTTCTTTTGTAACCAGCGCATGCGAGTCAAACGGTGAAACAATACATCAAACAGACTTGTCTTAGCCGCAGCTACTTGCAGGGCGAACCGACGGTTTGAGCTCAGGTCATAGTTGACACCGGTAGTGCACTCTGTGGTCGCATCCCCGGTTCTTGATGGACTGTCAGCGACCCTGACTTTCAGGGACGCTCCGTTTCCGTGAGCAGACAGACCAGCTTGTGTCGATGTAGAGATCACTACACGGTGTCGATGTGAGAAGACGAGGTTTCCCATGTGCCGGCTGTAGTCGATCCGGCAGTTTTGCTAGCAAGCCGTTATGAAAAGCTTCCATGCGTTCTTGCCAGGCCACTGCGGAAATCATCTCGATCCGCCTTTTGACATGGAGGCCGTGTGCCGGCGCTCCCCAATTCCGCATCCGTCTGCTCTCTGGCTTCGCGAGGCCTCAAACACATCCAGAACGTTGCCATGTGGTGCGCAGCCTGAGCTGCAATGAGTATGTGCCCTGCGCCGAGCGCAGGTCCAGACTGCAACCGTTGTGATGCAGCTCGGTGTGGGTACCTGCAATCCTACTCTGAAGGATTCAGAGTTGTTCAGCGCCACAGAGTTAGCCCATGCTCTATAGTCGTGTCTGCCCCCTCCCCTACAGCAGGAAGCAGTATTTCTGGCATCTGGTTCCGTGACCTCGTGATGCTAAACGGTGATCGGCACTCAGCATGCCATGCAGATCAGACCTTCTGTGTAGCTGCTTCACTTGCTGCGAATCTGTGGCAATCTGTGGCACCAGCTGGCGACGCACCCTGCACCAGCCGGTGCAGTAACGCAACTGTGTGCAAAGCTATTTCTGAGAATCGACATTCGTTCTGTGTGTTACACCTAGCCCATGTAAAGTATGCAGTCATTCAGAAGCTTGCAAGAAGCGCAGAAGTGAGCTCTAAAAGAGAAGTCTTTCCTTTGGACGCCATGGACTTCCAGCGCAGACGGAATTTCCATGTGGTTTTGTTCGGCCTGGCAAGTTTGGTCTGCTTGCCGCTGGGCTTCGTCGGGTCTGTAGCAAGATCGCCTACGGGGACGCCAGGGAGGAAGTTGCGGCGCATCTCCGCATCGGCTATAACCCTCTCCCGCATACCTACAGGCGAAGGTCTGATGCAGAAAATAGATACGGAGACGCTTCAGCGGTTAGAAGAGGCCGATCTCGAGGTGGGCATGCCCGATATGAGTGACCTCGAAGAGATGACAGCTTTGATGGTCGACTCTTTCGATCGCATGCTCGCCAAGAAGCGCTGGGATGAATCTAACCCCTTCGCAGAGTATGCGAACGCCTTCATTGACGCTGACGAGACCGACAAGATTGCCAAGGGGATGCAGATGCGACTTGACGTATCCCTGCAATATCAAAACCTCCGCCGTCCGGTTAAACAGGACGAGAGCATGGCACTGGTGGCCCGAGCAAAGCAGGGCCCCTTGGTTGCTTATGTGGAGCTTTGTGTCCTTGCGAACGATGGCCGTCGACCTGAAGATGATGATGAGAGCCTCCCTGAGGGAGTCACCAAGCAACCATACTTGAGCAATCTTTGTGTCGCTCCTCCCTTCCGACGGTCAGGTATTGGAAAAGCATTACTCAGAGTGGCGGAGGATGTGGTCAGATACATTTGGAAAGACAGCAAGATGTACTTGCACATTGACGAGTACAAACCTGCTAGATTGCTCTATGAATCGGTGGGATATGCTGCAGTCGGCGACACCGACGCTGAAGGTGTGACTCACATGATGAAGGAGCTTCCTCCAATCGAAGAAGAAATTGATGATGACGAGGGTGAGGACTACTTTGTGTCCGAGGAGGACCTTGCCAACATGAAGGCCATTGAGGGGGGCAGTGAAAGGTTGGCACTAGGAGCAGGCAAGGATGCATAAACATGCTGTGTTGGCTGAAGTTGCAGTACATTCAGATGAAGGTTGAGAAGCATGTAGATGAAAAGGCAGGTAGCCTGACAAGAGTCAGACAATAACGTCTTTAACGCAGTTTTCCCAGCGCCGCAAGCTTGCTCATGTCACCTGCCCATAGACGCGCACTTGATGACCGGCATGAAAGAGCATTTGGCGCAGAGCAAGCTGCGTCTCGTTATACTCGAAGGATCCGACTTTGTCCTTCAGGAAGCTTCAGCGATGTCGCAACACTGTCTGGCATTCGGAAAAGAGCTGTCAACTACATGCTGCATGACTCTTGGCTCGCCGACCTGCTGCATCTCTGAGTCTGATGCCGACAACCACCCGGTTGAAGCCTCCTTGGGTTGCCATCTGGATGAGCCGGAAGCTTGGCGCATCGTGTTTGTTTCCTTCTGCAGATCGGGACCACACATCGCACATCAGTCAGTGCAGGCGGAAGCTTTTCTACACCCAGAAGGTGGGAGTGCGCCGCATGAAGTCGAAGTATCACTAGTGGAGATGTTGTGGGCTTTAATGTAGTCGTTACTTGGCTGCTCTGCTGCTGTGACAAGCCAAGCTCCGACCAATCATCTCACTCAGTAATGGCACGGATCAATGGAAGCAACATCGTATCGGGTTGGCAAGATACCAGCAGCGTCCAGTGACTGATGCCACAAATGAAGGCAGTCGCTGAAAGTACCTGCCGCTGATGCAATCAGACTGATTGATCGCTGGTAAGACTTCGAAGGTGAACGGCATCTTTGGCTTGGCACCCCATGGCATTACTGGAAGGTCCAATGTGCTGAAGGAGTCGCATGTGAATGTGTCTCTGGTCTCGACATGTCTCTACGGTCTGCTGCGAGCAGGATCTTTTCAAAGACAAAGCCCATGTCAACACTGCAGTTCATGCGCTGAGTCTTGCAAGTTCAGCAGCACATTGCGGCTTGTGCAATGCGGAGCTACCAGTTTGTGTGTTCATCTACATTATTCGAGGTCTTTGCCATCTGCCTGGCAGAA
>CAJNDT010000491.1:852073-897073 GCA_905221615.1 Symbiodinium sp. CCMP2592 | reverse complement strand
GAGGCTAGGGGCGTGGCCTCGTGCAAGGCGCAAACAGATGCCTGATCCTTCGCACAGCGGCGGCTAGCTAATCTTGGCACAGGGGCCGATTGCACTATAAGGGTCTAATTCATCGCAGCAACTCTGAAAACGTGGTCTGCGGATAGAAAAAGCAGGTGGTTCCATCGCATCTGAAAAGGGTCAAGACCTGCAATGAAACCTGGCATTACAAGCTGGCATAAACCCAGTAACGGAAATAACATCGCGACAGATTGAATCGAATGCCGGCACCATCAAAGCAGAGATTTCAGTTGGACCTGGCGGTTCCACTTCAAGAACCAATCAAGTTATCCCTGCCTTGAGCGTATCAGATCAAATCTGGCAGGTACTCGCACTGGCTGATCCCGCCACAGGTTACACAGTAAACGAATACAAGACCAGCTTGCAACTACCTGGATCACACTTGGTCATCCGTCTCGCAGCCACTGACCTGTTGTTTATCAAGCCATGCTTGATGCATCTTCAATTCCTGAAGCTTTCGGGGTTCCGGAACCAATCGGAACTCAAGGCTCACCAGTCTAATCTGGATACGACAGGGGGTCTGTCCATTTTTCTCATCTTGGCACCACAGGGGGCTGCCGTAAGGGGTGAGGATTCCAGCTGCTACGACGGACCCAGGAATTCCTCATGAGGGCCAGCAGCTGTCACGAAGACCCAGGTGCACTGTACGTTTCCACGCCCGGTAGTCTTCGTTGGGCCCCCTGCTGCTTGGAACGTTGGAGTGGGAAACTTGTTCTTTTGCTGTTTCGATAAATCATTGTTGACTCGTAGTAACACACCCACACACCCACACACCCACACACCCACACACCCACACACCCACACACCCACACCCACCCACGCACACCCACACCCACACCTACGCCCACACCCCCACCCGCACCCACACGCACACGCACACTTACTCGCACCCGCACTCGCACACGCACTCGCCCTCGCGCACGCGCACGCGACACGCAACACGCAACACGCAGCACGCGCACGTGCACGCGCGCACGCGCACAGTGGGTGTGCACACGCCCACGCCCATGCACGCGCACGCACACGCGCACATGCACGCACTCGCACCCGCACCCGCACCCGCACCCGCACCCGCACGCGCACGCGCATGCGCACACACATTCGCACAAGCACGCGTGCAAACGCACACATGCACGCGCACACATGCACACGCACACACGCACACTTGACACAATGTGTCACAGGTCTCGAAGCCAGCTCAATGAAGTCAGTTCGAAGCAGTCACACTCTAGGGTTACAGATCTCAAGGCTCATTACCAACTCAATAAACACGTACATTCGCTCGCAAACGATGAAACATTGCGGCCACCAGCTGAAACTCTCCCCAGATGCACCATCAGTTGAAGCGCACTGCACTCTAGAGTCTTTATTGTTACTGACCAACATGACAGAGCAGGTACGTTTTCACCCCTCCCTGGGGGTGTCTTCGGTGGCTGGTGGCCCCCAGGGAGAGCACCGGCTCCCCTGCTCGTTCGACTCAGATTTACCTACCCTTTGAAACAGGGGTGGACACACACAAGCCCTGCCGGGCTCATTGTAGCCGTTCGAAACACCGGTTGACAGCCCGTTGGGACTTATTGACAGCAGCGTCGCCTACCAAACTGCAGAGCCTACGCATTCCAACAAAAGCGAGCCACACTCATGTCAGAGATTCTACGCAATTCAACATAGGCAAACCGCACTCATGTCATAAAGCTGCAAAGTCTACGCATTCCAACATAGGCGAACCGCACTCATGTCGCGAAACTGAAGTCTACGCATTCCAACATAGGCGAACCGCGCTAGTGTCACGAAACGCAGAGTCTACGCATCCCAACATAGCCGAACCGCATTCATGTCACGAAACAGAAGTCAACGCATTCCAACATAGGCGAACCGCACTCATGTCACGAAACTGCAGAGTCTACGCATCCCAACATATGCAAACCGCACTCATGTCGAGAAACTGCAGTCTACGCATTCCAACATAGGCGAACCGCACATGAGTGCTCGCAAGAGACTGAAGGGTCCACGCATTCCAACATACGTTTGGGCTCAGCAGGAAGCAGCCACTTTCACAGCACTTGCATGACGATGCACTCAATTGCATGACAATACGCACTCACTTGCCCAGATCGCCACCAGACCACCAGAAACCAAAGCTCGCACCACCAGCAGCTCCAATGCTCCACCAGACCACCACAAACCGCAGTGCGCTCCACCAGCAACTCCCGGCACACAGAACTGTTCAAACAACTTTTGCAGGGCACTTGCACCGCACACACTCACTAAGCTCGTTTCTTGAACACTGCGATCTCTTTCGCATTGCTAGCTCTTCAGAAGCACTCGCTACAATACTGAAGCCAGAGACCTGCGACAAGTCATTGGCAAGGAAATCCGGCGACATCAAAGCATTTCAATCAAAGTGGGGAATCAATGTTGAAGTCACATTTAAGGCTGACACGTAACATGATTGGTATTCCCGTCATATAGACGGGTAAGTCAGTTGAGAATCAATCTGCAAGCCAGGAAAAAGTCAGGAGAAGTCATCCGAGGCTTGTGAAATCAGTCGGATAAGTCAGCACCAGCAACCTTTGGGAGACACGGCGCCCATGGGGAATGCCTTTGTGGAAGTCAGCTCAATGAAGTCAGCTCGAAGAAGTCACACTCTAGGGTTACAGATCTCAGGGCCCAACTCAGTAAACACGTACATTCGCTCGCAAACGTTGAGACATTGTGGCCACCAGCTGGAGTAACTCTCCCCAGATGCACCATCAATTGAGTCGCACTGCGCTCTAGAGTTTCTAGAACTCTAGAGTTATTGACCAACATGACAGAGCAGGTACCGTTTCACCCCTCCCCGGGGGTGTTTTCGTTGGCCGGTGACCCCCAGGGAGAGCACTGGCAGGTTGATCGTTCGACTCAGATTTACCTACCCTTTGAAGCAGGGGTGGACACACACAAACATACACGCACACACTCTTGGAAAACTCTTTGAAGGAGTAGCCAGAGTGCTACAGATCTTCTGGAGGTGATCAGATTCCAGATATTAGCATACTTCTCCGTTGGGTCACCATCCACCGGCATGCGCGACCCCCCTGCAATCCTGAAAGAGAAAAAGCGTCCCAGCCGTTGGCGAAAGTGTGTTTCGCACGCACACACACACACACACACACACACACACACACACACACACACACACACACACACACACACACACACACACACACACACACACACACACACACACACACACACACACACACACACACACACACACACACACACACACACACACACACACACACACACACACACACACACACACACACACACACACACACACACACACACACACACACACACACACACACACACACACACACACACACACACACACACACACACACACACACACACACACACACACACACACACACACACACACACACACACACACACACACACACACACACACACACACACACACACACACACACACACACACACACACACACACACCACCCACTGACACACATGCGCATGTCAGAGGGTCAGCCGTGGGTCAAAGGGGGCGAAGGGGCTTTATATAATATATATATATATATATATAAACATATATTCTGTGTTATGTATGCATTGTCTATTCATACGTACATACATAATATGTATATATGTGGATATATGGTTTTATCAATCCCAAGAACAACTTCCCATACCTCAAGAATACCCGAGAACAAGTTATTCAAGTAGGAACCATAAACAAATGGTTTAAACCAGGAAGATCCAGGGAACCACAAAAAGGAACTACATAAGAACCCCTAGGTACATATATATTTATATTACATTATAATGTATTATATTATAGTACATTGTATTATATTATATTGTATTATGTTATATTATATTGTATTATATTATATTATATTTTTTTAATATTATATTATATTATATTATGTTATATTATGTTATATTATATTATATTATATTATATTATATTATATTTTGTTTTGTTATATTATATTATATTATATTATATTGCATTATATTATATTATATTATATTATATTACATAATATAATATTATATTATATTCTATTATATTATATTATATTACATTGTATTTCATTATATTGTATTATATCATATTATATTATTGCGAACGGACTGCGATGCCTTGTCAAGTTCTAAGGTGTCACTATAAGAGCTGTGAGCAAGACCGTGTAAAGTGCAAGAGAAGGGGGCACGCTACGCGTCCCTCGACTCTAAGGGGCACGCTACGCGTCCCTCGTCTTTACCTTTCTATGTGACCGCCCACGCAACGTTTGGCTCAAGTCAATGCCCATAGCTAAGTGCTATAAGTGTCTTCTATCCTGAGCAATCAGAGCTATCCCGTTGCACAGACGAACCGCCGCCGGCAGTGAGTGCAAAAGGAACGGCCGCCGGTTCTGCCTGCATAGGATTGCACGTGTGGAAGTGTGAGAGAGACAGGGTCCAGTCTGTGGAGAGTGCAAGCCAGCCACACCTACATTCATTACAGCTCTGGTGGGGAGAGCAGCAACCTAGTCGAGATCAATCCCCCACGCAGGTTATCAGCCGTACGCGGCTCTGCCTTTCTACAGCAACGACTACTTGATCTACTACGACCACAATGAACTCGGGATCAAGCCAAGATACGACAATGACTTTCGGTGCCGATGTGGCAGCGCCAGCCGTTGGTGAATCAACAGCTGATGACACAGTGGTGCAATCCGTTGATAGCTCCACGGAAGATGACAAAGGTCAATCTTCTGCGCTTGCCATTGCAAAGGCAGTTCCCAAGGTGAAAGCAAAGAGTCTACCAAGAGCATCTACGCCTTCGCGTCCGACATCCACAGGTTCGAGGACGGGCAAGGCTCCCGAACGACGAGCCGAAGCGTCTGGTTTTCAGGCACCTCGGACTACGTCCAGGGCCAAGGACAAAGGAGTGAAGACCTTGGAAAAGAAGTCAAGACCATCATCTTCGAGAAGCTCTTCAGCACGATCAAGGACTTCGGTTACTCGTGGGCGTGACAAGTCCATGACTTGGAATCGGATGGTTACCAACCAACCACGCGATGCTGACGATCTGGATATGACTCTGGACACTATCCCAGCACGTGGTGATGCGTCATCGGTGGCCACGCCAGCCATAGCCGATGGTCCGAATGCTTATCAGGAGCTGACGATTTCGCAACAGTTCGAAGCATCGAACCTTGCGCAGCAGATGTATTATCGCAGTCAGATGCAAGAGTACGAAGGAGTCGTCCAGACCCTGATGGACAAGATCAAGGAGATGCAACAAGAAGATGAAGGATCTGGAATTCGCATTGAAGAATTGGAACGACAACGTGACCATGCATGCTTAGCCATGAGGCACATCAACAATGTCAATCAGGAGATGAAGCGAGACTATGAAACAGCTTTGTTTCGCATGGATGAACAGAACTCTGCTCAACAACGTCAAGCACATGCCGTTGCCGAGGAGTTAGCTCAACAGCTACACGTGTTCCGCACGGAGGCAGCCACTAACTTTGTGCAGTTGGAGGCAAGAGCGCAAGGCGATGGTGAGCTTATGGCACGTGAGTATGAGCGTCTGACTCATGAACTTCATGAACATGCCAGAGAGAACTTGTTCCTCCGGTCGAACACAGCAAGTTCGGAACAAGCCTTACAAGCAATGCAGGAACGATTCCACTTGGTCAAGAACCAGGAGTTGCGGGCCGTGAACGAGATCCAAGGGCTAGCTGGAAACAGCGCAGCCATTGATCAAGAACGACTTCGGCTTCGCGAACGTCTTGGTGAAGAAGAAGAGTACCGCAAAATGGCTGTGAGGAGGATGCAAGATGCAGAGGACCGACTTCATCAGAATGAAGATCATGCAAGGCGAGCATTGCCTACCTTGCACGACGAGCTGAGTGAACTCAGGAAAACACTCAAAGCACAAGAAGATCTTCAAGCGAGGACACGCAGCGAATTGGAGGCAGCGCGAAACTCCAACTATGGAGGAGCGACACGGCCTTCAAGCATGCCCATGTCTTCGAGGACTACTGAGTCTGGCTGGGAGCACGTAGGAAAGGAAGTAGTGCCTGCATTTTCCGTAGGAGGTGAGGTACGATCCCCTGAAATACGGTCCCCAAGTCAAGTTAGTCCAGTCGCCAAAGAGAAGTTCGCATTCTCGGAATCGGACAAGGACAAGAACCTTGTGATGGATGGAATTCCATTTACCGGTGGAAACTTCTTCACTGGCCGCAATTCAATGCCAATCGTGGCGGATGCAATGCCCGAGCACTACGTGCCAGGTATTAGCAGCCCAGCACTTGCGCGTTCCACGCCTAGTGCAGCCACTTTGTTCGGCATACCAAGCGGATTTCATGGGAAAAGTGATGCGGCAGCCGTGCGTGATCGACAGCTACGCGAACTCTTGGAGGATCGCGGGATGTTGGGATCGAAGTCCACAGCATCTGCCAGCTCCTCAAGACCTGTTGGTGTCGACGGCATCACCGCATCCACGAAGGGCAACGACCTCATAGGTCCCCCTATTGCCTATGACGATTCCATCCATGAAGCAAGGAGACGTCAGATCGAGAAAGAGGTCGCGGAACGGTACGAGGAGAAGATTGCCGATCTGCGAAGCGAAGTACTCAAGGCCCAGAAAGCCGAACAGCGTCTCAGAGCTGATCGTGATGAGTGGAGATTATTCGCTGAAACGATTCAGGAGGATAATGGAGACGATGACGGTGACGAAGCTGGCGACGAGAATGAAGAGGGAGAGCATGATGAAGGAACCGGCACGGGGTATGATCCTCCAGACCCGCCTGATGATGATGATGATAAGAAGAGAAGCGGTGGAGGCAAACCTGAATCGGATCCTGGCTCTCATGCGCGTGATCCTGATGGAGACGCAGATCCTGAAGTCACGGAGGTGAGAATTTCCAGGAGGGAGGCCGACAAACTGACCGTTCCTCCATGGCCTACTCTCACTCACCTCAACAACTGGCGATCCGTATGCACGGCGAATGTCTTAGGAGCATCAGCCGATCCAAATCATGAGGACTGGATGTTATGGCTGGCACCAGCATTCAACCCATTCCCTGATGTCGAAGCACTGAATGATTCAGGACACAAGAAGTTCAAGAGCGTAGACGTCAAATTGGGGATCGCAATGGTCGCAATGCTACGCGCTGGTGGTGACAAGTCTGCTGATCTGTACCTGGAGGTAAACCGGAAGGCCAACGATTACATCAGCAGGCCCGAAGGGAAGATCATCAAAGGACGACAAATCATTGCGATGATGTATGAAAGTTTTCGAACGCATGATCGTCTCGACATGATCATCACTCTCGAGTATCTGGTGAAGCTCCAGTACCAAGGCGACAACAAACTTCATACGTTCAAGCAGACGTGGTTGGAAGTTCTGGGACGGATGAGGCCAGAAGACATACCATCCAAAACAGCTCTCCGTGATTGCTTGTACAGCAAGATCAAAGACTCGCCCGCAATGAAGATGGAGTTGGGCATGCACTACGAACACTTGCCCTACAATCATGAAGACCGATCGTACGACAATCTGATGAAGATCATCGACCGTACCATCATGCGGAGACGAGAACAATCAAATCTCACTCAGACTCAAATTGGCTTGCGCCAGATGCTTGAGGGCAAGGATTTGCTTGCTGCACCGGCCAAGGTACCTGAGAAACCAACGCCTAACGCAGCTCCATCCGCAAAGGTCAAGGCTTCGCCGACCAAGCCGGATAAAGCAACACCTGTACTACCTCAAAGCAAAGCGAAGAGTCATGCGAAGACCAAGCCAAAGCCCAAGAAGAAGACGAGGAGTGAGTCAGCGGACAACAGAGGCGACAAGAGCAAGAAGCAAATCCGCTGCAAGTTCCATTTCACAGATGCAGGGTGTCGAAATGGTGACAAGTGCCCATTCAGTCACTCGAAGAAGACTCCAGAGCGACCCTTTACGCCGAGGACGAGAACTCCAAGTCCATCTGGAGGAGGAGGAAACAGGATATGCTACTCGTTCAAGAACACAGGCTCGTGCTCAAGAGAGAATTGTCCTTTCAAGCATGAGGCAGCAGCTACCCCAGCTCCGGAACCAAAGGCAAAAGCTAAAGCCAAATCCGAAGCAAAGGCAGCTCCAGCGAAGCCGAATGCCAAGGCCAAGGCGCTCCCTGCGGCACCCGCCATCAGATTGTGCCGAAGGTGGAATCCATCAGCCCGGCGATATGGAAGCGATCTTCAAGACAAGATGAGGAGGAGTCAGATTGTCCATCCGTTGACAGCGACGCTGATTCGGATTGTTCAACAGACGACGAATCCTCGGGACCGACTACGTCGACCCGAAAAGAGATAAAGCGTAATGTGACATTCGCCGATGACGTGAAGTTCATTTCTTCGTGTCCTAGAAGATCGAAGAAGGACAAAGAGCGGAAGGTGAAGTACGTCGACATGGAAGCGCTTGTCAACGATGAGGATCGCGCCGTGAATTTGGAATTCGCCAAGCACAAAGCGAGATTGAGGGCACAGATTATGAGAGACATGGTTGACGACGATGATGATCAATGTGGAGATCGAGTTTCATTCGTGCGAATCCCAGGAACGTCTCGGGTGGAGGAAGTCTCCTTCTACGACGGTGAGGATTCCATCGTTGAGCGTGAACTCGATGCTGCGCACAGCAAGCGGATCATCAATCAAGGTGTATGCAAATGCATGGTTCAACCAGTCATCCTCAAGAAGAAGATCAAGTTTCTCATGGACACTGGGTGTGGCCATGACCTCATATCTCAGAAGAAGATCGAGAAGCACAGTCTCGAGACACTCGTGACTCCAGAGCCCATATCATTTCAGACAGCAAATGGAATCACCGATACCGATCTTGTGTCGAACTTCCAGACTGAGTCGTTCGAGGAACCGATCAACGCTTACGTGTTGGACGACACACCATCGGTGCTTTCCATAGGCAAGAGATGCATGAACTTCAACTACGGGTTTGTGTGGCCACCCGGAAGGGAACCATTCATGATCAACCCGCAGGGCAAGAGGATATCTCTGTTCGTGAACGGTGACATCCCGTACATTCGCGCCGGGAGTTCCAAGTCACTTGTTCATGATGATCCGGAGGCCAAAGCGATCACCGAAATCTTCAAGAGTGTGCTAACCGCGGGTGATGTTGACGTCAGTGTCGCAGCTGCCGCTGAAGCTGCACCAAGCGAGATTGAAGCAGAAGAAGAAGGTGACGATCATGAACGACCTCCTGATCCTGAACCCCAAGAACCTCCTATAGAAGAAGTGCCAGAGTCCGAGGCCGGACGACCTCCGGACGACGACGAAGGAAAAGGAGTGGGTGAAATTCCATTGGACGGTGATGATGAGGTGATCATTGATGTGGAAGGCGACGGTGCGCCGAGCCGCAAGGCCAGAGTCGGAACACTGAAAGCCGAAGCCAAGACGTTGGCACATCTGTGTACTCATCGCTACCGCAATCCATATTGCGAATCGTGCATACGCGCGAAGATGAAGCACTTGCGGACACAACGAGGTGCGTTTCAACGTGTGATCAAACACTGGGGAGATCTTGTGACGTTCGACTTCCTCGATATGCGCAAGGCCGCCGAAGCAGGTATCGGACTCGATGATGGAGCACGTGAAGTTCTAGTCATCAGAGACATCGCCACCAAAATGATCGCAGCGATTCCCACGGCTTCAAGGAGCACTGACGAGGTCGTCATGGCCATCAGACGCCTAATGGGAAGACGCAAGATTCATATGGCGTATAGTGATGAAGCACCAGAGTTCGATTCAGCTATGGCGCAGTTGAAGATCGTGATAGATCATTCCCTTCCAGGGAAACCCAGTAACAATTCACTCGCTGAACGATCAAATCAAGAAGTGATCAACACAGTCGCAGCATCCATGCTACACGCCGGATTACCCGCCCAATACTGGTCTTTTGCGCTGAATTGCGTGATGCAGAACCTCAACATCGAAGACGTGGAGGGCGATGGTGATTCAGCATGGAAACGTATGACTGGAAAGGACTTCGAGGGAAAAGCCATACCCTTTGGGGCCAAAGTCTTCTTCAAGCCTACGGATACAAGGCCGAAGACATATGGCAACAAGTTCGATACAAAGGGGATCCCAGGCATTTTCGCCGGATACATCATCACTGCTGGTCAAGGATGGTCCAAGAAGTATCGCGTGTGGGACATGAAGGAATTTGCCAATGCGAACTTGTCAATGGACGCATCTGTTCCCAGAAAGTTGATGAGACCGTACGAGACAGAAGTTATCTACTTCCCAGAGGAGATAACGTTTCCCCTGAAAGCCGAGTACGAGAGGATGAACTCAACCATTGAGGGACTAAGGGACAACGTTGACCTTGCTGGCAAGGAGATAAAAGACGTCGATGACGGGGATGACGGTCCGCCTGGAGGAAATGGTGACAACGGGGATGATGATGATCAAGATGGTCTTCTTCCTCCACCGGATCCCGGAGAAGATCCCGACTTACAGGACATAGATCCATCTGACATAGAGACGGAGCCGTCTGGCGAAGTCTTCAAGTCAGCAGAACATGAAGCTATTGATGCTATAGGAGACAAAAGACTCGAAGAACTAGACGAAGAACTAGGTCTACGTGCAGCACCGCCTCCTTCTGAACCAAAGGTCACTGGAAAAGATCGACGATCGCCCCGCGAAGTCGGTCCAACCGGTAGACTCATCCCCGAAGGAGACATCGACGAACCTGGAGAGATTATCAAGATCTTGAAAGAAAAGAAGTTGGCTCCCGAGGAGATTGAACATTGGAGTACGGGGAAGAAAGGGGACGGCATTGTATATCTCACCGATGATGGTGAAGCCTGCAAGATCGACAAAAGGGGAGTTCCGTACAAGATCCGAAGTGATGGTCGGCGAACGCTTCCTACACGGCGACCTATCCATTCCTATTCTCCGGAAGCATGGAAGAAAATGAGCGAAGCGGAGAAGAAGGCAGCGTACAAGAAAGACAAGCGAGACAAAGCTCGAGTTGCCAAGAAGGACCGGAAGAAGGCTGTGATAGGGAAGAAGATAGTCACCAAGATTTTGGACAACATGATCTTTCCCAAGATTGTTCCATGTGAAGAAATTGATCTGCAACTCAACGTGTCCATTGACGACGACGATGGATGGTCCTGGGCACAATCCTATGTGGATCAATACACACAAGAACAATTCTTGGCAGACGTCGTGCCGGCTGTTCCGGCACACATGGTCATGGATGACAACTGGATTCCGTCTATGCCGTGTACGACTTCTCACAGAAACGTACATCGGGAAAAGAATCAGGCAGGAGGATCATGCTTCAATGCCATGGTCACTCGACCCGTCACACGCAAGGAGATGGTCAACAACCCCAAGGCCATGGAAGCTTTCATGAAAGAATGGAAGGGATTGTGGGACCAAGAGGTGTTTGATTTCTCAACTACGCGTGAATATGACGACGTCGTCGCTGAGGCAAAGAAGAAAGGTGAGAAAGTACATATGGCGCGAGTGCATGGACTGATATACGAGAAGAACTATCAGCTCAAAGAGGACGATCCTGCCAGGAAGTTCAAAGGGCGAGGTGTACTACTCGGTGATCAGGTCAAAGACCAGAACATGGAAGCCGCATTGTTTCAGGATTTGGGGAATTCCCCGGCTACGTTTGACGCCTCACGGTGGGCAGATTATTACGGATGCCTTCCTGGCAACGATGTCCAGATGGCGGATGCTATCCAAGCATACATTCAGGCGAGATTATCGGGAACTCCATGTTGGGTTGAACTGCCTGATGAAGCCTGGCATCCATCTGCGAAACGGCATAAATTCCGTAGGCCTGTGTGCCGCCTGATCAAAGCTCTGTACGGACATCCTGACGCAGGAACCATGTGGGAACAACATTGCCATACCGCGGTACAGAAAGTAGGATTCAAGCCGATTGGCGACGAATGGCCATCATTGTATTTCCACCCGCAAATGAAGCTCTTACTTGTCATCTACGTGGATGATCTCAAGATGGCAGGACCCAAAGAGAATCTACCCAAGGGCTGGGACATGCTGCGCCAAGAACTCCGATTGGAAGAAGAAACGCCACTAGGTTTGTATCTGGGTTGTCGCATCTCCAAGGGCGAGGCAACGTTGCATGACAAAACGAAGGTGCAGACCGTTACCTACGACATGGAGACGTACCTGGACATGACAGTCAAGAAGTACTGCGACGTGACTGGGTTCGATCCGACAAAATTCAAGACGGTACCATCGCCGAGTCCGGCTGAGGAGACTAAGAATCACCCAGCTCGCGCTCCGGCACAGTCAGGTAAAAGCCATCGATGCACGTGGTGTGGACACACCATGCCTGTTGATAAGGATGGTCGGCTTGTTCCGCCTCCACCTATTCCCAAGGCGCCAGAGGAAGAGGAGATCAACGAGGCTAATCGCGGCGCACTTGCTCCGCAGGCAGCAAGCATTCTCATGAAATTGCTTTATGCCGCGCGCATTTGCCGCTTTGATCTTCTGCGCAGTATCAACAATCTCGCACGCAAGATCACGAAATGGACCAAGAAGGAGGATGCTCTTCTTCATCATCTCATGGCCTATGTGCACCAGTCCAAACATCACATGATGATTGGATGGGTCGGGAACTCCTTGGAGGACTCGTCCATCGGGCTGTTTGCAGATGCGGACTATGCAGGTTGTGGAGAAAGTTTGAAATCTACCTCCGGTGCTCATTTGCACATTCAAGGTTCTCATACAAGATTTCCCTTGGCGGGACTTAGCAAAAGGCAGGGGTGCTTGAGTCATTCCACACCTGAGGCCGAGATTGTCGCGGCCGACTTTGCCATGTCACGTCTTGGATTGCCTGCTATCACGTTGTGGCAGCAGCTTGGGGGGCAAGACCCCAACTTCGTCTTTTACGACGACAACCAGACCATGATCGGGGTGATTCGCACGGGCAAGAATCCGACTATGCGTCTTGGAACGTACCCACGGCATCTGCATTGGCTGGATGCATTCTATCTTTCAGGAAGGTTACGTTTCTCTTGCCTATGAGGTCACTGCCAAGATGTCCGCGGACATACACACCAAGTCGTTCAAGGATTCTGTGTCCTGGACACATGCGTGTCAGCTCATCAACATTTTTCCGCCGGCTCTCATTGGCTCCCAAGAGATTATGGATCTGATGCGCCCTACTCATACCCAAAGCACGGATGAGAAGGGGCAACAGCATTACTCGTTCAAGAGCGAGGTGCCTTGTTTTCCTTACACGCAGACGCCGATCCTCCCTCAGGTGTTGTATCGCGCTGGATTGTCGAGTAAGGAAGGCTTGCAAGAACATGACAGTGTGGACCCCATCCTGGTTGTCAAGTTCCCGCGCATGTTGCGGGGGCCGCCTTCCGCGTTGCCGCCTGGTCGTTACCTTCGGTCGACTTGGATTCTTCGTGAAGGGCAGTGGCACCAGATGGAGGACCGTGCTGCTATCCTTGATCAACCGGGCAAGTTCGACCGCTATGTGGAGCGTGCTGTGTTTCAGTACCATCCGGTACGGGGGCATTTGCGCCCCGCAGCTATTGCGGACGTCCTTGCGCCGCCGTTTTTGCCTCCTCCTGAACCGCCTTTGGGCCAGTCTTATGTGCGCGCCCTGCCCGCCAAATGGCGAGCGGTGGTTGTCACACTGGCGCGTGCCATCCATGGGGGGTACCAGGGCTTTACATTGCCTCTTTGTTTCAACGGCCAGTCCAAAAGTCAAGCCTCTCAATTCGGTTATGACCACTGGTCGTCAGTGTACGAGGATGTATGGCATGATGCGGCTGAACAGAAAAGGGAATATCAAGGATATGATGGAGCAATTGTGCCTCACGTGGTCAATTTCGCCGAAAACAAACCCAAGGAGGGCCTGGTGATCCAATTCCTCGACCACGATGGAGGGTTGGTCCATACTTACAAGAACTCCTTACAGCCGGTGGAAATACCGTATCACTATCAAAGATGCTCCAAAGGCAGTGACGGTGTGGACATTGGTAGGAGTCGATGAGGAGAACTGGTGGAATGAGTATGCTCCAGGCAAGGATTGCATTGCGCAGCATGCTCCCGATTCTCACTATGACCCTGGGCTGAAAGTAAATGTTCTGAGTATGGGGCGAGAAGTTGACGACGCCATGTGTGCCTACCTCTTCGATGTGGTGGAAGCAAGGAAAAACAACCCTAACTCCGTGATCTTCATTGGTGCAGGGGTGTTAGGCAAGAATTCGTGGCTGAGCCGGAAAATCGCTGACAACCCTGAAAGGGCCAAATTGCGGACAGACTACCCATGGGGGGAGGTCGTCCAAAGAATTGCGCGCAGAGCGGCATCATGGGGGTTCCACATCATCATCGAAGTGCCTCCTCGAGTACCAGTCCAGGAAACCAAGCAGTACAAGGGACTTCAGGAAGATGCCATGTGGAAGAGCATCAAGATCCAAGGATGCACTCACGGGCAACGTTATACCTTTCGGGATCCTGTATCTCCCGGAACCGCCGTTGAGCTCGGCTACTGCAAGGATGAATGGGAGTACATTGCCGAAAACGTCGCGTTGCATCCTAAGTCGTCTGATGTGTGCTCGTCCAAACATTTGCACATGACTGATTCGGACGCTAAGGATCGATCTGATAAATGCGAGTTGACTAGCCAAATATCCAGGAGATTGCTTAAAGCCTTGAAATTTCAGGCAACGGGCGATGGGAGATTGGCAGCCATGCCGTCGAAGGCTGGTGGACGAAAGCCAGACCGCATGATTGTTGACCTCTGTGGCTTGGGTAATGGCTACGCCGTGCCTAAGTCCACTAAGGGATGCGCTCGCATAACTTGCAAGGAGCTAATTAGCTCTAAGGCCGATGAGGACAGCCTTATCGGTGCGATGAAGGATGCGTGCCGGAATGACCTGCGCACACCTGCGCTATTCGTGGCATCGCTTTTGCGATCAGGTGCTGGTCCTGGAAGTAGTGAAGGGGCTTGCGTGGGGGGTGAGAAACGTTCCGGTGGGAAGTACAAGGTTTTCAGAAGTGGCTTGAAATCTCTCAAACGCCTGCTGAAGAAGTGTGCGGAATTTTCCGACGTCTATTTTTCGCTTGACATGCCTTCTTCATGTTCATGTTGGGTCCTGGCCAGAGTTGCATGCTCTTGTTTCAAGTGGCAAGGTGACGAAGGTTAAGATTGATGACCATGTTGGTGCTGGTGGCGATGGTGGTGGACGCAGGATCGTGTTCTCTAACATGCCTGAAGCGGAACGTTTGATGGTGAGACTGGATAATTGCTTGGACCATGAATCGAAGAGCAGTTTGTTGCAACGCATTGATGTTTCATGGCGGTCGATTGCGAGGAATGTTCGCAGCCTTGTTCGAGCTCATGTCAGTGTCAGTCACGATGCACATGAATCTGAGGACATTGCATGGCAGCAACATCAGTGTGTAGACGCTGATGAAGGGGCTATTAAACAGCCCCAACTAAGGAACAACTAAGGTCTGACCAGACGGATCGGGGAAGGGTGCCTCTTACGGAGAACCCGGAACCGTGAAGTCGAGTAGGGTGTAGGGACGTCTCTCCTACGGAGGAAGGACCGAACCCCGAGCCATGGCTGAAAGCTACAATGCCTACGAGCTGGCCTTCGAAGGAGTGGACCACGAAGAAGTTTTCCCATCTGGTGGGATGCTGCGGACGTTTCTGAAGTTCCACAAGTTCCTGGAGATGTATTCTGGGGATTCGTCGCAGAGCGTTTCGCTCCCGCCAAAGATTACGAAAGACAAAGTGGTCGACAATGATCTCATTCGCACAGGGGCAGCTTTCAAAGCACCTCCGTTGGTCTTGCTGTTCACGTGTGCAAATCTGTCGCCAGGAGGGGATCTTTCCATTCGAGTCCGAGAAATCCTCAAGGCTTGCATATTTGCTGCCCCGGAGGAGTACATGGACAAGCCCTATGGGGAGATACTCGCTATGGTCATCAAGTTTGGTGGAGGTCTCAAACACATTGTTGCTGACTACGAAGGGAAGTTCAGTGCCATCACAAGATTTATGGTGGACGAGGAAGTGATCCGCGATGATGCAAAGTTGGCTGTGGTTGAACTAGAACAAGAAAGAAAACAAGTTCGGTTCGACTTGAACACTGCGACCAGGAACATCGTCAGCGCGGACGTGTACTACAATCTCGCCGTTCTCATCAACTCCGTGGAGACGCCTTACCAGACCGTGACAGACACGAGAATTCAACAATGGTATACGGTGAATCAGGACTACTACCACAAGTTGCCTATGTCAGGCAGAGCACCTGACCAATCCGACCTGTTGAGAGAGCCTACGTTATGTAGGGTGTGCAAGCTGATGTACATGTTCGCAAAGCACACTGGGTATGGGCTTCGGACCTACAACCAGGAATGTGCAGCGGGCAACGATGGCGCTACGCCGATCAACGTTCACCAGCTGGCTTTGATGATGCGCACATTGCCTCAAGGCATGGGACATCCGCTCGCCTTTGCGATGAACTCACTCCAGGCGTTCAGTGTCTGTCTCCACGTGCTTCATTCCTACGTATCATGGGTTGATCCACAAACCGGACTCCCGCATTACAGATGGTCTAATGACGTGCTCCCTGATTCCGACTACACCACGTATGCTTTCCTCAAGTACCATGTGGATGCAGTATGTGCAGCTCAGGACAAGAACGGTTTCCAATTGCCGGATGCGTTCCGTGGCTACACCTGGAATCAATGCGGAGTTGAATCTGGGTACGTGGTCGACTGCGCTACCAAACGCGCCACATTGGGCATATGGGAAGCGGAATTCCAACAGATGAGGGCACCAAATCCGCTTATGCAAGATGATGGCCTATTTCCGCCCAACCTTAAACGGCATCCTAGCTGGGTATACTCAACGGGGAGAGTTGCGATGCCTACGGCAAGCAACCTCGAACCGGAAGGAATCGTGCACCCTGAGCATGGAAGAACGCCGGAACAATCGCAAGGACCCGCTGCCGGACCTCGAGCCACCCCTAGCCACGGACCAAAGAGGGCAAGGACGGACGAGGCAACGGCATCGGCTTCATCATCTTCTGCGGCACCTCCTCCACAACCACCGACTTCGCAACCGGAAGAGGAACCATCGCAACCGACATGGGAGGAAGCTCCAATCCCCGCTGGCGCTCAGGAAAGTTGGTACCATTATGTCAACATCGATGAGAAAGGCTGTCGCTCAATCTTGCTGACGACGACCCGTGATCAAGACGAGTACCCACCTACCATTGATGAGACGCCAAAGTTTGTGGCCAACCACGACGTGGGGACCACACCAATTCAGCATTACGTCAGAAGACTGGTGACCTATTTGGCAAGGATCCGTTCTGTCTCTCAAAGTGACGACAAGGGTCTCAACCTGAAGGTCTACGTGAAGCTGAGTACGAAGGTGTGGTTACGGATGTATTCACGGCTGTACCATGCATTGGCATTGGTGTCGTGCGTGCATCTTCCTTCTCCTCCAATGCTTACATCGGCAGTGATGATCGAGGCAGACAGCGATCTTGTCGACAACGATGAAATTCCGGCAGAAGCAAGGATCAATACCATGAACACGCTGAACGGATTTCGCAATAGTTTGGGTATGGGTGGCAAGCCTGATGCCGCGACTATGCGCTCTCAATGCACAATCCTCGTCCAGGACTTTGACATGGTTGCAAGGACCAGGGGATCAACGCACACGGTGAGAGAGAACCTCGGCATGCATGGATGGAGCGAGATCTACATTGTGAGCCCGTCGATCACCGCAGGTGCCAACTACAACTTCCAAGTCACAAAAGGATCGTTGGAATCTGTGAATGCGACATTGGATGGCTTGACTGCAGAGCAGCTTGCAACCGTCACATTGCATTACCATCTGTCTCTCCAGGCGATCCTCATCGAGAACATGTCCTTTCCGATGAGTGAGGTTGGAGACGGAGCAGCAATTCGCACTGACTTGCAGCGACAGCTCAAGATCACGTACGTTGACCCTATCATTGCGGCAGGGACGCGTACCACGCGCCCTCCAATTGTCAACATCAATCACGACTTACGGTTCGTTGGAGCAGCTAGCAATTACCTTCAGCACAAAGCTTCTCTGTTCAACTGTTTCCACGCGCTGGGAATGTACATTGAACTGGAGTTGCGGGCCCGAGCATGCGTGGTGATTCATGGATCTTCGTTTTGGTCAAGAATGTACAGCCAGATGAAACATGCGTCGTCAGGCGTGCATACACTGTCAGCCGAAAAGGCTGAGATCGTCAACAACATGTCCGCTGACCTCGTGATTGATTTCACAGTGATCGTCGATGGTGATATCTACCCCGTAGAGATTGCGAGAACCGACGAGACACAGGCCGCTGACAACGTCACGGACGATCCAGGGTTCTCCGTTGCTCCACCAATACCTGAACAGGATGTAGATGTGGATGCGCAACCCGAAGAAGAACAAGGTGCAGAAGGCCCTGATCCCAGGCAGGCGATTCGTGAAGGATTTGTCGCACAGCTTCAGGACTATGTGGGAGTGCTCGCTCAAGGCGAGATGTCGGTCGGAAGTGACCGCCTCACGTTCTGCATCGCTTGTGGCAGTGATCTGCACACTTTGTCCAATTGCACGGAAAATTCTGCAACCCGGGATCTGGTACTTCGAGGCATCCAGATCATCAAGGAAAGCCTTCTTCGATATCCACGTCGAGTACCTCCACAAGAGGCTGAGCCAATGGACGTTGACACCACAGACCATGTGAGTGTTGCATCCTCGGACCGGCGACCCAAGGCCAAAGCCCGACCGCGACGCGGAGGCGAAGCCGTACGGGGGGATGTGGTCTTGATCCGTTATGAGAACAAACACAATCTCTGCACGGATGTGGAAAACCGTCGGGGCCTACATGATGCTTGTGGCGTACCACTGCAGGAATCAGGACCAGAGAATAGCCAGCGGGTGGTGGACCTCATTGAGCAGCTTTCGGACCATCGCGACCGACGCCTACCTCAACGAGGAGACCGTCCTAGCTTTGCTTTTGACGATACCACTCAGGGCTACACCAATGCAGGCTATGAATGCATCGGCGGCGGAAGGCCAATCCGGTGCGGGATTCTCGACCTGATCCCAACCAAGGGTGCAAGCTTCATCAACAATCGATGGGACATCGTGAACGAAGTTGTCCTTCGCAACATCACCCGTCAGCGCAGACTAAACGCGGATTGGGCGCTATCATGCATCCAATCTGCCCTACGTCACAGAATCGCCAGGCGCCCAGGCTCGGAATGGCTTGACAACAGGTGCCAGGTGGCATTCAACAGCGTCATTCGATGTGATGAAGGAGGGTGGGTGATGATCGAAGACTTGGTGAGGCATGAGCAACTATGGACCCATGAAAGCAGACGCATCACCGAAGCGGTCTCAAGGACCGATGAGCAACAGAAGAAGAGAGTGTACAATGAAAGACTTCAGCTATTGTTCCAAGGGAACATGCTCGCAGCCACGAAACGCCATAAGGCCAAGATTCGGTTGCAGTTCCTGGGAGTGAGAGTGAAGGACCCCGGCACGGAAACTCTTGGATCAGCAGGTTCGAACATGTTGGTATCGGTTCCTGACCAGATCGCGGAGATCCAGAACAATGATCATTGCCGGCACAGCCAGAGGTACCTGAACGTTTGCAACGGCTGGGTGAAGCCATGGGCAGTTCGGGCTACAAGTGGTCACTCTGCACACTCGGATCCCCAGAACAATTTGCTTCAGTTGGACAAGAACAGGTTCGCAATATCTCCATCCATGACCCTCTTGCAACGTCTCGGAGGAGCGTTCCACGCCACAGCATGTCGCAACTTGGATTCCATTGTCACGCAAGGCATCATGCCTGGTTCGGAGGACCCCGACGGGGACTTCGACCACAGGCGCCAATTTCGAGGCAACCAAGGCGGCAGACTCCACAGCTATTGGGGGGTGTTTGCACCGTTCGATCACCGGAACGCGACGACCAAGATGCGGGTGCATGGACGAGATGCCAAGCACATGCCACTGGCGGTCCTCCATGTCCCATCGCAGGCCCTTGCACGAGAAGATGGACGTATCACAGACAGCGGCATCATGATCGTTGGCCGGACGATACCGTTCCATTTCGTCAAGGAGGTATGGTTTTGCGTCCCGGATCCTCAAGATACACACTCTTTCGCTCTGGTGGAAAAGATCTACGATGAACGACTGGAGAAAGAGCTGGTGTTGGACTACAATGCATCACCATTGCTCCCTGAGTTCGAGAGATACCGAACGCCGAGCAAGATCATGGAATTGCTTTGCGAAATGCCTCCTGGACCCCACGACACCAGCAAGGAGCAGATCATCCGAGACCTTACGACTGTCCTGGAGCCCCACAGGGAGAACACGGTTCGGCATCACTACATGGACAAAGGGATCAAGTTTGTCATCAAGAATTGGCGACCCGAAGACCTACGCAGAGACGAGGATGGAAGGAGAATGAGGGTGTGCCCGGCATGCTACAACATCGTTCCAGCATGTTTCTCCCGATGCACGTCTTGCTGGTCACAGTTCGTTTCGAGCGGATATTACCAAGGTTCTCCACAACGGGAGACTCCTACGGAGATCCCCAGTGACTTCATCGCTCAGACAATGGAAGCCGCAGCAGCAGCAGTGCCTGAGGCGCCCGAAGAGGAGCAGGAAGCCATGGAGGTAGAGACCGTTGCGGAACCTGAGGAAATCCCAGAGCCATCTGTCATCGCAGAGGACGATCCAGAACAGGAACCTGATGAAGAAATGGACATAGAGCCAGGAGAGGACCTTGATGACGCAGTACCAGATGCAGTTGCACAGGAACGTCGTCCCGTCTTCATTACCGGCCAGCCTTTGAACATCGATCCTGAGCTACAACTTGCACGTACCGCCATGCAGCCATCCTACTATTCTGGAAAGCGAAATGCCCATTGCATTGACGCCAACATGACCGCTCTTTCGTATATGGCATACGTGGTATGCAGATCCATCTACAAAGCTTGGTCAGGGTTCGCAAAGTGGGCGACTATGCCGTTGTTCCAGATGAAGGAGAGTTTCGCGCTTGGCCAACGCTATGATGTGCTCGGAAAGTGGGGATCTTTGGCGGCAGTGGATAGGGAAACGGGTGTGAGCAAGGATGTGACTGATGAGGAGATCATTCGCTTTGCCAAGGAGCCTGAGAACCTCAAGCAGTATGATCCCAACGGGACTTACACTTTGAAGCGCTTCCGGACGAATCAGATGCTTTCGTTGCTTACACGGGGAGCCAACATGATGGGAATTGGCAGGGACAACTTCAACCCTACTACGTACTTGAAGAGCAACAGGGATGAAGATGTGAAGGCTATGCACTTTTGTTGCCTGAACGTCCTGTGCGAGGTGATTCCGATGGTGACGGGACACCAACAATTCTCAGTGCTACGACCAACACCAACTGGACCGGTGGACTTCTTGTACATCGACCCCGTCGGTATCCTGCTGACTCATTCCGATCATTCAGTCCAGACCATCGGATTGCTGGTGGACCAAAATGTGCAAATGCCTGCGCATTTCATGGACAGATTGAACAGATCCAAGGCTGAGAGACAGCAAAACCCGACGACCAAGCGTACTGAAGCCCTACACCACATTTCGGCCGCTGACTATCTCCCTCCAGGTGGTACTTCCATCCTGGACACGCCTGTCACTACGGAGGAACGTGCAAGCGCTTCTTCGGCCAAGGGACCTTCAAAGGGGCGTGAGAGAGCCGGAGGTGAACAGCATGGAGGCTGGAACGCCAACACCTACTATGACTACACAGCCGGCAAAGGCCGAAACAAAGGCAAGGACAAAGGAAAGCAAAGGGAACAGCATCCAGAGGAAAACCTCCGGCCCTGGGACCGCGATCCTGCGACCACGCGAAGATGGAGATGAATCAACGCTTGGTCTTCCTCGCCTATCAGTTCGTGACCTCTGAGCTTCGCCCATGGAATGCCCTCGCGAATGCTTCTTTCTTCGGTGACGCCTGATTCGTTTGCCATTTCAGGGGATCGTTACTGACGTAGATGAGTGTCACAACGTTTTTAATTGGGATGCAAAGCTCTGATTTTCAATGTCAACGTTGCGGCGGAACATTTTCTGTTGTCCTATCGTGCCATCTTCCGGGTGAGCAGCGTCGGAGACGCAACTCATGGGGGGTGCGAACGGACTGCGATGCCTTGTCAAGTTCTAAGGTGTCACTTTAAGAGCTGTGAGCAAGACTGTGTAAAGTGCAAGAGGAGGGGGCACGCTACGCGTCCCTCGACTCTAAGGGGGCACGCTACGCGTCCCTCATCTTTACCTTTCTATGTGACCGCCAACGCAACGTTTGGCTCAAGTCAATGCCCATAGCTAAGTGCTATAAGCGTCTTCTATCCTGAACAATCAGAGCTATCCCGTTGCACAGACGAACCGCCGCCGGCAGTGAGTGCAAAAGGAACGGCCGCCGGTTCTGCCTGCATAGGATTGCACGCGTGGAAGTGTAAGAGAGACAGGGTCCAGTCTGTGGAGAGTGCAAGCCAACCACACCTACATTCATTACAGCTCTGGTGGGGAGAGCAGCAACCTAGTCGAGATCAATCCCCCACGCAAGGTAAAATACGAATATAGTAAATGTAGTCATAGACCACTATAATAATATACTAATATACTACTACGTTAACATACGAATATCATGATACAGCAATATACTAATGTACTCATGCACCAACGTACTAATATATTCGCGCAATCTTCAACTATGCAAATATACTATTGTTCGAATACATTACTGTATTATATTAAGCTCAAAATGTACGAACCAATCAGTATATTCACATATCAAAACTATTTCTAATACTGATACTAATACCAGCACTTCTGTGAATAATAAACAGATACTAAAACCAGCATTCAGACTGATACTAATACTAACACGAGTACCATTACTGACATTGACATCGACACTGGCACTAACACCAGCGCGAACATAATCACGAGTTCATATTTACTATTATTGATATGTAAACTTTTATTCAATACTAATACTAATACTGATGCTAATACTAATACTAAATACCAATACCAATACTAGTACTAAAGCAATACCCATCCTAATATCACTACTACCACAAAACTATTACTCATATGAACACTGATACCAGGATTAGGACTACTACGAACAATGACAGCAGTACTAAGAATAGAACCAAGAACAATACATATTAATCCTAACACTAATACTAGTACTAATACTAGCTACTAATTCTAATACTCATACTCATACCAATACTAATGTCACCACTAATGCTGCTACTACTACTGCTACTACTACGACTACTACTACTACTACTACTACTACTACTACTACTACTACTACTACACATACTTAATACTAAAACTAATACTGTTACTCATACTAGTCACTAATACTAATACTCATACTAATACTAATACTAATGCTACCACTACTACTACTGTGCGACAACTATTGCTAGTACGACGACCACTACTATTAACATCAGTTTACATACTTAATGCTAATACTAAGAGTAATACTAATTCGAATACTATTACTAATACTAAACATCCTAATATCAATACTACCACAAAACTAATACTAATGCTAACACTGATACAAGAATTAAGATCTACAAACAGTAATAGTGGTACGAAGAGCAGAATTGAGATTAAGATTGGGACTAGGAGCGCTGCATGCGTGTGAAGAAATTTCCAAAAATTGCAGACCATCTAAAAGAACATTTTGGAATTGAGTTTGGGAGACGTGTCTGTCGCCTATCCGTTGACAGATCCTGCCTGGGGACGCACGCCACCCTTCCCCTTCCCCACGACGGTCTGTCATGGGGGGGGGGGGTGAGCATATATATATATATATATATATCATAGGGTACTCATCTTACTCAATCCCTGCTTTGTTATTCCATCTTGGTTTACTGAATCCCATCCTGCCATTTGCTTAAACTTGGTTCTTGAACTGCAAAGTCCGCCAGCGCAGCAGCACAAGAAACCCGTCCGCTAGCTCTAAAAGGCAGTCGTTGCTGTCAAACTCCAAATTTAGCTTGTGTACGCAATATCCTAGATTGGTCAAGGGTTTGTGAATATCAGGTCCAGAGTTCATTGCTCAAAACCCGGGCACGGTAGGGTTTAGGAGTTTAGGGCTTCTATGGTTTTCACATCAGTCTACTCTGCATTGAAGACCGTATATACATGTGTAGCTAGACTAAAAAAGGCACCCTTTGGGTTGCAATTCGGCTTAGACCGTAGTGATTGCACCGCTCTTCTTGATGCCGACATGGCGCTGCTTTGGTCAATGTCCCTGTGCTGCAAGTGGGGCTATCAACAGAGACAACACAAACTGTAGCGCTTTATATGGCGATGTTGAGTTGTAAAGTGTAAAGCTGACAAACAAAGGTTTAGTGTATTGGGAAAACTCCTACCATAAGTCCTGTCAAGACCTCTGTACTTTGTACAAACCCCAAACCCCAAAGCCCCGAAAAGCCCGCGAAAGCCCCCAGAAATCTGGAGAAGCCTTTGACAGCAACAGTTAGCCAAGGGAGCTTCAGGGTCTAGAGGGTGTAGCGAAAGGGACTGCGAGTATATAAAGTTACGCTTTTATTTGGGGCTTAGGCTGGAGGGTGTAACGGTCAGATCAAGATATTGGCAAGATCAGCACGAAGAACAGCAATAGTAATCATATTCATGACAGGAGCATTAGTCGTGCGTATATGCTTGCTGACATACTTCCTTGTTTTTGGAGACTTATATGAAGGAGCACCCTTCAAGAAAATAGACACCACATAGAGCCAAGATGTCTTTTCGTGCTGCCTCCGTCCGCTTCCTCGCGAATGCGGCTTGCCCAGGTGATTCGTTTCGGGCGTTTGGGCTTCAAATCCCCAGTCGTTGCAAGTGAGGTCTTGTTCTTTGATATCCGGAGTTCAGGGTGGTGACCCTATTCGATTCGATGGGGGGCAACCCGAAGCGGGGGCGGTTGGGGGGGGAGGGGTTCTCTGGCAACTGCGAGCTACCGAATACAGAGAAAATGAATGACTTGGAGAAGTTGCACTCAGTGAAGAGCGCATGTGGATGAGCGGATACAGTAAATGATTTACCAAGTGTAGGTCATTGTAGGACTAGGGCTAGGGCTTCAGCGGTTCGCAATTCAGCAGTCAGGCTTCGGTGTGGGAATGGGGGCCTAGCAATTAGGGTTGAGGGTTCGGAGGCTTCAGGGCTTCAGTGGTTCAGGGAGGGGCTTAGGGCCTCATGGTATCAGAGTTTCGATGCTGAGTGCTGGGGAGGCTCATGAACCGAAGCAGCATTTCAAGACGTTAGCCATGGCGCCACGCAGCCAATCGGAAGCTTCGCTTCGCACGCCGAGTAGTGACTGCTCGTGCAAAGTCTGCGATGACTTCAAGAACTTGTCAGCACCCGCGACTGACGTGTGCATGGACTCCAGGGCAGGAAATCAGAGCCGCCCTACGGTGCAGAAGTGCTTGCCTCCATTCCTGCAGCAAGCAACATTTCGCGGTTGTGGGTGTCGCATAAGAAACGAGCAACAACCCTGCCACAGAGCACTTACCCAGTGTTGCTGGGCCGAAGATCAACGTCAAAGCCTGCAGCTTCATCAGAAAAGCCGTAGTAGTCGCTGGACACACCGCTGATACATGAACCCGTAGTCGTAGGCGGTGACAAACCTTAGACTTGCACCACGCCAAAACCGAGACCCCATAGTTGCCTGAAGTTCAGCAAAGCCCAATCGCCCTCAACTGCGGTTGTGCCGAACAACCCATTGTAAGTCAGACCAGGAAGCCATAGCATTTGCTATGTACCCCTTTGCCTTTCTGACCGAAGCTGCGTTCCTCAAACCTTGTACAACACTTACGGATTTCCTACAAGTGCGTATAGATCGCTTTTGACATTCACTTAACAAGGGTCCATAACAAGAACCAAGTACAGCGCTTGTACAGCGCTGCTGCGTCTCAGGAACAACTGTGGGCCGGTCACCAGGAGCATCTGAACTCGTGGGGTCTCCCTTGCGGGAGCTCGCGGCGACTAATGTAGACTACTGTACTGATTAAGGACCCCTCTGTTGAAGGGGCTTATCATGGCGCTCCCTAGTACGTGTCTTGTGAGTCGAGGGCGGACAGGGCCTCCTGATGGGGCTCGTAAGTGGTTGTATATGGTACGTTTTATATGATATGTAAAGAGTTTGTCTCCCATGAGATGCAAGTACAATTCTTGTCATCGCCCGTACGAAACAGTTGCACTTTATCATGCTTCAAAATCATGTTTGAAGTGCGAATGTCTCCATCTTGTCAGGGTTCACAGGGTCCTTGAAGAGCTTTATAAGGGTTCTCTACACCTTTCACTGCCTGACGGTGCAGGATTTAGGGGCTCAGCCTTAGGGAAGTACCTACGTTTGTACCTTTCAGTAAGAAGCACACCACGAAGCAAGCACCTGAATCATCCCGTTTCCTCCTCCTGCAACGATACCGCAACCTTATTCAGTTCTGTCAACCCTACATCCTACATAAACCCAAACTATTTTGTTCCCAAGCCCTAGCACCCGGAACCCTGAAGCTCCAAACCTTGAAACTCCCAACACGAACCCTGAGCCCCAACTCCTAGATTGCTAATTAGCAAACAAATCAGCATACGTAAGTTTTGAGGGACCGTCGACCGACGGTGGTGTTAAGGTGGATACGTTTAGGTTTCAGGTCACATACGTGTAGATTTACTGTTGGGCTCTATCAGTTTAGGGTGCTGGGCTGCGTATGTTCTGGGTGTCGGCTCTATATGTCAAAGGTTTAATCGGGTTTTTCACGTCTTGGTGTTCAGGTTGCGCGTGTTTAGGGTTTCGGGTTTTCAATCGGCCATTATAGGTTTTCTTATGCGCTTCGGCTGTCGGATGCATGTCATACGTTTGCGTTGTTTGCTCCTTGTACGAGTTCAGGCAGCAGATTTAGAAGTTCCGTGTGAGTTTTAAAACATATGCCCGGTATCATGAAACCAGCCCTACAAATCTGGAGGCACTCAAATCCGTGCCGAACCCCAAGGCCAAAAACGCAATCCTGATTCATTCACTATGCTCAGCTTCGCGTTCAAAGCCTAGAAGTTTAATCTGAAGCCCTACGTTTAAACCCGAAACCATTTTCAAGCCCGCAGGGCATGTGACGACCGTAAGCTCTAAAGTAGCACAGGAGCATGACTGGGCATGCTCAGTCCTGGGGTTTTCAATATTTTAATTTCAGTATATAGTTTATGATGACACTAGTGCGCCAACTTTCCGGGGCTTCATTGTTTCAACCCCCGTTCACACAGTTTTGCGAACTATGCCACCCGACCCTGCGCCTTGGGCCGAGGTATTTGAGAGTTGCATTAGCCCCGAGCCGTAAACACTAAACACACAGACGCGTATACCCCGAGACGATACATCCTGCCCTGCACCCAAATAAAGTCGTTGTGGAAAATTACAGAACCCTTCAGCCGTTCAGGAGCTTGGGTGATTCCGTACGGCTCGGCAGCATCACAAGTGCCGGCCGACATTCTTTAGGATCCTCAGCGGCCTATAGTAGCTCCTGTCAGGCTTCCTGACGGTTTAACGGGCTTTATGGGGGCGGCTGGAAGTGTCTTGATAGGCCTTTTTACACAGTGAGGTTTGCCTCTAGACACAGGGCCTCTAGACACAGGGTTTTGTCTTTAATTCCGGCTTGCACGTTAGCACTTGTACGTTGAGGATGCTTTGTGACCAGTCGTCAGGCGGGCCAGCAACAAGTTTAGCAGTGCTGTCTGTCGAAAAAACAAACTATAGGGACCAAGCAGCCTAACTCGTGACTGCATGGAGGCTGTCAAGCAATGCCCATTTAGGATTTTTCGGTTTTAGGATGTAGGGTCGACGTAAAATTGGGGGAGGTTGGCGCGCGATGCAAACGTTCGGGTGCAGTGTCTAGGCTTTCGGGCTTCGAGGTTTGGAGGCCTTGTAAGCCGTATACAGACTACGCCCGTCAAACTCTAGGGCTTAGCCGTTAAATTCGTGTTGAATGTCACCCCCAGCCTCACACGGTCAGAATCTGATCTTGCACGGCGCCCTTCTGCTGAAAAGACCTATATCAACGTCCGTAACTGTGTGCAGCTCCAAAAACAAGACAAGTGTAAGCTGATGGACACGAACACGCTAGTTAAAGAATGCAAATGCTTGCAATAACCTGTACTGACTTCCGGCATCCTCCGTCCGAGGCATCTTTCACAACGCGTCTGCAATGACGTATCGCGCGAACGCCTTTCGCGTTTGGGAGGACCGCCACCAAGCCAGACAACCGGCCTCTTGCAGCATTTATGATCTTGGCGTAAGGGCTGAGAGTAAAATCCCATAGCTTTGGAAGCCGAACAGCGGGTGATCACTGCTGGTACTTATTCTCTGCATGTAGTTTACACGTGTAGGAGCGAATGCTGTCTGCAGCAGGGGCAAAAGTCAGACTGCCATGGTACAGCATCCCTACACCACTTCAGGGCACGCAAGTGGTGTGGTACCTGGTGCATTCCTCGGCCATCGGCTATCAGCCGTGCAGCCTACGGACTGTTGTTTTCAGTGGACATTGCAATCAGTGTATTATGTGACCTGAGTTGATGACATTCCTTCGGACGACTGCTGGGTATTCTTGGATACAGTCGTTGACAGCATACAAGAGATCGGAAGTTGCCCTCCTTGTCAGCTCCCTCCCCAGGGTAGCCGAGGAGGGCAGGCGAGGCAATAGCTATTCCCCCAGTCGAGCCCGGTCCTCATATTCCAAGCCCGCAACTCCATTGTGATGCGCGAGTGTGCCAGGGGTGCAATATGTATGCTTCTCACATGTCGTCAACGCTCGAAGTTCGGGAGGTGCGTGTGGCAATCCAGGATCTTGAAGGAAATGCTGGGTGACACATAAACAGGCGTTGCAATCACATCAAGAGGTTGCCCTCCACATGATCTCTAACCGTGAGCAACATGCAGACGAACCTCATTTGCAGAAGGTGGCTTCGATGGAAGGGACCATCGTTAGGTGCAACGAAACCGACACCAAAAGAATAGTTCAAAAGAGTAGTTCGGGAACGTAGCGAAACTGGGGGAGGGGAGGGTGTTGGGCTGACCACGGGCCGAAGAATCCGGCGCTGCCCTCTTATTCTTATTGTTGTTGTTGTTGCTGCAGCTGCTGTTGTTGCTGTTGTTGTTGTTGGTGCTGGTGCTGGTGCTGGTGCTGGTGCTGGTGCTGGTGCTGGTGCTGGTGCTGGTGCTGTTGTTGTTGTTGTTGTTGTTGTTGTTGTTGTTGTTGTTGTTGGTGGTGGTGGTGGTGGTGGTGGTGTTGTTGGTGTTGTTGTTGTTGTAGCCGCTATGGATCACAGCAGGCTGTGTAGCTTTGCTAACAAGGCTCTGGGTACCAACGCTAGAGGCTCGCAACGTCCCCCTTCTGCGAAGCTTAAGGGACCGTCCTCTTATTGAGCCATAGCCATCCCTGGAGCCACGTGTCGCTGTGATCTACCGGGTCCCAATTCCCGGGCCTCTGTCTGCAGTTACACAACATTGGCAAGAGGTAAGCGGTAGGGTTATCACCTTTCCGCGGGGTGAAGGGAGTCGGATCGAGTTTTCTCTTTCCGGCGAAACTAGCGGAAGGCGCGTCGACTGTGCCTCAGTGCTTTTCTCCTGCCGATGCTTTTACATTTACAAAAGGACCTGCCGCACCAAGCCATTCAAGGGGCGGCCCCAGTCATGGGTTGGCCATCTTCTGCACCTGGGTATCCTGAAGGAAGCTTTCGAGTTGAGGCCTCGTTCCGCTCCTCTCTTCGACTTTCCAGCTACACGACAAGACACCCAGGTACAGCTCAAGGTCTCTCCTGCGCAGTTTTGCTGGCGCTCTGGTTTTGCGCTTTAACTGGTACACCTCCGCAAGAAGGACACGGATCGTCTGGTATTCTCATGCAGTCTTCTTCGAGCACTAGTTTTTTCTTCAACGGCACAGTGGACTGCCACCGGCTGCTACGAAGCCAGTGCGATCGAGAGCTCTTCGTCACGGTTGAGTGTTTTCTGCGCTTCACTTCTGTTCAGCCGCCAGCGCCTGCGAGCAAGTCAGACTCAGGACAGGCTAGGCGCAACGTGGTGACTCACAACGCGTCAGCATCCTCCCAATGCTGGCCCCGACGGGCATTTCAGGGACTCCTCTTGCTATGGGGTGCCCTTGTGGGCCTAGAGGGGCTATCCTCTCTGGTGGGGGAGGCCTCTCGGGGGCCGCCGGGCCAGACTTGTCTACAAGACAAGGCGCAGATTGGGACACTGGGGACCAGGTTCAGCAGAGTTGGCCAACGTCTTCAGTTCCAGCACGGTGTCTACCTGGTACGGCTCCACGTCACATCTGGGTACAGTCGTTAAGCGGACGCGCTTGCTGTGCTATGGGTGTCGGGCTACGGCTACGACCCTCCCAGGTGTGTTCGTTACTGTCCTGTTACCGACGGGGTCAGGCAGTGCTAGGAGTGACGGGCCACGTGTTTTTGCTTGACGACGAATTATCCTTACGGCCCATCGCTGGTAGTCGGGAGTTACCTAGTGTGGGACGCCACTAGACGGGAACTCTGGGAGACGGCTCTTCTGAGTACGACCCACCGGCTGCCAGTTCGTGAGTATTGGAAGCAATGACTCACACTGAGGGTGACGGAGGCTACATGACGACGACTTTGTGACTCGGGCTGTCACGTTAGGAGTTTCGGGCATCGCTCGCGCAAAAACGGGCAACGCCTTTGTAACTGAAGTCAACTTCTTGTGGCCTACCCCATAGAGGCTGGTGCCCAAGAGCTGTTGCTGCTGTGTACAGTCTGCAGCGCTGCTCTTCTTGACTTAGGCCTTTTCTCTTTTAACGTTTGTTGCATCGGCTCCTCTTTTTCCTTCACTGAGGATCCTATAGGGGTTGCGCGGTCTTCTCTGTTGGTTTTGTTTGGTCAGTTCGTTTTGGCTTGTTTTACGCGAGGCCTCGGGCCCTGACTTCGGTCGTAGTTCTCAGAAACGGATGAAGGAGGTACCTGCGATTCTCGCATGGGCAGTCCCCTCGCGCAAAGCGCCAGTCTGTTTCTTTTTCTTTACAAGGCCGCCGGGCGAAGACCGCGTAACCTCTATAAGAATGTCGGCAGGTCAGATCCTAAGGGAGTGGTGCTAGCTTGTGGCTAACCCGGTGGCGCTGGCTCACGGCACACTCGGGGATGGCACGCTTCCGAAGTTTCTGCTCGCCCGCAATGAGCAGAGCCCGCTCGCTCAGCGTCCAATAAAATTGTTGTTGTTGTTGTTGTTGTTGTTGTTGTTGTTGTTGTTGTTGTTGTTGTTGTTGTTGTTGTTGTTGTTGTTGTTGTTGTTGTTGTTGTTGTTGTTGTTGTTGTTGTTGTTGTTGTTGTTGTTGTTGTTGTTGTTGTTGTTGTTGTTGTTGTTGTTGTTGTTGTTGTTGTTGTTGTTGTTGTTGTTGTTGTTGTTGTTGTTGTTGTTGTTGTTGTTGTTGTTGTTGTTGTTGTTGTTGTTGTTGTTGTTGTTGTTGTTGTTGTTGTTGTTGTTGTTGTTGTTGTTGTTGTTGTTGTTGTTGTTGTTGTTGTTGTTGTTGTTGTTGTTGTTGATTGTTGTTGTTGTTGTTGTTGTTGTTGTTGTTGTTGTTGTTGTTGTTGTTGTTTGTAGCCGCTATGGATCACAGCAGGCTGTATAGCACTGCTAACAGGGCTCCGGGTACCAACGCTAGAGGCTCGCAACGGCCCCCTTCTGCGAAGCTTAAGGGACTGTCCTCTTTCTGAGCCATAGCCATCCCTGGAGCCACGTGTCGCTGTGATCTACCGGGTCCCAATTCCCGGGCCTCTGTCTGCAGTTACACAACATGGGCAAGAGGTAAGCGGTAGTGGTTTTCACCTATCCGCGAGGTGAAGGGAGTCGGATCGAGTTCTCTCTTTCCGGCGAAACTAGCGGACGGCGCCAACGCCAATGCACCAGCATTCCTTTGAGAGCATTCGCAAGAAGGCCTTTCGAAAGGCTTGCAATAGGGTACACAGAACACAGGAAAGCATCCAGTATAGAAGCGGCGTGCTGACGCCTGAGCATCTGCGTCGCAGTGGACTTAGCCCCCCCTCCCCTCCCCTCCTTCCTGTACAGCCTAGTTCCACGGATCCTTCGGCTCCCTCAGGCCGCACAGACAGCTTCCGCTCACGTCCGCGAGGTGGACGAGCCAGTAAGTCGCTCCGTGTCCTCTCATGGAACGCTGGGCACCTTGGCATCCAGCAATGGGCAGAAGTGAAGACATGGCTACGAACCGAGGCCCAATATGTCTGTGATATTTTAGTCCTGCAGGAGACGCACTGGAGCGAAACAGCAGAGTTTGACGTTGAGGGTTGGCACTGCATAAGCTCTGCCACCAAGGGCGCTGCCCGGGCACCCAAAGCCAAATCAACTTCAGGGCAACGCTCAGCGCGAAGTGCTGCATCGCAGCCGGCGATACATGACACTGGTCGTGCAGATGGGGTTATGGTCCTCCTTTCCCCCTTGATAGACAAGAAAAAGATTAGATGGCGCGAACAGCGCCGAGGCCGACTCATTCAAGTCACCTTTCCGTGGCTGGGAGCTCGAATTCATGTCTTTGCGGTCTATCAACATGCGTGGTCTTCTAAGAAGACTCCTCAACAAAACAAGGAAGATCGCTCGCGCCTGCTACGTGACCTGTCCTCATCCATCAGAGCTGTTCCGGCGAGGGACACATTTCTGCTGGCAGGTGACTTCAACGCACGCTTGACCCCGCAAGAGGGTCTGGTAGGTCGGTGCAGCACTAAGCCAGAGCACTCTCAAATGCAGGACGAGCAGTTCCAGGCCTTGGTTTCATCTCACAGACTGGTAGCGCTCAACACTTGGTCCTGCGGCACTGGACACACTTTCTTCCTGAACGGCAAGGGCTCACAGATTGATTTCTTGCTGACTTCTGAGGCCTCAGCGAAAGGTATGGCCAAACGTGCTGGGCCACGACAGGACCTGCAACTTGGACGGTGGAAACGCGGAGGTCATATGCCTGTATTCGCTCAGCTCCGCCCCACCCAGCACTGGAATTTGCCCAAACCTTCCAGCCCCTCCCTGACCTACAATAAGGAGGCCCTGGAAACAGCAGTTCGCTCTGGCCTGCCCATTGCTGACCGTATGCAGGCTTGGGTGAGCCAGCGCCTATCTTCCAGGTACCACACGCCCGACGAGGTCAACCAAGTGCTGCTCGAGGCCTCTGCTATGTTTTTTCCGAAACCCAGACCTCAGCAAGTGCCGGAGACCGCGCAACACCGCGCAACCTTGCGCATGTGGAACAGAGTAGCACACATTCGCTCCCTACATGAGGACTCTGTCACCACACTAGCCGACCTAGATCAGTCCCTGGAGGACCTGAGCCGATGGCACAAACAGGCTCTTTACCTGGCGAAGAAGGAACGCCATCGTGCATTTCAGGCAGAAGTTGATGAAGCATGCGCCCGCCATGACTCGTACATTGCTCACAAAACCCTCAAAAAACTCAGGCCATGGGCACCACAGACCAAGGCACAGCTTCAGGGCCCGGATGGCTTGCTTCTGGACCCACACTCAGAGCTCCGTTTGCTCCGCGAGCACGTGGAACAGGTCTTTGCCAAGCATCCTCCCCTAGATCACCATGTAACTACTTTGCCGGACATCCCGGCAGGACTGCTAGCCAAGCACATCGGTTCCATACGACCACACAAAGCGGTCCCTCAAGGCTCCGCACCTGCGGCGTCCTGGCGATTGTGCTCGGCGGGTGCGGGTGAGGCTTTAGCAGCAACGCTGCAATCCATTGGGCAACGCCCACAGTCGGCTGAGGATGTTCTTCAGCCACCGCTCAAGGATGCTGACATGTGTTTTATTCCTAAGCCCAACAAGCCAGCCACGAAGCCTAGCAATCTACGCCCCCTGGGCATCATACGCCCTGACGGGAAAGGCCTGGCAGGGGCCTGCAGAGACAAGCTTTCTCCCTACACGGCTGAATATCTTCGGGGCCTTCCTCAATTTGCCTACCAACCCCAACGCGGTCTATCTGACGCGCTAGGCAGGGTCGTAGGACATGTCACTCAAGTGCGCAGTAACTGCCAGGAGGCCCGGCGAACCCGACACCAGCTTCACGCAGGACATACACGTCCTCAGTTGATAGGAGGCATTTGCTTTGCTTTGGACTTGTCGCAAGCCTTCGATATGGTGAACAGGTCAGACCTACTCAACACACTGCACGACGCAGGTGTCCCACAGGACCTTATCGATCTTGTCGCCTCCTTGCACGCAGGCAGTTCGTACACTTTTCGCACGCAAGGTGAAGCCGATACTGTCCAGTCCACGGCGGGCATTAAACAGGGATGCAAGCTTGCTCCCACTCTCTTCTCTATGCTCACAGGCACCATCTTTCGAGAGCTCATAGCTCTAGTAGGAGCTAAAGCTGTAGTGGACTACCTCACCGGCTACGCGGACGATCTGACAATCCATCGAGACATTCACTCGCTGGAGGATCTAGAACGCGCTCATGCATTGATAGAGCAGTTGCTGCAGTTGGTCCGCAGTCATGGCTTTGCAGTGAACAATTCCAAGTGCACAGTCATGGTAAAGCTCGAAGGCCAACAGGCGCAACGCGCCCTGTCCCAGCACACGTATTGGCGCACCGCGTCTGATGGTACTCGTCACAAGATGTGGCGGTTGGGGACATCCAAGTCTCATGAAGGCTTTCCAATGGTCACGTCTTTCAAGTACTTAGGAGTCATGCTCTCCTACTCGAATTTCGAGAAGGCCACTCTTACATTTCGGCTGCAGGAGGGCAACGCCAAACTGCAACAGGTACGTCGCTTCGTTCACAACCGACGCACTGCAGGGCCGAAATCGAGGCTTCATATCTGGCACAGCACCGTCTGGGCGACGGTGGCCTCTGGGCTAGTCGACGTCGGTCTAACTCTTGAAACGGCTCGACTTTTGCGCGCCTGGCACGCTCGCAAGATTCGTGCGGTTCTTAACAATCCGGTGCATCTCACCCACATGTCAACCTCTGACCTTTACGCTTCCTACGAGATCATAGATCCAGTTTGTAAGCTACAGGCGCGACAGGCCAATCGTGTCAAACGCTTGCATCTCCGCCAAAAGAAAACACCGGCAGGAGACGTCTCGCTGACACAGAAAGCAATGCACCAAGCGGCAGCACTCTCTGTTGGGTATACAGAGGTTCTCCAGCAGCTCTCCGAAGAAATTAAGCAACAGGAAGCCTCCCAATCGTATGCATGCCCGACATGCGCTCAGGCCTTTGACACCGAGGTCGGCCTACGCACACACCAGGCCCGCAAGCACCCAGGCTCGGTCCTCAGATATGTCCCTCGAGCCTTCTCCCACACCCTTTCGGTAGGAGGGCTTCCTAAGTGTGCAGCATGCAACCGGCAATTCCCTCAGATGAGAGGCTTAAAGGACCATTTGTTATCAGGCGCCTGCTCAGACCCTGCCAAATTGAAGGAGCTCGATGAAGCGGCTCATCCCCCTTCGGATCTGCAGCAGGTCCCTCGTCTTCACCCCAGACAGCAACGACTTCATGACACATTGCAGACGCACACTGCGGTAGAACTAGGCAGGCTTGATGCATCCCAGGATCTCATGTCTTATTGCCTGATCTGCGGATTCTGGTCTCCGGACAACACCAAGCTCAAGTCTCATATCCGCCAAGCCCACAAACCGGAGTGGGCAGCTCATGGCGCGGCAGCTGCTGACAAGAGCACCAAATCCGGACTAGTCCTCATCAAGGGCATGCCCTGCCCGTGCTGTCGTAAGAAGGTCACGGACAAACGACAACACCCTGCGCAGTGCCCTGTTTTGTTCCAAATCTCGTTTTACGAGTTGGTTCATGAGCTCTCTCGCTGTCAGGGAGGACCGCTGCGACGGTACATCCCTGTTGTTAGTGCAGCGCCTCGTACTACTTCTGACTCCGATGGTAGACGAACCACCGGGGCAACGCCCCCAGCAATACAGGCAACGCCTGTGGCAGGTGCGCCCTTGCCCTCTGGCGCTTCGGGATCCGAGCACGTTACCTCTGATGCCCCCCGCCCGCTAAGCAACTTCTCCAACTACTGCTATATCAATTCTACGCTCTCGGCTCTGGTGCCGACGCGTGTTCTGCTTGAGCATGGAAGAGCTAGCTCCTCTCTTCATCATGAAGTTACTGACAAAGCCTCTGCTTCTCCTTTTACACTGACTGCCTCTTTTACTCTCCGCCACCTTACTCCCACCTGGCGTTATGATGGCCATCAACAAGACGCTTCTGAATTTCTGACGGCTTTGTTTGCCGGAATCACAGATCTTCCGATCGCCAGGCCTTGGGAAGTCAGGGATGCGAACACCACGGAAATCCTGGACGTAGGCGGGCCGCTGGCACTGTTGCCGGCTCCGCTGACTGCCGGCTCCCAGGACCTTCAAGACCTGGTAAGCCAATGGTCCGGGCAACCGGTGCGAGCTGCTTTTAGGGGACAGCAAAAGCTGATCGTCCTATCTGTAGCCCGATTTGCAGACGATCGAAAGCTCAGCTACGCAGTCACGGGCCTAGGCCGTTTCATTGCGCTTCCCCAGTGGGCCCCTGATGGCTCTGTTCACACAGTTCAGGGTTGGGTGCAGTCATGTGTATTCCGCATTGGAGACACCCCGCACAGCGGACACTATCGCTCCCTTTGGAGCCAACCCGATCAACCATGGTCCAGTACGGACGACGGTCGTCCGACTGCTCCGGCCTCAGATTCTGATCTTAGGCAGGCACGACAAGGCTGTTATATGCTGTTAGTGCGACTTGGTTCATCACCGCACACAGCGGAGGCTGGCCCTATGCCAGTCCCAGTTATAGAGGAGTAAGCTGAGGGTTCCCCTGCGGCCAGGGGCCCCTACTTCCCCCTTGCAGGAAGGGGGCGACCTACTGGCTCTGTGGGACCGACCTGCCTACACGGTAGGGAGCAGGAACGCTGTTGTTTAGTTTTGCTGCTCAAGTTGTACAGCTGACGTAGCTCCTCGTTCATGGCCGGCAACTCTTCGCCACCGGCCAAGCCGGAAAAACGAGCACGTCGTGACCTCGAGGCTGCAGCGAAGGCCGCCGCGGCACCACCTCAAGGCGGGCGAGGCACGATCCGCGCTCTCTCGGTGCAAGAGCTCACCCGCGCCTTTTTGGCACACGACGACGAAATTCAGAGCATTCTCCATCAGCTCTCCGTTGTTCATAAGCTCCCGGTGGAGGGACCGCTGGCCACGACGGCTCTCGACGCCATTCAGGGATGGTTGAAGGATCACAAGCCCGGCCAACCACACCCCTCTGGCTCTCCCACAGCTGCGGTTGCTGCAGCAGTGCTTCCATTCCTGAAGGACTCAACGAAGCCTGAGTCTGTCACACAACCAGCCTGGGAAGCCTTCAAGGCTGCTCTGGCTCTCATCCTCGATGATCCGGACAAGAACAACGCGATCAATCACGAGCTTGCTTTGTTTTCGGCTCGGGCCAATGCGAAAAAGACCCACCTCATCTTGGAGATCCGCCTGAAGATGCACAGCACGTTGCTCGCTCACATCTCTACGTACAGCAAACTCATTGAGGACTTTGAAGGCGAGGCACTGGGCAAACGCCCCCAGGGCACTCTGGCTCGAAAAGCCCGTGGACTCCCAACGACCAGCTGAACTTGAGGCACCGAGGCAACGCCCCAAAGGCGAGGCAACGCCTCCAGGTTCCCGGCTTTAGATTCGCAGCCTCTTGCACCCCACAGCTGAGAGCTGCGCGAGGGACTTGCTTTCCATCTATCAAGAGATTCACCCATGCCGCTCCTTCGCACACACGCGTTAAAGAGAACAAAAAGGGGCACACAGCTTGGCCGTGTAGTCTCTAGTTCTGCCTACTAGTTGTCTCTGCCTCCCCTTTGCCTGCTTCTCCTTCCACTTCCCAGCCAACCATTGCTTGTCTTAGCCGTTGAGATCCGATCAGAGTTCCAATCTGGACTCCTCAGCTCACATAGCTAAGCCATGTCGGAGGCTCAGCATGGCATCTCCCAGGAACAGCTCTACGAGCATCTCCTGTGGGCGGCCCGTCAGGAACTCGATGGTCCGACTCATTCTCCGTCAGAGAACAAGGTTGACAAAGCGACGTCTGGCGGCACATCCTCAATGTCATCTACGTCTACCAAGCAGAACCTGGCCATCGGCAAGCGCCAATGGGCGACTGAAACATCCTCCTCTTCTACTACAACATCGCCGCCTCCCAAGCCCCCTACGCCTCCTGCATCCAAGCGGCAGATGATGTGGAAACCCAAACTGCCCAAGGCGTCCTGAGTCGTGTGGCATCGCCAACGACTTAATCGGCGAACTTCGCACCGCGAAACTAGTGCATGAAGTACTCGGCTGACTGAAGAGCGGGTCAAATGAAGACCCTTTGCCAGCGCCTTAAATAAGCGTCTCTAGCTGCTTCAGCTAGGATCCCAGGTGTCTGGCAGCAATCGACGTGCATCGATCAGCAAAGTTTTTGGCCCGAGTCAGCGATTCTCTAACCATCTTTTGCAGACGCTGTTCCCTGCGCGGACATGTCGCAGTCCTCGACCTCGCTCTCGGCTGAGGCTGGTAAGGCTCTGGAGAGCCTGCAGGAACATGGTTCCTCACCTCTTGTTCTCCCGGGGCATTACGTCAACCCCTCCATTCAGGTCATGTCCCTGATCACCTCCGAGCTGGGTCAGCAAATCAGCTCGGGCTACACCTGCCAGGTGTATCTTCCAGCCCAGCCCTGCTACTCTCCCTTCTCTGAGGTGCAACGCATCGATGTGACGCGTGGCCCCGCCACCTTCCCGCCCCTTTTGGAAGATCGAGAGCACTATGTGATTCGGACTGCCAAAGCAGGCTTCGGCGCGGAGGTTAATCGAGAAATTATCAGGGCGGCTCGCATGCCTGAGGTGGTGGTTCTCCAGACCATTTTGGCCTGGGATCCACAGCACCTCCGACTGCTCATGCCTCGTCACTACCCTGTCCCGGTCTCTGCACTGACCACTCGTCATGTCTTTCGCCTCATGCAAGACATGCGCAGGGCGATCTCCCTGCTCCATGACCATGACATCATACATGCTGATGTTCGGCTAGCCAACATCATGCTCCGCACGGATCCTGCCAGCTTCGTCCTCATTGATTACGGCGGCAGCAAGGAGACCATTTGGCCGGTCCGCTATGGTTACACAGTAGCAGGCCGTGGAGGCACCCAACACCGCCCTCCAGCTGAATGCATGAACGAATGGTCGACCCCCTCGGTGCGGGTCCCTTACTTATGCGGCCGGAGCGACTTCCACCGCCTGGCCTGTACTATCCGTGAAGAAATTCTCGGCCAGATGGAAAGCGAGGCGGGGCAATGCCCACCCGCTGAGGAAGGCAACGCCTCCAGACGCAGGAAACGCGATCAGCTTCGCCCACAACTCCCTCGCGAGGCCGAGCAGGAATTGGACATGATGCTTGACACCACTACGTGGAAGGTCAAGCCCAATCCTCCTAGCCTCTTCCCGCCTGGCTCGTGGCGAGACACGGCTGTCAATCCTACCATCATGCTGACGGCTCACCTGTGGACTACCGATGGCAAATCACGCACCTGCACTACTACCTTTCGCTCGCCTGTGGAGCGCAAGGGCAACTCCAATGGGCATTTTGTGGACGAGCCGGACCAGCCCTCCTATGAGCCTGGCGCCTCTCTCACAGCACAGATCAACACTGGCTCGTGGGAACAGTCGGGCTATCTTCCCAAGATCTTCCTGGTCTGTGAGCTAAAGACTGAGGGACGTGGCACCCGATCAGTGGCTCAGCAAGTCTATCCTTGGCTGTCATACCGAAACAGGGATGGCATGCTGGAGCTAGAGCCACCGCCAGGTCCACCTCGGATGGACCCATCCTCGGTGCAGTCCCAGAGCAACGCTCCCTCATCAGGGGGCACTGCCCAAGCGCCACTTGCGCCGGGGCGCATTACATCGGACCCGCCTCCGCCTTCAACGACGCCTCCCTCCCCTATGCTAACGGGCGTTTGGGCTGAGCCACCTATGGAAGCGCCTGATGCGGAGGAGACCACCGCTGCCCCCGCAGCCTCGGGAGCCCCGGATGTTCACTTCTTCTCACCTCTTCAGGTCTTCCCGCTCGTCCACGCTCTGGAGCAACACGCTGGCACCACGGTACCTGGAGCAGATGGCCTCTCTCGCTCGGCTCTCTCCAACTCCATTCAGGATACGATGATCTTCTTGCAGGCTCTGTCGCTCTACTTGGAGTACCAGGAGCCGGAACCGACCCCCACTGAGCGCCAGGCCAACCCTCTCTTTTAGAGGTGTTCTATCACTGTGGTGATTCAATCATCCTTCTCATTTCAGGCAACGCCTGCACACTGCAAGCAACGCTTGCTAGGTCCCTGCTCACACTGGACAATTTCAGCTCAGCAGCTTAGCCTCTTCTTCAGCTAGTCCTATAGCCCAGCTGGGCTCGATGGTGTATCCGGTGAGCAAGCCTAGCAAGGCCTCTCTCTTCCTTCACGCTATCTTCACGCAGCAGCCTTTCGTGCAGTCTGTACAAAACAAGGCGCCTTTGCAGTGTGCTTCCGACTGCTTTACCAGTCTAGGTAGCCACGGCATCTCTGCTTCTGCCCTAGGCTCAAATAGCCGACTCCTTTTTCGCCTTGGGGTCCACCCTCTGAGAGGGCTGTGCCTCCTCATGGCGTGGACGCGCCCCTTTCCAACAGTCTGGGATGATGCAGGTCGGGAGGTACTCAATGAGGCGCCGCCCTTTCTTGCCCTTGCTGATTCCACCTTCCAGGGCCTTTTGCGACAGGGCAAGCAATGGGCCTCATACGGCTACCCCTCGCTAGGGATGGGCTACTCGGTGGTGTGTCCCGGGGCTTCCCTCGTTCGCTCCTATCCTGGGCGTCCCTCCATCTTAGGAGCCCTTGCTTTGGCTGCGGGGATTCCCTCCAGTCTCGCGACTCCCTGCCAGCTCCGATCCTGGTCAATGAGGGCTTCTTGCATTTCCTGCGAGACAAGCTCGATGAGCCTGTCAAAGTAGGCCTGGTTCCCTGCGGACGCAGTGTGCCACATCCCAAGCAGACAGCTTATGACTTTGTGGAAAGGGCACGGCACGACTTCAACCTCAAGGACTACGAGTTCCCCTGGCAGATCATGGACCTGAACCAGCCTCCGGATCTGGACTTGTATGGCCAGGATCCCACTCACTTTCAGCCGTCTGCTGAGCTGCCTGCCATTGGGCGTATCATTGGCCGCGCTCTCTACTGTATGACAGTACCGAAACCACAGCGAGCTGAAGGAGGCAACGCCCCCGAGACTCCGCAGGGCAACGCCCCCCAAACCCCATCTACCTCACCTTTTGCGGGTGGCCTGGGGCCAGGGGATGCGCAGCAGGCGCCGCACACTCCTCCACCCTTTCTGCCAGTTCTTCTGTGCTGCTCCTGGAACGCGACTCAGGGCATGATACATCAGGAGATGTTGGCCACCCACGCGCTCACCCGAGCCACCACTCTTAGAGAGTTGCTGATTGTGGCAGCCAGCCAAGCCAACTTCCCCATTGAAAAGACGTACCGCCTTACGGTACCGGCTGACTGTACTCCCTATGGGAGGTTCCCAATCCCGCAGCGCCTGGTCCAGACTTTCATTCATGACGAAATGGTTGGCCCTAAGGAAATGGCGGCGGACAAGTTCCGGACCTTTCGTCGTGAGTTCTTCAACGACGAAGCCTGCGCGGAAGTGATCCGTTCAGTCACTGGAGGAGCAGGGCAACGCCTTCTCTCCAAGCTCCGAAGCAACGCGCATCGCGCGGATGTCTTCAGATACGTTGAACACTGGCTCCGCGGCGGCATCTACCTCGACATCAAGACTGCCTTCCTGATCACGCCGCAGGAGCTTCACTCCTCCATCGTGGCAGAGTGGCGAGCCAAGCCACTCCTCTCCGACCTTGCCTCCCAAATTTATGGATGGGATGCTGATACCTTGCGAGCCAGCGGCCCTCCTGATTACTTCCTCACGGCCATCGGTCAGAAAAAGGACCACATTTTCCAGGGCATCCTCATGGGACGACGGCAGCACCCCCTCATGACTGCTGCACTACGTCATGCTTTTCAGCACAAATATGTGGATGCGCAGGGGGCCATCAACGAGAAGTATATGTTCTTCTGCATCGCCCTCTATGAGATCGTACGCCAGGACCTGCTCAGCGACCCGGTCCTCCACCCAACGGCGCAGGGACGCAGCTTGGCCCCTGGCTGGCACCTCACACAGACCCTAGGCCCGATCTATCTGCTGCAGGAGGTTCATGAGGATCAGTTGCGGCGAATGCAGGGCGTGCCCCCCAATGAGGGGCATGGGTTCCGCACAGCCTCCAAGCAACTCATCGCTCTTACTCGGTGCTGGGGTTGGAACAAGGGATGGAAGTCTGATCCGACTTCCACCAAAGCCAACAACGATGCCATCCTTCGTGGACTCCCTACTGCTCTCCACGCAGCACAGGAGGCTGGCAACGCCACGACCCGGCGAGGCAACGCCTCCACGACTCCGGTCCCCACTGAAGCCACCATTCAGGCACATGTGCTTGAAGCTCTCGACACCAGCCTTCTTGATCGGATTGTGCAGCTTATCGAAAAGTGGCCGCAGTTCTATGGAGAACTCACCAAGCAGCAAGTCCAGGAGCTCATCCCGCGCGGTCTTGGCATAGCCATTTCAGAGCATGGTGACACTTTGTGCTGTGTCTTCTGTGCGGGCAAATCTGGCGGGCCCTGCATGTTCCACACCTCTCAGGGCCTACTGCCGCACTTTCTGCGGACACGTGGCAGCGGTGCTACATGGCATCACGCGGGGGAAGAGGCCTATGCCAGGGCTACCGCTGGGCGCTCAGGTCAGGCCGCTGCGGCGGCCTCCTCCTCAGATACCGGCAATCAACAGCCCAACGAGCCTGCCTCCCCGCCGCCATACGTCGCACCGCGACCAGCCATCCTTGATGCACCGCATCGTCATGAAGCTCCTCCTCAAGAGCCAGAAAACACTCCTCCCACAATGGAGGAACTCTGTGCCGAGAAGGACTTCTACGACTGGGTGGTGGCAGTAGCGGACCTCCAGTCACTGACGGCTCCTGAAGTAGTGGGTGTTCTTCAGCCCCAGGAGTTCACAGCGATATGGAATGCCCGACTTCAGGTCTTGACCAAGCTGCCAACCGTGCTTGCCGGCCTTAGCAGGGTTTACCAAAAACCTGAAGCTGATCGAAAAGACCTCAGCTGGCGCTCTGTGATCTCGGGTCGACTTGTTGTCCACTCCTCTGGCCACTTAACGATGGCCACGAAGGACCGTGCTGGTCAAGAGCACATCCACCCCAAGCTCACGACCTGGCTCGGGGGCCTTCAGGCTACCATTAAAAATGGGGTTCCTTACGCTCTCTTCGAGGGCGAGCGTGTGGCTACTCAGGATGAGTTTCGCCTCTTCGCGACGACCCTGCAGACCATCTATGAGGCAGCCACCAAGAAGGCGCACCAACCCTCTCACGTCAATATCATCCAGGCCACGCGTGACAGCCATCCAACCATCAAGATTACGCACGGCCAAGTCCTGGATAGCAAGCTGAACGTGATTCGCAATGTTACTGGCCAGCAGCTTCGTGGTCGCCGCGAAAAACAAGCTGAGCACCGTGAGAACAAGGAGTCCAGGAGGTCGGACCCGTATGGATCTCACGAGCCTCCGCCCGAACAACACTCCAGATCCGCCGGCTCCCAAGACTGGCAAGACTGGCGGGACTGGGAAGAAAATTCCTACAATGCCAGGAACTCTGCCTACCACGGCTACTACCGCTGAGCCATTGCATGCCAGGGCTACTTAGCCAGTCTCACCTTTTGCGGCTGCCGGGCAACGCCCCAGTTGATGCCAGGCACCGCCTGCTGACATCATTGCGCGTTGTTGGTAATAGGCAACTGAAATCTCTCTCTTCCTTTCTGTTCAGCACCTATGCAAAACAGGCAACGCCTGCACTGATGTCAGGCAACGTCCTGCTTACAAACCGGGCGTCCTTTGACGAAGCGCTCAGAGACGCGTCAAGCAGCACAGCCTCCGCTAGCGATGCTAGTCTCCTTGAGCGGAATACACACTTTCTTTCAGTCATTCTGCTCTTGCCGCACGAGCCAGGGACCACTCTCTCTCACTCTTTCTAGGGCATGTGGCTCCAGCAGCAAACATAGCCAGGAAGCTCCCAACATCATGTTCCAAACGCGAGACTTCCCGCCGGACCTGTACGCCGTGGCCCTGGAGGAGTACCTCTTGTTACAGGCCATGCATGCCCTGGCCGCTCGACCGCCACGCTTGTCGCTTCCGGCCGAAGCGGGTATGCTATCCTACAACGATCTGCTGCACCTGGCCATTCAGACCTTTGGGCATGAACGGATGCAGGAGTTGTCCTACTACCTTGCACGCCTGCAACCCTGTCTCCCTCGCAGCCTTGACACTCATATGCCCTTTCCGTACGGTGAGTTGGATGCGCGGACCCCAAGCGCTGAAATTCTGTCGTGGCATTTGCTACAAGACGCTCAGTCACCGCTCTGGAATGCTGTGCGCACAGCAGTTCGAGCCTTGACGTGGCGCCCAGGTCGCCAACGCTTCTCTGATGGCAGCGCCAACAATGTCACCTTCGGCGCTTTTGCACGAGGACCTATTGGACTTTGTGCAGACACGGTTCGGCATGGATCCTTCTGTCGACTGCTTAACAGACTGATTGAGCACATCTGCCCGGAGCATAAATGGACTACCTTCTCCTTGAACCTCAACGTCCGTACTCCACCTCATCGAGATCAGTCCAACTC
>CAJNDT010000491.1:839068-851973 GCA_905221615.1 Symbiodinium sp. CCMP2592 | reverse complement strand
GTTGTTGTTGTTGTTGTTGTTGTTGTTGTTGTTGTTGTTGTTGTTGTTGTTGTTGTTGTTGTTGTTGTTGTTGTTGTTGTTGTTGTTGTTGTTGTTGGTTGTTGGTTGTTGGTTGTTGGTTGTTGGTTGTTGTTGTTGTTGTTGTTTTTGTAGCCGCTATGGATCACAGCAGGCTGTATAGCATTGCTAACAGGGCTCCGGGTACCAACGCTAGAGGCTCGCAACGGCCCCCTTCTGCGAAGCTTAAGGGACTGTCCTCTTTCTGAGCCATAGCCATCCCTGGAGCCACGTGTCGCTGTGATCTACCGGGTCCCAATTCCCGGGCCTCTGTCTGCAGTTACACAACATGGGCAAGAGGTAAGCGGTAGTGGTTTTCACCTATCCGCGAGGTGAAGGGAGTCGGATCGAGTTCTCTCTTTCCGGCGAAACTAGCGGACGGCGCCAACGCCAATGCACCAGCATTCCTTTGAGAGCATTCGCAAGAAGGCCTTTCGAAAGGCTTGCAATAGGGTACACAGAACACAGGAAAGCATCCAGTATAGAAGCGGCGTGCTGACGCCTGAGCATCTGCGTCGCAGTGGACTTAGCCCCCCCTCCCCTCCCCTCCTTCCTGTACAGCCTAGTTCCACGGATCCTTCGGCTCCCTCAGGCCGCACAGACAGCTTCCGCTCACGTCCGCGAGGTGGACGAGCCAGTAAGTCGCTCCGTGTCCTCTCATGGAACGCTGGGCACCTTGGCATCCAGCAATGGGCAGAAGTGAAGACATGGCTACGAACCGAGGCCCAATATGTCTGTGATATTTTAGTCCTGCAGGAGACGCACTGGAGCGAAACAGCAGAGTTTGACGTTGAGGGTTGGCACTGCATAAGCTCTGCCACCAAGGGCGCTGCCCGGGCACCCAAAGCCAAATCAACTTCAGGGCAACGCTCAGCGCGAAGTGCTGCATCGCAGCCGGCGATACATGACACTGGTCGTGCAGATGGGGGTATGGTCCTCCTTTCCCCCTTGATAGACAAGAAAAAGATTAGATGGCGCGAACAGCGCCGAGGCCGACTCATTCAAGTCACCTTTCCGTGGCTCGGAGCTCGAATTCATGTCTTTGCGGTCTATCAATATGCGTGGTCTTCTAAGAAGACTCCTCAACAAAACAAGGAAGATCGCTCGCGCCTGCTACGTGACCTGTCCTCATCCATCAGAGCTGTTCCGGCGAGGGACACATTTCTGCTGGCAGGTGACTTCAACGCACGCTTGACCCCGCAAGAGGGTCTGGTAGGACGGTGCAGCACTAAGCCAGAGCACTCTCAAATGCAGGACGAGCAGTTCCAGGCCTTGGTTACATCTCACAGACTGGTAGCGCTCAACACTTGGTCCTGCGGCACTGGACACACTTTCTTCCTGAACGGCAAGGGCTCACAGATTGATTTCTTGCTGACTTCTGAGGCCTCAGCGAAAGGTATGGCCAAACGTGCTGGGCCACGACAGGACCTGCAACTTGGACGGTGGAAACGCGGAGGTCATATGCCTGTATTCGCTCAGCTCCGCCCCACCCAGCACTGGAATTTGCCCAAACCTTCCAGCCCCTCCCTGACCTACAATAAGGAGGCCCTGGAAACAGCAGTTCGCTCTGGCCTGCCCATTGCTGACCGTATGCAGGCTTGGGTGAGCCAGCGCCTATCTTCCAGGTACCACACGCCCGACGAGGTCAACCAAGTGCTGCTCGAGGCCTCTGCTATGTTTTTTCCGAAACCCAGACCTCAGCAAGTGCCGGAGACCGCGCAACACCGCGCAACCTTGCGCATGTGGAACAGAGTAGCACACATTCGCTCCCTACATGAGGACTCTGTCACCACACTAGCCGACCTAGATCAGTCCCTGGAGGACCTGAGCCGATGGCACAAACAGGCTCTTTACCTGGCGAAGAAGGAACGCCATCGTGCATTTCAGGCAGAAGTTGATGAAGCATGCGCCCGCCATGACTCGTACATTGCTCACAAAACCCTCAAAAAACTCAGGCCATGGGCACCACAGACCAAGGCACAGCTTCAGGGCCCGGATGGCTTGCTTCTGGACCCACACTCAGAGCTCCGTTTGCTCCGCGAGCACGTGGAACAGGTCTTTGCCAAGCATCCTCCCCTAGATCACCATGTAACTACTTTGCCGGACATCCCGGCAGGACTGCTAGCCAAGCACATCGGTTCCATACGACCACACAAAGCGGTCCCTCAAGGCTCCGCACCTGCGGCGTCCTGGCGATTGTGCTCGGCGGGTGCGGGTGAGGCTTTAGCAGCAACGCTGCAATCCATTGGGCAACGCCCACAGTCGGCTGAGGATGTTCTTCAGCCACCGCTCAAGGATGCTGACATGTGTTTTATTCCTAAGCCCAACAAGCCAGCCACGAAGCCTAGCAATCTACGCCCCCTGGGCATCATACGCCCTGACGGGAAAGGCCTGGCAGGGGCCTGCAGAGACAAGCTTTCTCCCTACACGGCTGAATATCTTCGGGGCCTTCCTCAATTTGCCTACCAACCCCAACGCGGTCTATCTGACGCGCTAGGCAGGGTCGTAGGACATGTCACTCAAGTGCGCAGTAACTGCCAGGAGGCCCGGCGAACCCGACACCAGCTTCACGCAGGACATACACGTCCTCAGTTGATAGGAGGCATTTGCTTTGCTTTGGACTTGTCGCAAGCCTTCGATATGGTGAACAGGTCAGACCTACTCAACACACTGCACGACGCAGGTGTCCCACAGGACCTTATCGATCTTGTCGCCTCCTTGCACGCAGGCAGTTCGTACACTTTTCGCACGCAAGGTGAAGCCGATACTGTCCAGTCCACGGCGGGCATTAAACAGGGATGCAAGCTTGCTCCCACTATCTTCTCTATGCTCACAGGCACCATCTTTCGAGAGCTCATAGCTCTAGTAGGAGCTAAAGCTGTAGTGGACTACCTCACCGGCTACGCGGACGATCTGACAATCCACCGAGACATTCACTCGCTGGAGGATCTAGAACGCGCTCATGCTCTGATAGAGCAGTTGCTGCAGTTGGTCCGCAGTCATGGCTTTGCAGTGAATAATTCCAAGTGCACAGTCATGGTAAAGCTCGAAGGCCAACAGGCGCAACGCGCCCTGTCCCAGCACACGTATTGGCGCACCGCGTCTGATGGTACTCGTCACAAGATGTGGCGGTTGGGGACATCCAAGTCTCATGAAGGCTTTCCAATGGTCACGTCTTTCAAGTACTTAGGAGTCATGCTCTCCTACTCGAATTTCGAGAAGGCCACTCTTACATTTCGGCTGCAGGAGGGCAACGCCAAACTGCAACAGGTACGTCGCTTCGTTCACAACCGACGCACTGCAGGGCCGAAATCGAGGCTTCATATCTGGCACAGCACCGTCTGGGCGACGGTGGCCTCTGGGCTAGTCGACGTCGGTCTAACTCTTGAAACGGCTCGACTTTTGCGCGCCTGGCACGCTCGCAAGATTCGTGCGGTTCTTAACAATCCGGTGCATCTCACCCACATGTCAACCTCTGACCTTTACGCTTCCTACGAGATCATAGATCCAGTTTGTAAGCTACAGGCGCGACAGGCCAATCGTGTCAAACGCTTGCATCTCCGCCAAAAGAAAACACCGGCAGGAGACGTCTCGCTGACACAGAAAGCAATGCACCAAGCGGCAGCACTCTCTGTTGGGTATACAGAGGTTCTCCAGCAGCTCTCCGAAGAAATTAAGCAACAGGAAGCCTCCCAATCGTATGCATGCCCGACATGCGCTCAGGCCTTTGACACCGAGGTCGGCCTACGCACACACCAGGCCCGCAAGCACCCAGGCTCGGTCCTCAGATATGTCCCTCGAGCCTTCTCCCACACCCTTTCGGTAGGAGGGCTTCCTAAGTGTGCAGCATGCAACCGGCAATTCCCTCAGATGAGAGGCTTAAAGGACCATTTGTTATCAGGCGCCTGCTCAGACCCTGCCAAATTGAAGGAGCTCGATGAAGCGGCTCATCCCCCTTCGGATCTGCAGCAGGTCCCTCGTCTTCACCCCAGACAGCAACGACTTCATGACACATTGCAGACGCACACTGCGGTAGAACTAGGCAGGCTTGATGCATCCCAGGATCTCATGTCTTATTGCCTGATCTGCGGATTCTGGTCTCCGGACAACACCAAGCTCAAGTCTCATATCCGCCAAGCCCACAAACCGGAGTGGGCAGCTCATGGCGCGGCAGCTGCTGACAAGAGCACCAAATCCGGACTAGTCCTCATCAAGGGCATGCCCTGCCCGTGCTGTCGTAAGAAGGTCACGGACAAACGACAACACCCTGCGCAGTGCCCTGTTTTGTTCCAAATCTCGTTTTACGAGTTGGTTCATGAGCTCTCTCGCTGTCAGGGAGGACCGCTGCGACGGTACATCCCTGTTGTTAGTGCAGCGCCTCGTACTACCTCTGACTCCGATGGTAGACGAACCACCGGGGCAACGCCCCCAGCAATACAGGCAACGCCTGTGGCAGGTGCGCCCTGGCCCTCTGGCGCTTCGGGATCCGAGCACGTTATCTCTGATGCCCCCCGCCCGCTAAGCAACGTCTCCAACTACTGCTATATCAATTCTACGCTCTCGGCTCTGGTGCCGACGCGTGTTCTGCTTGAGCATGGAAGAGCTAGCTCCTCTCTTCATCATGAAGTTACTGACAAAGCCTCTGCTTCTCCTTTTACACTGACTGCCTCTTTTACTCTCCGCCACCTTACTCCCACCTGGCGTTATGATGGCCATCAACAAGACGCTTCTGAATTTCTGACGGCTTTGTTTGCCGGAATCACAGATCTTCCGATCGCCAGGCCTTGGGAAGTCAGGGATGCGAACACCACGGAAATCCTGGACGTAGGCGGGCCGCTGGCACTGTTGCCGGCTCCGCTGACTGCCGGCTCCCAGGACCTTCAAGACCTGGTAAGCCAATGGTCCGGGCAACCGGTGCGAGCTGCTTTTAGGGGACAGCAAAAGCTGATCGTCCTATCTGTAGCCCGATTTGCAGACGATCGAAAGCTCAGCTACGCAGTCACGGGCCTAGGCCGTTTCATTGCGCTTCCCCAGTGGGCCCCTGATGGCTCTGTTCACACAGTTCAGGGTTGGGTGCAGTCATGTGTATTCCGCATTGGAGACACCCCGCACAGCGGACACTATCGCTCCCTTTGGAGCCAACCCGATCAACCATGGTCCAGTACGGACGACGGTCGTCCGACTGCTCCGGCCTCAGATTCTGATCTTAGGCAGGCACGACAAGGCTGTTATATGCTGTTAGTGCGACTTGGTTCATCACCGCACACAGCGGAGGCTGGCCCTATGCCAGTCCCAGTTATAGAGGAGTAAGCTGAGGGTTCCCCTGCGGCCAGGGGCCCCTACTTCCCCCTTGCAGGAAGGGGGCGACCTACTGGCTCTGTGGGACCGACCTGCCTACACGGTAGGGAGCAGGAACGCTGTTGTTTAGTTTTGCTGCTCAAGTTGTACAGCTGACGTAGCTCCTCGTTCATGGCCGGCAACTCTTCGCCACCGGCCAAGCCGGAAAAACGAGCACGTCGTGACCTCGAGGCTGCAGCGAAGGCCGCCGCGGCACCACCTCAAGGCGGGCGAGGCACGATCCGCGCTCTCTCGGTGCAAGAGCTCACCCGCGCCTTTTTGGCACACGACGACGAAATTCAGAGCATTCTCCATCAGCTCTCCGTTGTTCATAAGCTCCCGGTGGAGGGACCGCTGGCCACGACGGCTCTCGACGCCATTCAGGGATGGTTGAAGGATCACAAGCCCGGCCAACCACACCCCTCTGGCTCTCCCACAGCTGCGGTTGCTGCAGCAGTGCTTCCATTCCTGAAGGACTCAACGAAGCCTGAGTCTGTCACACAACCAGCCTGGGAAGCCTTCAAGGCTGCTCTGGCTCTCATCCTCGATGATCCGGACAAGAACAACGCGATCAATCACGAGCTTGCTTTGTTTTCGGCTCGGGCCAATGCGAAAAAGACCCACCTCATCTTGGAGATCCGCCTGAAGATGCACAGCACGTTGCTCGCTCACATCTCTACGTACAGCAAACTCATTGAGGACTTTGAAGGCGAGGCACTGGGCAAACGCCCCCAGGGCACTCTGGCTCGAAAAGCCCGTGGACTCCCAACGACCAGCTGAACTTGAGGCACCGAGGCAACGCCCCAAAGGCGAGGCAACGCCTCCAGGTTCCCGGCTTTAGATTCGCAGCCTCTTGCACCCCACAGCTGAGAGCTGCGCGAGGGACTTGCTTTCCATCTATCAAGAGATTCACCCATGCCGCTCCTTCGCACACACGCGTTAAAGAGAACAAAAAGGGGCACACAGCTTGGCCGTGTAGTCTCTAGTTCTGCCTACTAGTTGTCTCTGCCTCCCCTTTGCCTGCTTCTCCTTCCACTTCCCAGCCAACCATTGCTTGTCTTAGCCGTTGAGATCCGATCAGAGTTCCAATCTGGACTCCTCAGCTCACATAGCTAAGCCATGTCGGAGGCTCAGCATGGCATCTCCCAGGAACAGCTCTACGAGCATCTCCTGTGGGCGGCCCGTCAGGAACTCGATGGTCCGACTCATTCTCCGTCAGAGAACAAGGTTGACAAAGCGACGTCTGGCGGCACATCCTCAATGTCATCTACGTCTACCAAGCAGAACCTGGCCATCGGCAAGCGCCAATGGGCGACTGAAACATCCTCCTCTTCTACTACAACATCGCCGCCTCCCAAGCCCCCTACGCCTCCTGCATCCAAGCGGCAGATGATGTGGAAACCCAAACTGCCCAAGGCGTCCTGAGTCGTGTGGCATCGCCAACGACTTAATCGGCGAACTTCGCACCGCGAAACTAGTGCATGAAGTACTCGGCTGACTGAAGAGCGGGTCAAATGAAGACCCTTTGCCAGCGCCTTAAATAAGCGTCTCTAGCTGCTTCAGCTAGGATCCCAGGTGTCTGGCAGCAATCGACGTGCATCGATCAGCAAAGTTTTTGGCCCGAGTCAGCGATTCTCTAACCATCTTTTGCAGACGCTGTTCCCTGCGCGGACATGTCGCAGTCCTCGACCTCGCTCTCGGCTGAGGCTGGTAAGGCTCTGGAGAGCCTGCAGGAACATGGTTCCTCACCTCTTGTTCTCCCGGGGCATTACGTCAACCCCTCCATTCAGGTCATGTCCCTGATCACCTCCGAGCTGGGTCAGCAAATCAGCTCGGGCTACACCTGCCAGGTGTATCTTCCAGCCCAGCCCTGCTACTCTCCCTTCTCTGAGGTGCAACGCATCGATGTGACGCGTGGCCCCGCCACCTTCCCGCCCCTTTTGGAAGATCGAGAGCACCATGTGATTCGGACTGCCAAAGCAGGCTTCGGCGCGGAGGTTAATCGAGAAATTATCAGGGCGGCTCGCATGCCTGAGGTGGTGGTTCTCCAGACCATTTTGGCCTGGGATCCACAGCACCTCCGACTGCTCATGCCTCGTCACTACCCTGTCCCGGTCTCTGCACTGACCACTCGTCATGTCTTTCGCCTCATGCAAGACATGCGCAGGGCGATCTCCCTGCTCCATGACCATGACATCATACATGCTGATGTTCGGCTAGCCAACATCATGCTCCGCACGGATCCTGCCAGCTTCGTCCTCATTGATTACGGCGGCAGCAAGGAGACCATTTGGCCGGTCCGCTATGGTTACACAGTAGCAGGCCGTGGAGGCACCCAACACCGCCCTCCAGCTGAATGCATGAACGAATGGTCGACCCCCTCGGTGCGGGTCCCTTACTTATGCGGCCGGAGCGACTTCCACCGCCTGGCCTGTACTATCCGTGAAGAAATTCTCGGCCAGATGGAAAGCGAGGCGGGGCAATGCCCACCCGCTGAGGAAGGCAACGCCTCCAGACGCAGGAAACGCGATCAGCTTCGCCCACAACTCCCTCGCGAGGCCGAGCAGGAATTGGACATGATGCTTGACACCACTACGTGGAAGGTCAAGCCCAATCCTCCTAGCCTCTTCCCGCCTGGCTCGTGGCGAGACACGGCTGTCAATCCTACCATCATGCTGACGGCTCACCTGTGGACTACCGATGGCAAATCACGCACCTGCACTACTACCTTTCGCTCGCCTGTGGAGCGCAAGGGCAACTCCAATGGGCATTTTGTGGACGAGCCGGACCAGCCCTCCTATGAGCCTGGCGCCTCTCTCACAGCACAGATCAACACTGGCTCGTGGGAACAGTCGGGCTATCTTCCCAAGATCTTCCTGGTCTGTGAGCTAAAGACTGAGGGACGTGGCACCCGATCAGTGGCTCAGCAAGTCTATCCTTGGCTGTCATACCGAAACAGGGATGGCATGCTGGAGCTAGAGCCACCGCCAGGTCCACCTCGGATGGACCCATCCTCGGTGCAGTCCCAGAGCAACGCTCCCTCATCAGGGGGCACTGCCCAAGCGCCACTTGCGCCGGGGCGCATTACATCGGACCCGCCTCCGCCTTCAACGACGCCTCCCTCCCCTATGCTAACGGGCGTTTGGGCTGAGCCACCTATGGAAGCGCCTGATGCGGAGGAGACCACCGCTGCCCCCGCAGCCTCGGGAGCCCCGGATGTTCACTTCTTCTCACCTCTTCAGGTCTTCCCGCTCGTCCACGCTCTGGAGCAACACGCTGGCACCACGGTTCCTGGAGCAGATGGCCTCTCTCGCTCGGCTCTCTCCAACTCCATTCAGGATACGATGATCTTCTTGCAGGCTCTGTCGCTCTACTTGGAGTACCAGGAGCCGGAACCGACCCCCACTGAGCGCCAGGCCAACCCTCTCTTTTAGAGGTGTTCTATCACTGTGGTGATTCAATCATCCTTCTCATTTCAGGCAACGCCTGCACACTGCAAGCAACGCTTGCTAGGTCCCTGCTCACACTGGACAATTTCAGCTCAGCAGCTTAGCCTCTTCTTCAGCTAGTCCTATAGCCCAGCTGGGCTCGATGGTGTATCCGGTGAGCAAGCCTAGCAAGGCCTCTCTCTTCCTTCACGCTATCTTCACGCAGCAGCCTTTCGTGCAGTCTGTACAAAACAAGGCGCCTTTGCAGTGTGCTTCCGACTGCTTTACCAGTCTAGGTAGCCACGGCATCTCTGCTTCTGCCCTAGGCTCAAATAGCCGACTCCTTTTTCGCCTTGGGGTCCACCCTCTGAGAGGGCTGTGCCTCCTCATGGCGTGGACGCGCCCCTTTCCAACAGTCTGGGATGATGCAGGTCGGGAGGTACTCAATGAGGCGCCGCCCTTTCTTGCCCTTGCTGATTCCACCTTCCAGGGCCTTTTGCGACAGGGCAAGCAATGGGCCTCATACGGCTACCCCTCGCTAGGGATGGGCTACTCGGTGGTGTGTCCCGGGGCTTCCCTCGTTCGCTCCTATCCTGGGCGTCCCTCCATCTTAGGAGCCCTTGCTTTGGCTGCGGGGATTCCCTCCAGTCTCGCGACTCCCTGCCAGCTCCGATCCTGGTCAATGAGGGCTTCTTGCATTTCCTGCGAGACAAGCTCGATGAGCCTGTCAAAGTAGGCCTGGTTCCCTGCGGACGCAGTGTGCCACATCCCAAGCAGACAGCTTATGACTTTGTGGAAAGGGCACGGCACGACTTCAACCTCAAGGACTACGAGTTCCCCTGGCAGATCATGGACCTGAACCAGCCTCCGGATCTGGACTTGTATGGCCAGGATCCCACTCACTTTCAGCCGTCTGCTGAGCTGCCTGCCATTGGGCGTATCATTGGCCGCGCTCTCTACTGTATGACAGTACCGAAACCACAGCGAGCTGAAGGAGGCAACGCCCCCGAGACTCCGCAGGGCAACGCCCCCCAAACCCCATCTACCTCACCTTTTGCGGGTGGCCTGGGGCCAGGGGATGCGCAGCAGGCGCCGCACACTCCTCCACCCTTTCTGCCAGTTCTTCTGTGCTGCTCCTGGAACGCGACTCAGGGCATGATACATCAGGAGATGTTGGCCACCCACGCGCTCACCCGAGCCACCACTCTTAGAGAGTTGCTGATTGTGGCAGCCAGCCAAGCCAACTTCCCCATTGAAAAGACGTACCGCCTTACGGTACCGGCTGACTGTACTCCCTATGGGAGGTTCCCAATCCCGCAGCGCCTGGTCCAGACTTTCATTCATGACGAAATGGTTGGCCCTAAGGAAATGGCGGCGGACAAGTTCCGGACCTTTCGTCGTGAGTTCTTCAACGACGAAGCCTGCGCGGAAGTGATCCGTTCAGTCACTGGAGGAGCAGGGCAACGCCTTCTCTCCAAGCTCCGAAGCAACGCGCATCGCGCGGATGTCTTCAGATACGTTGAACACTGGCTCCGCGGCGGCATCTACCTCGACATCAAGACTGCCTTCCTGATCACGCCGCAGGAGCTTCACTCCTCCATCGTGGCAGAGTGGCGAGCCAAGCCACTCCTCTCCGACCTTGCCTCCCAAATTTATGGATGGGATGCTGATACCTTGCGAGCCAGCGGCCCTCCTGATTACTTCCTCACGGCCATCGGTCAGAAAAAGGACCACATTTTCCAGGGCATCCTCATGGGACGACGGCAGCACCCCCTCATGACAGCTGCACTACGTCATGCTTTTCAGAACAAATATGTGGATGCGCAGGGGGCCATCAACGAGAAGTATATGTTCTTCTGCATCGCCCTCTATGAGATCGTACGCCAGGACCTGCTCAGCGACCCGGTCCTCCACCCAACGGCGCAGGGACGCAGCTTGGCCCCTGGCTGGCACCTCACACAGACCCTAGGCCCGATCTATCTGCTGCAGGAGGTTCATGAGGATCAGTTGCGGCGAATGCAGGGCGTGCCCCCCAATGAGGGGCATGGGTTCCGCACAGCCTCCAAGCAACTCATCGCTCTTACTCGGTGCTGGGGTTGGAACAAGGGATGGAAGTCTGATCCGACTTCCACCAAAGCCAACAACGATGCCATCCTTCGTGGACTCCCTACTGCTCTCCACGCAGCACAGGAGGCTGGCAACGCCACGACCCGGCGAGGCAACGCCTCCACGACTCCGGTCCCCACTGAAGCCACCATTCAGGCACATGTGCTTGAAGCTCTCGACACCAGCCTTCTTGATCGGATTGTGCAGCTTATCGAAAAGTGGCCGCAGTTCTATGGAGAACTCACCAAGCAGCAAGTCCAGGAGCTCATCCCGCGCGGTCTTGGCATAGCCATTTCAGAGCATGGTGACACTTTGTGCTGTGTCTTCTGTGCGGGCAAATCTGGCGGGCCCTGCATGTTCCACACCTCTCAGGGCCTACTGCCGCACTTTCTGCGGACACGTGGCAGCGGTGCTACATGGCATCACGCGGGGGAAGAGGCCTATGCCAGGGCTACCGCTGGGCGCTCAGGTCAGGCCGCTGCGGCGGCCTCCTCCTCAGATACCGGCAATCAACAGCCCAACGAGCCTGCCTCCCCGCCGCCATACGTCGCACCGCGACCAGCCATCCTTGATGCACCGCATCGTCATGAAGCTCCTCCTCAAGAGCCAGAAAACACTCCTCCCACAATGGAGGAACTCTGTGCCGAGAAGGACTTCTACGACTGGGTGGTGGCAGTAGCGGACCTCCAGTCACTGACGGCTCCTGAAGTAGTGGGTGTTCTTCAGCCCCAGGAGTTCACAGCGATATGGAATGCCCGACTTCAGGTCTTGACCAAGCTGCCAACCGTGCTTGCCGGCCTTAGCAGGGTTTACCAAAAACCTGAAGCTGATCGAAAAGACCTCAGCTGGCGCTCTGTGATCTCGGGTCGACTTGTTGTCCACTCCTCTGGCCACTTAACGATGGCCACGAAGGACCGTGCTGGTCAAGAGCACATCCACCCCAAGCTCACGACCTGGCTCGGGGGCCTTCAGGCTACCATTAAAAATGGGGTTCCTTACGCTCTCTTCGAGGGCGAGCGTGTGGCTACTCAGGATGAGTTTCGCCTCTTCGCGACGACCCTGCAGACCATCTATGAGGCAGCCACCAAGAAGGCGCACCAACCCTCCCACGTCAATATCATCCAGGCCACGCGTGACAGCCATCCAACCATCAAGATTACGCACGGCCAAGTCCTGGATAGCAAGCTGAACGTGATTCGCAATGTTACTGGCCAGCAGCTTCGTGGTCGCCGCGAAAAACAAGCTGAGCACCGTGAGAACAAGGAGTCCAGGAGGTCGGACCCGTATGGATCTCACGAGCCTCCGCCCGAACAAGACTCCAGATCCGCCGGCTCCCAAGACTGGCAAGACTGGCAGGACTGGGAAGAAAATTCCTACAATGCCAGGAACTCTGCCTACCACGGCTACTACCGCTGAGCCATTGCATGCCAGGGCTACTTAGCCAGTCTCACCTTTTGCGGCTGCCGGGCAACGCCCCAGTTGATGCCAGGCACCGCCTGCTGACATCATTGCGCGTTGTTGGTAATAGGCAACTGAAATCTCTCTCTTCCTTTCTGTTCAGCACCTATGCAAAACAGGCAACGCCTGCACTGATGTCAGGCAACGTCCTGCTTACAAACTGGGCGTCCTTTGACGAAGCGCTCAGAGACGCGTCAAGCAGCACAGCCTCCGCTAGCGATGCTAGTCTCCTTGAGCGGAATACACACTTTCTTTCAGTCATTCTGCTCTTGCCGCACGAGCCAGGGACCACTCTCTCTCACTCTTTCTAGGGCATGTGGCTCCAGCAGCAAACATAGCCAGGAAGCTCCCAACATCATGTTCCCAACGCGAGACTTCCCGCCGGACCTGTACGCCGTGGCCCTGGAGGAGTACCTCTTGTTACAGGCCATGCATGCCCTGGCCGCTCGACCGCCACGCTTGTCGCTTCCGGCCGAAGCGGGTATGCTATCCTACAACGATCTGCTGCACCTGGCCACT
>CAJNDT010000491.1:824068-829068 GCA_905221615.1 Symbiodinium sp. CCMP2592 | reverse complement strand
TCTCCATGCAGTTCTTCACAATGGCATCAAACGTTCTTTACAGAATATCCGAGGAGCGGATCGAGACTCAGCTCTTCGTCATGGCCTTCCAGACCATGTATGATGCTGCGGCGATCAAAAGCCACAACCCGACCAGGTGCGTGCTCCAGTACGCCCGTGGCGATGAAACGGCTACCCTCACGAGGAGACGGCCTACTCAATGTTCAAGGCGGTCATGGGAGTGGATCCTAACCGCGCGATCCGTCGCCTGCAAACTGGAGAAGGTCCCAGAAGAGATCGCCATTGGCATTGGCAGCAAGAAGACCTTGCAGATGGAGGAGATGAAGATTGGGACCAGTCGAGGCACTCTGCCTGCAGATCCTCCTACAAACGCCATTGGCACGAAGGCCACTGGCGCGATTAGATGCCACCACGAACCGCCCTACATCTACGCTAGGGGGGCACTGCGCGAGGCCAAAAGTGAGCCAATTGTGAACTCCTCTGGCTTCACTTGGCTAACCACTCGACCCTCGAGACAGCCCTTGCATTCAATTGCATGCTTTGTATCATCATTGTTGGTCGGAGCGTTCGCTATCATGTAGCAACTTTCCTTTGCAGGAAGCACGTTTACTTCGCACTTGGCTGCCAGAAGCCAAAATGACCACTCGGCCACTGCCTTCCTGTCACCTCGAAGTCCCGACAGTTCACTGTCATTGCAGTCATTCAAGGTCAGCATGCTCGGGAGCCTTATTCAAGGGGCGACACACGAACTTTACGGCCCATCACCAGTTTCCGGGAGTGACCAAGGGTGGGACGCCACTGGGACCCGGCTTTCGAGCACGACCCACCGGAATCTGGTCCATGAGCGTAGGACGCAACAGCTCATACTGTGGGTGCTGGAAGCTGTCTCACCTTTATGTAACGCCCATGAATTAACCCTCCTGGATTGGCAGGATTAGCAGTTCGGCTACCATTTTTTATGGAATAGTCGCAGGTTATGCACAGTGAGTCACGCGCAGCAGTGGTTAAGTGGTTGGGAGAGGGGTCAAAAAATTAAAAAGGATCAACAACAAAAACGAAGAAGGACCAACAACAAATTAGAAAGGATCAAAAATTATGTTGATGACTTACAAGGCAATTTGTTGATTTCCTGGCTCAGTAGCTTTTTGGGCTTCCCGGCTTGTTGGCTTGCCGGCTTCCTTCACGACGGTTTCTCGGCTTCCCGGCTTGTTGGCTTCCTGGCTGCTTGAGGCTGCTTGGCTTCGCAGCTTCTTGGCTCCTCGGCTTCTTGGCTTCTCAGCTTCTGCGCTTCGCGGCTTCTTGGCTTCTGAGCTTCTTGGTAATATGTGTACTATCACTATAGGGCTTGTCAGCTTCTTGGCTTCGCGGATTCGCGGCTTCTGGCCTTCTTGGCTTCACGGCTTCTCGGCTTCTTGGCTTCTTGGTAATATGTGCGTACTATTATAGCTTTTATGCATAGTATTATGATTAATTTGTTTAGTAGTACTCCTAGGACTATCATTTCCATGATTCTGAATAGTCTTATAGCCATTGCATGTGCAAACATTAATAGCACGGTTCCTAGGAATAGCGGATCAAAAATTGAGGAATGATCAAAAACAAATTAAAACATTTCTGTAAGTGCGATTTCAATGGTTCTGGGGCTGTACTGGTTTTAACACTATAGTTTCGCACAGTTCCGGCCCGGAACCATTGAAATCGCACGTACAGAAATTTTTTTAATTTGTTTTTGATCATTCCTAAATTTTTTTGATCCGCTATTCCCAGGAACCGTGCTATCGTTTGCAGCAGGTCCCCAAACCCTAAGTTTGTGTTTGATCCTTCCTGATTTTTTGACCGGTTGAGCATAAATTTGCTTTTGATCTTTTTGTTCTCCTCCACCCCCCCCCCCACGGCATTGGTTAGTAGTTGTGTTCATTGATGGTCTTTGATTAGCTTCTTTTATTTACTACTTCTGCCCCTCAGACTCGTTTGGCTTTCTAGAAGTTTCCCCTAACAATTCTCGTCCCTTGTACAGACGGGTGCCAGGGCCGATACAACTCGCCCGGTATGAGCAGAGCCCGCTGGCTCAGCGTCCAACAAATTCTTGTTGCTGTTAGTGAGTGCTGGTGCTTGTGCTGGTGTCGGTGTTGGGGGTATTGCTTTTGGTGTTGGTGTTGGTGTTGTTGTGGTCGGTTGGATGCTTTCTTGGTTGGTTGGTCGGTGGTTGTTGTTGGTTGTTGTTGGTGTTGTGGTGCAATGTCACGCTCGGGGTGAATCTTTGACACGCTCTATGGATTTGGGTGGTAGGCTAGCTTTGGGCCATTTTGGGCCCAAGGGTCATGAATCATCGCGATGCTTCACTTGCAGCCAAAATCCCCACACCGGACACTGTGCTGAACTTCATCGTGTGATTAACTCTTAAGTTCTGCAGAATGCCTCGAGGTAAATTCTTCATGCCGGAGGCACGAGCCCCCTGTCACGACCTGGGATGCTGAGTTCGGTGGACGGGTGTGTGTTGGGGATTTGCGCGTTGGAGTTTAGAGTTTAGGGTTTAAGATGTAGAGAGGTTTGATAAGGTCTTCTGTTATGAGCATGCATATGATTATGGCTGTTTCGTTGGGAGGGTTTCCCGCTCTCAACTGTAAGCCCTAGGAGCTGATGAATTTCAAAAGGCTCTTGCCATTGCTTAAAGGTTTGTTCTGACTTATAAAGTTGTTCCGGTCCCTGGTTGGTATATGTTGGTGTAACCGTAGAAACTACAAAGAAGTACGCAAAAAAGTGTCTGACTTCTGTTTTCAACACTGCGCGTGTTCAGGGCTTAGGCTGAGGACCCGTACCAAGTATGTTTGTTTTGGCATGGGCGGGCTGTGGGTTCGACGAGGAACTGGTGATGTTGTGGTGGGTAGCTATTTCTTATCTTGCCAGCAAGTGCGGTAATGAACCCTACTAGGATTTAAGCTAGATGTTCAGTGAACACAATAGAAACAGATTTCAACTCCATATGCACATTAGGTCCCTCGCCCGGAAAATCATATTCCAAACATAAGTGTGGCATGTAATCTTAATCTCGTGAAACCCAGCGCCGTTTATGTTTTCATTTCTCCAAAACAAAGAAAGCATAAATTAGTTTCAACATGTTACAGTATAGTCATATAGCCCATATCCATATCGTTGCAAATCAAAAATGGACAGATGATGACATCTTCCTCAAGCGGCGTGGGGAGATGCTTAGGTTCTTGCGCGGAGGCACACCCGTAAATTCCGCACTCCCACTGCAGCACGGGGCAGATTTCAGCCTCATGTTCTAGGCATTATTCACACAATTCCGCTTTCTTAAAACCCTAAGTCCTGCCACGCGGCCTCTCGGGTTTGTTCGCTTTGCCGTTATATTGTCTAAATCCAGCGAGCTCATAGCGGGGACGGTTTTGGTGGTGCAGCTATGCCAGTGCGATGATGGTGTCCATCTCAGTGCTTCGTGACTGAGCCGTGCCCTCAAGGAGCGCTGATAACGCCCTTGCTACAGGCGCATACTCGCTCTGAAAAATTGTGAACGGCTTGGCATAGTTTTGGCGCTTCTCATTCTGAAGCTTTCCTGTCTTCAGGATTTTTGCGGAGCAACCCCTTGCACAAAGCGCCTCGATGTGCCCCAACGCGCCTAGGTGTCAGCGCGCTTTGGTTCATCTGTTGAATAGAATCATTGTGTTAGCTTATCCCAAGAGGACGGGTAATTGGCCCAAATGCATGTTGCTCAATTGTTGAATGGCGATGGTGCAGAACTTCTGCAGCAGAAGGTGGAAGATCATGATGATGAAGATGACGACGACAATGACGATGGCGACGGTGATTCCAACGATGACGAAGATGACGAGACGACGGCGATGATGCTGCTCACGATCATGATGATGACGGTCATGAGTATGATCATGATCGTTCATGATCAGGATGATGATGTGTGGCGAGAGCGGGTGCAATGTCCGCCGGGGAACTGCGTTGGCATGAACTCGATACTGGTATGTATAACCTTTGAGCTTCTATACAGCTATATTTTCATAATGTCTGAATACCTTTATACGGAATACTATATATCATATGCGGTATACATGTATATACCGTATACACTACATACGCTCTACATATTCTATAGACTGTGTATACGATGTGTGTGTATATATATACACATAATACACACATATACATATACTGTATAAACTTTATACAGACTATAAAGATTATTTGGACTATCGTTATGTGTATATATACGCATGTATTATATATGTATATATTATTTGTACTTGTATGTATATTTGTATTAATGTATATGCATGTATAAAAAAATGTGTATATATATATATATGTATATGTATACACACCATTTCAGTGTATACAGCATTCATACTCATACTAACTATGGTATACTGTAGCATATACTTCGCGTAGCAGCATACTAAACTCATATAATATACCCTATATATTATACACTATATACTTTATTCTACATGCTGTACACCGTGCTGCACTGTACTGTGCTTTGGGAGTTCAGGGTTTAGAGATTGGAAGTTGCTTCTTTTATTATGACAGCGGAGATCCCCAGACTAAGACTGACCATACCTGAAGATTTGTACCAGGAAGTCACGTCCACCGGACCGGTGTTTCGCTATGCTTGACAAAATACATGTCGCATACTACCCGGAGCATAGTCATCACCCACGGGGCAATGATTCGTTATGAGTGAGAATTTTCGGGTCGCAACTGGTAAGCATCAGTGTTCTTCCAGGGGTTATGCCGATTTTTGGGGAGCAAGGACTAGGAGACCACCAGGAGACCAGAGACGCGACCAGGAGACACCAAGAGACCACGAGCAGACCGCCACCACACCAAGAAACCGCCAGGAGACTGTCAGCAATGGAGAAGACCTACTACCACGAGTCCACACCAAGAGACTTCCGCGCGACCACCACGAGAGCATTAGGAGACCACCAAGACGCCAGGACAGCATCCAAAGAACATTGGGATATCAT
>CAJNDT010000491.1:806568-819068 GCA_905221615.1 Symbiodinium sp. CCMP2592 | reverse complement strand
GGCTTAGGCCATAAGGATTAGGGGAAACTTTATGAGGGCCTTGCTTATAACAAGGAGGCGTATGGAAATGCCCATACAATACTTGTGATTAGCAAAAGACATTAAAAACAACATTCTAAGCTGTAGAATACATAGCTGCTGTAAATAGGAAAGTCGAGGGCGTTTTGTTAGCACCCGAGAAGTTCGTCATCACCCTCCCCGCCCGCCGCCGACTACTACTACTTCTACCACCAGTACTACTACTACTACTACTACTACTACCACTACTCACTCCTACTACTACTACTACTACTACTGCTGCTACAACCAGCCCTACTGCTACTACTACTACTACTGCTGCTACAACCAGCCCTACTGCTACTACTACTACTACTACTACTACAACTACTACCACCAGCCCTACTGCTACTACTACTACTACCACTACTAGTACTACTACTACTACTACTACTACTACTACTACTACTACTACTACTACTACTTACTACCACTTCTGCTACTACTACTACTACCACCACCACTACTACTACTACTACTACTGCTGATACTACCACTACTACTACTACTACTACTACTGCTACTACTGCTACTACTGTTACTGCTACTACTCCTGCCTCTACTACTACTACTACTACTACTACTACTACTACTACTGCTACTACCACCAGCCCTACTGCTGCTGCTACTACTACTACTACCACTACTAGTACTACTACTACTACTACTACTACTACTACTACTTCTACTTCTACTTCTACTATTGCTACTACTACCACTACTACTACTACTACTACCACCAGCTCTACTGCTACTGCTACGCTACTACTACGACTACTACTACTAGTACTACTACTACTACTACTACTACTACTACTACTACTACTACTACTACTACTACTACTACTACTACTACTACTACTACTACTACTACTACTACTACTACTACTACTACTACTACTACTACTACTACTACTACTACTACTACTACTACTACTACTACTACTACTTACTACCACTTCTGCTACTACTACTACTACCACCACCACTACTACTACTACTACTACTACTACTACTACTACTACTACTACTGCTGATACTACCACTACTACTACTACTACTACTGCTACTACTGCTACTACTGTTACTGCTACTACTCCTGCCTCTACTACTACTACTACTACTACTACTACCACCAGCCCTACTGCTACTGCTACTGCTACTACTGCTACTACTACTACTACTACTACTACTACTACTACTATTACTACTACTACTACTACTGCTGATGACCCAAAAACGAAACAAGGGTTGCATGTGTTCCCCACTCCGCGACAGTACCAATCACGTTGTTGTCATTGTCGTTCCGTATGCTTCTGCATGTAACCCCGGAGAAGTAAGCAATGCCGACACACTATGCTACGTACACTTGCGCATCGAATCGGGACACTGCGGCAGCTTGTTCTTTATGTCAATCCCCAGACCTGGACCACTACGTAACGCCACAAGCCCTCAGTGCCGTTGAACTTTCACACCCCAAGCCTGTAACCTCCCAAGAGCTTGCATAGGCATCGGTGGGGAGATTCAATGCATTCTGGAGCTGGAGAGGCATCTTACCTGTTGGCATCCGTCACTCTAGTATTTCTTCGAAAGCCGAAACCGTAAGTCTTGCAAGCCCAGTCCGAAAGGCAAGTCGGGTTTTGCCGGTTTAGCTCGTTGGCACTTCAGAGGTTCAGGCTTTAGTGTTCTAGGCCCAGGCGTTAGGTCGCACGATGTGAATTCGGCTTGAGCGGTTGTACAAAGTTAAATGCTTCCAGAGGAATACTTGGGACAACAGCAAACATCACCTCCAGGAGGGTTGGCCCTGCGCCTGGTCTAGGTGGCTCCAACCCATCGAGTTATCTCCCAATCATCCATCTTACTAACCCTACTTCCTCAGTCGAAAGAGTCACGGCAACGAAGATCAACACTGTGTTCGGCATTTGGGTTGCGGGATTCTCCGGAACTCCCGTGTATATACAATGTATGTCATACATATATATATATATATATATATGTATATATATATGTATATATTCATGTATATATGTGAGCATGTGTATATATATATATATACATAGTACCCCCCAGGAAATCTATTAGTTTGGGTGTGAATCCTGCGTGTTCTGCCCCTGACCCCTAAACGACTACTCTGTATGCGTGTATGTGTTTGCTCTGAACCCTCGTATGTGTGCAGTACGAAAACAATACAACATGCCTGCGCACGTGTGTAGGGCAATGAGAGCAATCCCGATGTCTTGCGAGGATTGAACTTCAATACTCCCGGATCCAAGATTCAAGATTCAAGATTCCAGGACAAAGTTTCCCCAGGATCTTGAATCTTGCATCCGGGGGTATTGAAGTTCAACCCTCGGGATTGAACTTCATTACTCTGGACTGAACGTCAACACCCTTCACAGTAGTGCTGCGTAGCGAAATCAACATAGGCTGTTCATTATGCTGGCGACTTGAATGAAGTGACTAGCACAAAATTCCAGGCTAGCAATGAGAGTGGTGAAGCATGCAAATCAAATCCACGATGAACAACACTAGCATGTAGGGCTTTTTCTGTGTTGCAGACTGAAGTGTATTGGTATATACGTATATACCTATATGCATAAGTACATGTATACGTAGATTGTGTAACGGAACACAAGCACGTGCTTTGCAGTGAAATACATGTTATTTGTACATGTTTTTGTAAAGCCATTCAGGGTCGTATATATGGATATGTCATCATGCCAAATGCACGTGCGATAACAATTGAGCCATGATAGGAATGCGTTTTATGGGGATTGGTATTCCTCGTTACCAATGACAAAGTACCTTTCATAGCTATTGACCCATAATACTACTCGCAGATGTAACAACAAATGAATGGGATGGCAATTATTCTGCAACACAACAACTTGACTAGGTAGCGACGCACAATACTATTGAGTACATACTGACATCCCCGACCGTAAAGTGAGTCGGATGGGGATTGACCCACAAGAACTAAATGAATTTGGACGGTAGTTCATCCCGACATAAACGGAGTTTGGATCGGTTCTGACCCTCAGCACCAGCTAGGTTGATTTGGATAGGTAGTGGCCCAGACGAACGACAAACTTCACAATAGTTAGCCAAAACATAATGTACTGTATTTGGACATTTGGACGGCAAAACTGTATTTGCATGGGCATTAGTGGAGTTTGTTTCTTGTCGAGCCACACCCACACGAATATTAATATGGATGGGTATCGGTTCATAGCCAACAAAACATAGTTGGATAGGCAGCGACTCATATAAACTCAATCAACTGAAAAGGCGTTGACCCGCAACACCTAGACTGGAAATTGGATTGGTATTGACTTCCGGGTTACAAGCCGAAAGTCTACCGCTGCGTTTTTGTACTGTGCGATACGGGAAGTCGTGTTTACTACCGTGTTTTCAGTTCTAGAACATGTCTTAAGACCGTTGCGTTGTCACTGAAAAAAGCGCGAGTGCCTTTCACGGGTCATGGCGCATCACAGACATCAAAGCTCGCATGACAACCAACACTGCATCATGAGCAGCTGTTTGGCTCGCGTGAGACTTGACAACGTCATTGTGCACGAAACAACGGGACAACATCACAAAAACGGAGAGCGACGATCTTGCCACGATTAAAGATCTGAGGGTTCCTTGCCTTCAAAAGATTTCGTGTTTGGTACTCGTCTATAAGAAGGCGCCACATCTGTCTGTCTGGATGTCCTGGCAATCTGCCAGACATTTTATGGCGGATCCATCGCTTAATCAGGCTCCCCTTCACTGTGGTTCACGACTTCATGACGGAGATCATTTTGAGAAACGCGGTGCGTGCGACGGTAAGCTTTCACTGCGGATACTATTGCTTTTCATCCATTTGACACGAAGGTGTCGCCCTTGCGCAATCCGAGCATGTTGATGTTCTTCAGCATCTCGCCGTGACCACGAGGCTTTCCAGCATGGGCTTGGTCTGGATGATCCAGGATGCGAAAACGAAGTGGGCATTAACATGCTCTTGCAAGACAGCTCCCCATGGCCAAATTTGATTTTTTTGAGGTCTGCCATGTGCTGCGAGTATTGAAGGCTTCCTGTTGTTGAGATGGGTTTCGTCAGCAACAAGAATTCTTCGGTTCTCATGAGCTTTCAAGTGGCTCTTCGCGATGCTCGATTTCTTGCTTGCACTCATAGAAGTTGATGGCCGTTTCGTGGTTGAAGATGCTGGCGCCGGTCTCTTCTTAGACTGAGGACTGTTGGAAGATGTGGATGTGCGCATCAAACTCTGAAAGATCCATCCCAACCGTCATGAAGCTCAGGGTTAAACCAAGCACTGAAAGTCTCTTGGAAGGTTTTAGTTGAATGATCAATGGTGTCATGGCGTACGGGGTGCAATTCTTGAAGACTTCGGCGGCGACTATATTCGAGGATCCACACGACAATGCAATCCAACTTTGCCACCCACAGAGCTTGCTTCATGTTGTGCAGAAGTCCTACGGCTGTTGCTGAGTATTCTTTGCAATCGCATAGAGCACATCGGTTGTCACCGTAGCGTGGGCCGCACCATCTGTAGATTCCAGATCTGAAGGAGAGCCTAAAGGAAGCAAAGCATTCGGGACAATGTCGTTCACCTGGTACGAGACGATGGGCTTGTGACGCCAAGAGGGCCTTTGAGACCGGGGCATCTGCCAAATTGCCTGCCTGACGAATCTGAGAATGAACGACCACACGAAGGAACTCCGTACGATTCAGGAAGTCCGCTGCCAAGACAGCCTCTCGAAAGGCAATCCAGTCAGCATAGGTAACCCTGTTTCGCGATTTGGTTGTACCGAAACACGCATCAAGAGCATCAAAGGAGCGAAGCAAAGTCTGCAGCACTGCAGCACAACATAAATGTTTCCGAATCTTTTTTGGGCGGCTCACAAAAGTCTGCTGGCAGCACAGCGGTTTGTGAAGCCCCTGCAAGTTCGTGACTCGAACTTTGGCCTGTGTCCTACATGGCATCAAAATCCTGCGCGTGTTAATCCATGTAGTGATCTAGGTATTGCATAAGACGAGTGAAAGGACATATCAGTACTGTCGCGGTGTGCCATAAAGAGTTAGATCAGGCTTAAAGCCACTTTGCGTTCACGCCTCCCCATCCATCTCATCAGCTTGTTCATCAATCAAACGTTGATCATCCTGATCCATTTCGTCTGGGGCGTGGCCAACCTCCGGGATGACATCCTCTTCTTCTTCCTCCCTCGCGGCCAATGTGCATGGTCCAGCGGGTGCTTCAGGGCTAAAATGATAAGCCCCGGCCGCTCAGATGGCGGCTCAGCACGAATGCCCGTATGAGCATGCATCCATGGGAGTACGATCACTCATGTCATGACGATGTAACATCCCTCAAACAAAAGAGCCTCAAGTGCAGTCGGCTACGAGGGCTCCGAGTTGTACAAGGGGTGGAGCATAGCCTTGCTGCAACAGAAATCGGATTTAAAAAAACTTGCTGCCTGCTAGCCTGTCAGATTGTGTGCGCGCGCATGCGCGCCCCCCGCTAGTCAAGCTTGTTCAGCGCCGTCGGGATGGCCGTCAGAGTGGGTTTCTTCCGGCCCGGCAGCTCCATGTGTCCTGCCTGCTTCCGGTTCCGAGGCTACGATATGAGCAGGAAAACTGCTGCCATGCATGCTTGCTTCACTGCACAATGCAATCACATACATCGAAAGCATAGTGTCTTTGAGGTCTTCCGAGGTTGCTTTTCTAGGCTTGGCAGCATCATGAAGTATGTACCCCGGCCCGGATGCATCCCTCACGAGGATTGTGTAGTGGCCTGAGCACGGCCGAGGGCCATGATGACGGACAAAGACACATGCACGATACTGGTGCCAGGCCACGTTCATGGTGGCCGTAACCTGAAAGATCGGTATTGCACCGGTATGGCGTAGGCTTGCTTGGTCTTCAAGACACGGTCGCGAGAACACCTGAACCTAGGTAATTGTATAAACAACCACGGTGAGGCTTCTGTGAGAGCGCACCTGTTGTCCTGATGGTGCCATCCTCTGATGAGATCCTGGATCTCTGGGATATGCTCACTAGGTCGGGGCAGTGGAATGCACTTATTTACGGGGCCCACTTCATTTATGATATGGGCGTCCTCAGCGAGCCGCCCCCTCCCCTGCCAACTGCCATGAAGGGAGTTGGTTACCCTTGGGACGAAGTGATCAATGAACTCAGCGATGTCATGCTGATCCCGAGCTCGTGGCCACCCCATAAAGAAGTATCTCAGCAAGCCATGTGCCTGCACCTTTTCGCCTGACAGGTGGCGAAGGGTTTGATGGAGCATGTTTGGGCTATGCGTGAGTGAGGCTACGGACCACAGGGTGTAAACAAGTGCATTGATGTAGCATGCGTTTGGCAAGCTCCTCGTCTACATCGGCATCACGAGCAAGAGTGGGAACATCAGGATCAGAGGGTGCTCCGACGACGGCTGTACCTGTGACTTTGGCACGCTTTGACGACGGCATGACCGGCTCGGACGAGGATGCGGTGGACTTCTTGGGAGACGGCGAGTCAAGGTTGATAGTATGCACAACTGTCCCACCTTTGAATCTTGACGCGAAGCACTGGCTCAGGAAGCAGAGCTCAGAGCGGGGCACGATGCAACTGCAGTCCTGGTGCAGCACAAACACGAACCATGCATCCCAAATTCACTTGGAATGTCGTAGCTTACGAGATGGCTTACAAGAGAGATTAAACCATGTTTCCCGTAAGGTTTCACGACAAGTTGTATTTCACAGCTGGTCTTTGCATTGCTGCTCCCGGACAAACTTGTAGGTCATAGCACTGGGTGGCCTCTGGGTAGGGGTTCACCACTGAGCAAGCGACGAATGAGCGCTTGAGACCAAGCAAGATCTTTCAGATACGATGCTGGGTAGTTGTGCGCGTGAGGTTGCATGTTGTACTGCTTGACGACGGGCCTTTGGGAAGCTGTCATGAGATCCATGGGCTCGATGTCATCCCACTGAATGAAGCTGATGGGGTCCTTGGGGTGCTAGCCACACGGTAGTAAATGCCACAATCCGTGATGAGTATTATGTGGGTTCTAGCGAGAATGGCGTCCATGTCTTCGTCTCCGTCAATGGCTGCGAAGTAAGGCTTGATCATGTCAATGAGGTGGGGCTTGCCATACCTTTGACTTTTCATGTCCACGTAGAGCTTCTCATCCAAGTCTCTGGTCAATGGGTTGTTGCATGCGTGGCGGCCGGCCCCCTGGTCGAACCGTGCAGAGGTGTACCTGGCCCAGACGGTGGCGTCCTCTTCCTCAATGGGACGGTTTAATGTAGCAAAACCGCAAATGCCACAGCCACCTGCTTTGCTGCTCTGTTTTTCTATGCTCCTAAAGTTCATCGTGCGGCACCACATCTAAGACATCAGATTAACTTGACCGGCTTTTGCCTGTGTGTTCTATTTCCCAACGGGGGAACAGAGACCAGCGAAGCTGAAGTCGCAGTTTGTCCATCGCTGCATTCTTCCCCAGGGAAAATCTCCTAGTTCTGTGTTTTGCTTGTACTTGTTTACTCAAGCTTCCAAACTTTCCCCAAACAAGTGTGTTGCGTCCGTAGCCGCCAGACCCCTAACTGCTCACTGCGACTGCTCCTAGCATCCTTTAACTTCCGCTAGCACGGCTCAATCGGTTACGAGGCGATGATAGCAGAACCGGCTTGGGGTCGGAGAATGTCCCCTGCGTTCTGATAGTTTTACGAATACGTCCTTGCCATTCCAAAAGCAGGCAAAATTACTCAACGAAGCCAAAGCCAAAGCAACCAAACGCCGAAAAACAAAAAAACAGGAGGAACTCCAAACCAAAGAAACCCAAACCAACACAACAGCACCAATGGAGCAAAAACAGTAAAGACGAGTCAAAAGCAGCAAAATCCCAGAAGAAATCCAAAACCAAAGCAACCAACGACACTTTTTTTTGTTGTGGCTGTTATTGGAGGTCGCTCCAGGTCTTTTCTGCATTTTTTGGTTCAGGTTCGCTCTTCTGGCGTTTTTGAGCCCTTGAGCCAGTTTGTGTGCCCGGCAGGGCCGGTTCATACTGCTCGATGCGGCTCGATGCTTCGAATGTGTTCGAAGCTGCTCTGCTCGGAGCTGCTCGGAGCTGATTCGGAGCTGCTCGGAGCTGATTCGGAGCTGCTCGGAGCTGATTCGGAGCTGCTCGGAGCTGTTCGATTCTGCTGCAGTGCTCGATGGCATTTTGGCTCCTGCTGCCGCCTTCTCCCGCGTTTGTTCAACATGTTTCACCTTTTCCGCATTTTTCAATATTTTTGTTTCTTTCGGTTGCTCGAAAGCTTGAATTCCCTGGGCTCGGCTCGTAAACGCGTGAGCTGCCTGCCTTCCTGAGAACCCAACGCATGCAAACTCAGAAAAAAGAACCGTGCGGCATTTTGGCATCTTTTCATCTAGATCTGGAGCAGCAGGAAGGGGCTTTCATATTTGTGATTTGCCACATTGTCAATGTAACAGCCATTGAGTGATGCTTTGTCCCGTACTAGCAGGTGGACTATGGGATGTCGAGAGTTATGTTTACATTAAGTCATACTACTGTGTAAATGTTTGCAGGTACACGAGTAATGTAGCACACCGGCGTGATCAATGCAAACTCCTGCTTTGGCCATTACACAGTCACCGGTAGTAAATTGTGTTGGCGTTGACACGTCTTCAAACGCAACTTATTCTTCCGTGTTCCTTCGGCGTTTTCGCACAGTAAGGGTATCTTGGTACATGTACATCGAAGTACATCCGCACCGTTCACTTGGCAAGTTCAGAGGGTTAAACCAACTTCCACTCCGTATTCTTTGCTTCTTTTGAACACATTTCGTGCCCGAAGCCTGAAGTCTCTGAAACCTTCGCTTGCGCCCAGTGTAGAGCATGAATGCATTCTTATCTTGTAATGGTCATTCTGTGGTGGCATGGCCGCGGCATTTGAGGATTTACCAGTTTAATGATGAACTAAAGCGACACTGGGAAACAAACTTACAAGACCCCAAACCAAATAAGAGTAAAGCCGCGTTAGTTCGGTTCGTTTCGACGTTTCAGATGGGAATTGATTCGGTTTCGGTTCGCGCGGTTCGCTGGTTCTTCTTGCGGTTCGGTTCGGTTCCGGTTTGGAACCCATCCCTCCATCCATTGAGCCCCCTCCATCCAGCCACCAGCCCTCTAGCCACCCCCCCTCCATCCAGCCCAATCCAGCCAACCCCCCCTCCAAGCCCTCCCCACCTGGCCTTCAAGACGTCCTCCATCGAGCCAGCCGCCCTCTATTGAGCTGGTTTCTCCATCCAGCCCTCCTTCCATCCACCCTCCATCCAGGTTTCCAGCCACCAGCCCTCCTGATCCCTCCTGACTGGAGGAGGGCTGGTGGGTTTCACGGAGGGGCTGGCTGATGGAGGGGGTTGGCTGGTGAGGGCTGGATGGAGGGGGGTTGGCTGGATGAAAAAAGAAACGACAGTTGGCTACTTTGAAAGGGGCTGCAGAGCACGGCGCATCCTCCGGCAATAGCCCTGGACTAGACAAACAGCCCCAGGTCTGCGACGAACTTGGATACAGCACGGTACCCGGATGTCAGTTCTGGGGGGGTTCGAAACCAGCGGCGCATATTCGAACCTCAGACAGTCCGAGTATAAGACTTCCCTGCGTCGAGCCTAGATCCAACTTCATTGACTTGACATGTACTGGCTTGCCCAAGCGAGTCTCGCGGGCTACAAGCGTACCCGCGGAAGGAGAAATGGGTGCAACGCGCGATAACACGTGACTGTAAGGTTCTGCGGAAGCAAGTGGTTCCAAGAGCCCCACGGAAGCACCTTTTCGCGCCGGAAGGGGTTTGCGCAAGCGGTGTTTGTTTGTTGTAGATTTTGGATGTAAAAACACAATGCTCTGATGAGTGTATAGTTTGCAGAGGTTCGGAGTTTTCTTATGGGGAAAAGTAGTAACACTGAACCTTATTTATTTTTTTAGATCTGCCAGCGGCACTTAAACCCTGTCAGATTTTGCCCGCAGATACTTTGGCCAGCGCTACTACTGTGTCCAGGGCTACGGCAGACCTGTCCCTACCAGCCGGAGAACCTCGGCGCCGCAGCAGTCGTAGTTATTGGGAAAACGGAGTTTGAGGTTGCCAACCGTTCAGACCCCTGTTCGTGGGTTTAGATTTGGGAATTTGGGGGTTGAGGGATTGCAGATTGCGGTTTGGGAGGGGTTGGGCAACAAGACATGAAATGTATATGACCCTACCATTGTTGACCAGAATCCTCCCGCATTGGTCGAATCCATTTCGGAAAGGATTTGGGTCGGAATGCACCCCCAGCAGAGTTCAGGTCCAAAATAACAGTAGAATTAAGGCCTATAGGGGGTACCGTTGTGGGGCAGAAAGTTGCGGACCCATAACTAACTGTTCGATGTATATAACCTGTATCAAAGCTCTCTCTATCTTTCTTTTGTTCGTGGAGGTCAAGTCTGGGGTTAATTATTCCATCATCCGAAATTTGAACAATTACAAGATCAAGAGTGTATTAGAACGTGTGAGCCGAGTTCCCATCCGTCTCAAAATTTAAAGTTCAAGCTTCTGAGGATTGCCGGAACTGCAGCAAGCCGGGGCAGCAAGAAAGTAGGACTGCAGCCATGCCACACGAAGGGGTTAGAATACAGCACCGAGCAACGGGAATATTGAAAGTATTGGCTCTCGGCAGGAAGATTTTTCTACGGAAACAAAACGTAATATTAAGGGAGAGGAGGGGTTTTGATATTAGGGGAAAGGATTAACCTGCTGTGGCCGGGCGGATTCAATATGGTTGTTCGTTGAATGTGGTCTATGTATTTTAATTTGACTTGTTTGGGGCCTCGCTGTTGAAAGACATTGCACATACGGAGGATACCGCGAGTATGGAATATTATTGAATTCATATAGTGCTGGATAATTTTATTGTTTTGACGCATGTGCTTTGGGAAAAGGAGGTTTGGGGTTGCTGGTAAAAAAAGGAGCCCAAACAGAGCGCTGCGAACCGCTCATAGGAACCCAAAAGAAGCGCTTCCAACAGTGGCAAATCCCCATCAACGTAACCCTAATTACAACATACCGTACGCAACCCTCCACCGAGGATACAGAACTGAATGGCTTGAAGGCCTTGAAGTTTTCCGTGATCGTTGTGAGTGTGCTGGACGTACCAAATGCCCAACGGAGATCGATTATGCTGCCGCTTGGGCGATACTTTACCCAAAGCCGCAACCTAAACAACCCACATCAGGGCTTCTTTGCTCAGTTCCTTGAAAATCTATATTGGCAAGTGGCTCTTGCGATGCCATGTTGGGGTTCCTGTATTGAGAAGGGAACCTGGGCAATCCAAGCGATACAGGTGAGTATCTGGATACAAGGACATCTTAGAAAAGCGTGGTGTGGCCTGGTTGAGTAGAAGGACCCATGTGATAGTCACGATGTTTTCGATAGACAGCCTGTTGGCAGGCTAGGATGAAGAAATCTCAGTGCAGCCAATTTGACGACATGCCTCACCAGTCATGCAATCCTCCGCACAGGAATTTCCGTGTCAGTGTTGATTTCATGTGACCTACTTCAGGCCGCTGTGGAAGGCAATTCAGCATCTTCTGCGGCCATCTTCGGTATGGCCCCGTGTGTGTACAATCAGCGTCGGCAAATTCTAAAAACCACTACATGTAATGCAGTTTGTGCATTGATGATAATGATGCCAATGACGATGTTTTCGATGGTGATTCTGATAACGATGTTGATGCCGATGCTGATGCTGATGATGCTGCTGCTGATGATGATCGCTGCCTGAGGACCGGGTCGGAGCATGAGAAACCCAATGACTCGTTTGTTGGTGTACAGGCCGGGTCGAACAGGGTCGAGAGGTTCAGGGCTTAGGATTAATTCATGGGTGTGAGGGTGTATTGGTATATCGGGATTCCCAGGTAGTGGTGGACATGCCTGGTTCGTTGGACCTGCCCAACATGGTGGAGGAAGTCTTCACAGTGCCACCAGGCAGACACACTTGGAGGATCTTTTGACCACGTCAATCTACTTTAGAGTTTGGACAATCATCCCTTATCACTCCGATGAGAATTCTTCGCAGCCCCAGCTGCAAAGTCGAAAGGTCTGCCAAGTGGCGCAAGACAGGTACATTAGCACATCATGCAAGTTTGAATTTTGCTGAAGTTTGCGCTGCACCTGAGGGTTTCAAAAAGCTAAAGGGCGCTCTTCGGCTGAGTGGATTTCGTGTGAAATTCTGTGGTCTTGAGATTGTTTACGGTATTGTCTTGTGCAACGAAATATTCGCCGTGGGAGAAGCGTGCTGAGCGCACTGTGTAACATGATCGCAGAACACGACTGTCCAAAGACATGCTGAGTTCATGCTATTACGGTGGTTCTTGGAGGACGTTTGATCTGTTTCAGAATGCAGACGGTGATGTAG
>CAJNDT010000491.1:801568-804068 GCA_905221615.1 Symbiodinium sp. CCMP2592 | reverse complement strand
ACCAAGAACAGCGGCAACACCAGCGGTAGCGACACCAACACCAACGTCACCGCCACCACCACCACTACCACCACCACCACCACCAACAACCACAACAACAAGAAGAACAACAACGACAAGAACGATAACAGGAACGACAGCAACAACAACGGCAACGATGACAACGAGAAGCACAACGACCACCACCACCACCACCGCCGCCGCCACCACCACCACGACCACGACCAAAAACAGCCACAACAACAACACCACCAAAAACAACAAAACCACCAACAACACCAACAACACCAACACCTCCACCACCACCATCATCACCAGCACCACCACCAACAACAACCACAGCAACACCAAGACCACCACAACCACCGCCACCACCGCCAACAATAACACCAGCACCAACACCAACACCAACAACACCATCATCACCCGAACCACCACCATCACCACCACCACCACCACCACCACCACCAACAACACCATCATCACCCGAACCACCACCACCACCACCACCACCACCACCACCACCACCACCACCACCACCACCACCACCACCACCACCACCAAGAACCACAACACCAGCACCAATACCAACAACACCAACACCAACACCAACACCAACACCAACACCTCCACCACCATCATCATCACCACCACCACCACCGCCACCACCACCACCACCACCACCACCACCACCACCACCACCACCACCACCACCACCACCAACAGCAACAACCACACCAGCACCAACACCAACACCAACCACAACAACACCAACACCAGCAACACCAGCCACACTTGCACCAGCACCAACACCACCACCAACAACATCAACAACACCAACATCACCACCAGCAATAACAACACCAACACCAGCACCAGCAACAACCCAACACCAGCACCAGCACCACCAACACCAACACCAACACCAACAACATCAGCAACAACAACAACCACCAACAACAACAACAACAAAAACAACTACGACACAACAACACCAACAGCAGCAACAGCAACAGCCACAGCAACGTTAAATACAGGTAAAGAACCTGGATCGCCAAATAAACGGGCATGTTTAAGATACATGATGAACTGGTCTTGCCCAATTGGGGGAATCAGGAGGGGTGGCAGCGCGTGTTCAAGATATATGATGAGACGGAATCGCCGTGTCAAGATGTATGATGAACCGGAATTGCCACATTAGGAGCATGTTTAAGATATATGAAGAGCCGGAATCGCCAAAGAAGGGGCGTGTTGCCGATATATGTTGATCCGGAATCGCCACATGAAGGGGCGTTAAGATGTATGATCGATGATGAGCCGGAATGGCCACGTGATTGGGTGTGTCTGAGACACATGATGATCTGATATCGCCCCTGCAAGGTGTAATTCCCCAATAAACTGACGCAAGCGGGAAGGAGCCTGCAAATTGGAACTCCCCGATAGCTGGACGCAAAGAAAGACGCTGCAAATTGTACTTCCCCAAAAGCTTGACACAAGGCAGGAGCCAAGCAATTGTAATCCCACAATAGCTTGGGTCAAAACGCGACCCTGCAAATTGTAATTGCTGCTGCAATAGCTCGTCGCAGAGCAAGGCCACGCAAATTGTAATTCTCCAATAGCTTGACGCAAAGCAAGACCCTGCAAACTGTATTTGCCCAAAACTTGACACAAGACCAGAGCCTCGAAATTGTAATGCCGCATTAGCTCCGATCGGCAAACAGGATCCGGCAATTGTCATTCCCAAATAGCTTGGCGCAAAGCCAAGCAAGACCTGCAACTTGTGTTTGCTCAATAGCGTGACACAAGACAGGAGCCTCGGAACTGTAATGCCCCAGTTTCTTGGGGCAAAAGAAGACCCTGCAAATCGTAATTCCCAATAGCTTGATGCAAACCAAGAGCAAATGCTGCAGTTTACACTACTTGCAACCAAGGAAAACGCATCATGCTAATACAAACCCAGTGCCCTTACAGCTGGAATTTGAAACCGAGCGACCGTTTTAAACCCCCAAGCCCCCAATGCCGGGAAGGAGTGACACTCCCATAGAGTGGTAGGCCAGGAGCAATGCTAGTTACTAAACAGCCGGAAAACGCATACATGTGTTCTTGGGAGGACCCCTTCTGTTGTTCTTACAACACGGGAAGCACTGAGGGAGTCTATCGGTTTTGAGTGCCCAGGAAGCAGTGGCGACACATCCACCACCACAACAGCCATGCCCTCTTCGGCCATATCGCTTCGCCATTCTCCAGATCCCTCGAGTCTCGTCGGGACCGACTAGCCCCCCACCCCAGCGGGTACGTAGACACTAGACCGATGATATAGCTAGAGCCAGGGCCCTTCTTCCCAGGTTTCCATCAGCCAGATATTTACCACCCATGGGAGTTTCAGAACATTGGCGGGTCCACTTCCCAGGGGTCGTTACAATCAGCCCAATGCACATTAAGGCTCCCGTTACACTGGAACTCCCGAATTGCTTGTATCGGCCTCAGGTTTTGACAGGTC
>CAJNDT010000491.1:706568-796568 GCA_905221615.1 Symbiodinium sp. CCMP2592 | reverse complement strand
AGTGCCAAATCGAGCACGGTGCAACACAGCACACACGTTGGAGCACAGCGCTATAGGTTTGAGAAGCTTGTGGGAAAGGCCTGGGACGCCAGCCACAGCTGCGGGCATGGACATGCCGCACCGCCAGCTCCTGTGACAAAGCGTGCCAGGGGCCAGGACGAATGAAACAACGGCAGTAGAGATGCGAAGACTGGAACGGCGGCGGAGATCGAGCGGCGCAAGGAGGTGGAAGCCAGCGGAAGCCAAACGGCAAATAAAGAGAAGAGCGGAAGCACCAGCCTTCTCACTGAAGGAAGCGGTGGCCGAGGATGTCGTTCTCCACGCGTTGATCGGAGAGATTCCTACTACTCTGCACGACGTGGGCCCGATTGCAGGGAAGCTCCAAGCTGCGTGGGACGAGCGCGCTGCAAAGCCTCTTCCGTCAGACAAAGTCAGCAAGGGGCCGAGTGCAACGTGACATCACCTGGGGAGGAGGCCTGAGAGAAGACGACGCGAAGGGTGTGCGAAGCAACTGCATGGCCAAAACACTATACGCATCAGCGGGACGACGTGTTCTCTGGAACCCCCGCCGCTCAAGGCACACTGCAGCTATGTCCAAGAAAGGAGAGAGTGCACAGAAGAGCCTAATAGCCAGACATGACATGATATGACCACACCCCGTCTATCGGAAGAAAGATCGCAGTGGTCCCGCCAAAGGAACCTGGACCAGGGCCACCTCTGGTACTTGCTGCAAACCATGAACGGGACGCGCGAGGCTAGCGTACGATGGGCAAGCCCAGGATCTCGACAAATTGGACGAGTTCATGATCTCCAATTTAGAGACCAAAGTGTTGCCAGGCATCCAACCCGGGATGGGGCGGCGAAACCAAGAGTGGAAAGTCTCGGCAGGATATACGCGCGAGCGCGACCAAAGTACAGGGCAACTTTGGTCAAAGATCTAGGCCTCGAAGGAGGTAACGGCGTGGACTCGCCAAGCAGGGCCTGAAGACTTTTGCGACCACAGCTACTGGACATGCAGAACGCAGCAGAGCTCCGAAAGCCAGCAGGCACGGCCTTGTACATCAGCTTACATGCCAAAAGCTGAAGAGGCCAGGCCGCTACCTCGTGAAGCATCCCAGGGAAATCTGGGAGTTTGAATAGTACGGAGCAGCGTCTGTGTGATGAACGATATCGATTGGGCTACCAAGAGCACCAGGAGTTCCATGAGCTCATCCATGAAGTGCTTCGGGGCACATCTCATCGATGCCTCGTATGTGCGGCAGTCTGTCGTTGCAGCGTGGCCGGTGAGGAAGCAGAGTTTTGTGATTCACTAGGTCAGCGTTGGCCGCATGACCCAGCGGATCTGGGATGTGATCGGATTCCCCAGTCTGCAGCTTGTTGTCAAGACTGACAGCGCAGCGGCCAAGGGGATAGCCGGTACAAAAGGAGTAGGGCTTGCGAAGCACCTGCACCTAAGAGACTCGTTGGTCCAAAGACCCGCTTGCCCGAGGGGACCTGGATGTCGAGAAGGAGCCTACTGAAACGATCTGGGTTGACCTGAACACGAAGCCCTAAGTGTTTCGAGGATCACCGAACTCCTGAGACTGCTGGTTGTCTTCGAGTCGCACGAGCGCAGGGAGAAGAGCAAGAGTGGAGCTTCAACCAAGTTGACAGGTTCCTGGTTCCTGCTGTACGTACGTGTTGATGGTGCATCTGTACCTGCAGCTGTTGTGCTGCATCTTCAGATGCATCTTTGGACTTCCGACCAAGGAACCATGCAGACGTCTGTTAGCTACAAGGTGGGGACCAGCACGAGCGAGCACCAGAAGGAGGTCTCTAAAGCAAAGCCTGAGCCCTCACAATCGACCACGGGCGAGTCAGGCTATGAAGGGGCCAGATCATTGAGTCAAGGCTTGCGGTCAGCGTTGGCCGCATGACCCAGCGGATCTGGGATGTGATCGGATTCCCCAGTCTGCAGCTTGTTGTCAAGACTGACAGCGCAGCGGCCAAGGGGATAGCCAGTACAAAAGGAGTAGGGCTCGCGAAGCACCTGCACCTAAGAGACTCGTTGGTCCAAAGACCTGCTTGCCCGAGGGGACCTGGATGTCGAGAAGGAGCCTACTGAAACGATCTGGGTTGACCTGAACACGAAGCCTTAAGTGTTTCGAGGATCACCGAACTCCTGAGACTGCTGGTTGTCTTCGAGTCGCACGAGCGCAGGGAGAAGAGCAAGAGTGGAGCTTCAACCAAGTTGACAGGTTCCTGCTGTACGTACGTGTTGATGGTGCATCTGTACCTGCAGCTGTTGTGCTGCATCTTCAGATGCATTTTTAGCCACCAGGTGGGGACCAGCACGAGCGAGCACCAGAAGGAGGTCTCTAAAGCAAAGCCTGAGTCCTCACAATCGACCACGGGCGAGTCAGGCTATGAAGGGGCCAGATCATTGAGTCAATAGTTGCTCAGCATAGCTTTACCACGCGACCTCAACGGCACGTCCAAAACCAAGCAAAAATGACGCGTACCACTTCGAAAAGCCAGGCGGCCACTATAATAGGTTAAGCTGGCGGCCACGACGGCAGCTAAAACTTACAGGTACCAGCACTCCGCGATGGTAGATGCGGCACGCCTCTAACATCTAGTAGATCATAGCTGCGGCACAGATCCAAGAACCAGGTGGCCACGACTTGAGGCACACACACATCCAAGAGCCTGGTGACCACGACGCACACCTCCAAGAGTCACCATGACCACAACGGCAAGCACGCTTCTCAAGAACTAGGCGACCGCGACGCCACATACGCTTCCAAGAAAGCAGCCGTCCGTAATGGTAGGTACACTTCCACGTTCCTGCTGCTCTGACCCACTGGATCTGTGAGGCAAACCTACTGTGATCTGGTTCTTGGACGTGTACCTACCTTGCGGTCGCTTTGATATTGGAAGGTTGCAGACAGTCGTTGCCACTTGACAGTTGGAAGTGAGCGGCAGCATTGCGACGCTCGTTTTTTGGGGTTGTGCCTACTGTCGTGGTCGTCATTTGCTTGGAAGTATAGTTACCGCCTGTTGTGGTCCTCCGGCAATTGGACGTGTATCTAGGTAGAACTTCCAAGACACTGCTTGGCAGCTTCCCAGAACCGGGACCATAAAGTAGGTCCACTTCCAAGCACCTTGACCACAATGGTACGTTAAATACCACATGCCACAACGGTAGATGCACTTTCAGAATTCAGACGACCAGACTCTGCACACACTTCCGAGGAGCAAACTGTCACCGCTGTAGGTACAACTTCCAAGACGGCGGTGGGTACACTTTCAGGAACAATGACGTACAAAGAGCAAGTCGACCGGACCCTGCATACACTGTCAAGATCCAGGCAGCCTCGACAGTAAGTAAAACATCCAAGAGGATGTCCGGCACACTTCCAGACGCTACGTGTGCTTCCAAGACCGGGCGGCCACGACAAAAAACATGGCCGGCGACCAGACCCGCGCCCACACCCACACCCACACCCACACGCACACGCGCACAGACACAGACACAGACACAGACACACATACACTCACACACAGACACACAACTTACTTTTACTTTTCCAAGCACCAGGCGGCCACGACGGTAGGCCGGTAGGCATTTCCTCAAAAACGGTGACCGCAACGGTAGGCACTCTTCCAAGACACGGGCGACCAGGTTTGCTTAGACAGGCGAAACACACTTCCAAGAACCAGGTGGTCACAACGATGGGCAAAATCTCAAAGACGACAATAGGCACACTTCCAAGAACCATGACGACAACGGCAAGTACACCGCCAAAAGTTTTCCAACACTTCTAACAAGCAGGCGGCCGCGACGGCGGGAAACCTGTCCAGGTCAACGGCAGTTTGACTTCCAAGAACAAAGGCGACACACGCCCTACCAACAATCAGGTGGCAGACGCTACATACATTTCCACGAACAGACGGTCGCGACGGCAGGTGGAACTTCCAAGACAAGCGTAGGTACATAGACTTCCAACAACTATGACTGCAACGGAAGGCACATTTCCAAAAGCCAGACGTTATGTAGACTTCCAAGAACAAGGCGGCCACAACGACGATGATGACGTTAGGTACAACTTCAAAGACGACGGTAGGTACACTTCCAAGAACCGTGACCACAACGGTAGGACCCGTCAATACACCTCCCAGATTTCCAAAAACCAGGCGGCCACGATGGTAGATGAAATTCCCAATAGTATTGTAATTAGACACTTCCGAAAACCATGACAGGTAGCATGCACACTTCCAAGAATCAAGCATCCGAACGCCGCATACACATTCATAGGAAGGCGACGGTACAGTAAGGCACACTTCCAAGATCCAGACACTACATAGACTTCCAAGAATTAGGCGGCCGCTACCGTAGGCAAGACTTTCAAGACGACGGCAAGTGCACTTGCAAGGACCATGACCGAAACGGTGGGTACACTTCCACGAACCTTGAAGCGATCACGACGGTATGTAAGGGCGGGGCTTTAGTCACTGAGCTACTGAATTCGTTGCAACTCGATGTAGCACTTCATCTCTGTGTGGTGAAAGTCCTTGCGCGCCTTGTCTGGCTTCCGGATGTTTCCGTCTTCTTCTTCCCGCCTCGAACCGTATTTCCTGAAGTTTTCGTGTTTCATATTCGGACATTTCCGGATGTCGCCGTCTCCTTCCTGATTCGCTTCATGTTCCATCATTTCTGGATATCTCCGTTTTTCCTGTTCGGGCACTTCCGGACTTCCACATCTTGTTCCCGGTTTGCTTCATTCTCCACCATTTCCGGATGCTTTACAAACTTCATGTTCGGACATTTCGGTATTTTTTCGTTTTATTCTGGACGCGGTTTCCCCGTCTTCTTCTCGATTCGTTTCCTTTGCCATCATCTTCGGATAATCCCTTCCCACTAATATTAAACCCCCTAAAATTAAAACTCCCCGGGCCCCAGAACTTGGCGGCTTCGGGCCCACAATTGAAAGTTAACTACAAACATTAGGGGAGGCTAGGATTGTATGAGTTTTAATAGAGCCAAAGATTACAGCTGTATTAATCCAACCGAAGAGACCAGCGCTTTTAGGGTTGAAGGCTCAGGGCTAAAACTTTCGGGCTTGGGGCTTTAGGGCTCTCAAAGTTTAGGACGGCTTTAGGGTTTAGGGCTCGAGGTTGAGGGCTTAGGGCTTTAAGGCTTAAAGGTTTAGGGCTACGTGGATGCCCCGAAACCCCCGTAATATTAAAACGAAATCCCGGAAATCAGTGTTTATAGTCAGGGGGGGGGGAGGGGGGCGTTTAATATTAGGGGGAAGGGATTATTTACCGTCTATCATATTGGGAAACTTCCGGATGTTTCTGTCTTCTTACCGGTTCGATTTTTGTTTTCCTCATTTCCGGATGTTTCCGTCTTCCTGACATTCTCGGATATTACCGTTTTGTTTTCGATTCGTTTCATGTTCGGGCTTCCTGGAGTGGTCCGTCTTCTCCCCGATTAGTGCCGTATTCTATCATGTCCGGATTTGTCTGTCCTCTTCCCGTTTCGACCGGCCGCAAGGAATCTGACCCAGGGCCCTTTACTTTCGAGACGGATACCCAACAATATGTGCTGTTAGGAGCTACAATCTCTGCTCAATGAGATATTGCCTGCCTCAAAACATGGTCTTCCTTCACGCAAGCAAACACTTGCATGTTGCATCTCGTGTGGCTAAATGTCTTTGCCCCCGGCCCCCTGTGCGATAAGGGCCACTTCATATTCGCGCATTTCCGAATAGTTTCGTGTGGCTTCCATTTCGCTTCATAACCCATCATGTCCGGATATTCCATCACCTCCGGAAGCATGTTCGGATTTTCCGGCTTTTGCATTCCCTCAATTCCGGAAATTTCCGATATTCCACCAGTTCCGGATATTCCATCAGTTCCGAAACCGTGTCCGGTTTTTTACGTGTTCTATCTTGCCGGAAAAATCCGTCATTCGTATTTGATGAGTATGTGTTCATTTCCGGATTCTTCTGTTGATTTGCCGTCCTTTATGTTCTGTTATTTCCGTCATATATACATATATATATATATCATCCCGGAATGTTCCGACGCTTTTCTGTCTTTTATGCACAGTCATTTTTCCGAAAACTTCTGTCATTCATGATTTAGTCATTCCCGGACTTTTCCGTCTTTGATGTTCCGTCATTTCGGAAAATTTCCGTCATTGCTATTTCATCACTAGTTCATCATTTCTGGATAATTCCGCCGTTTTTCAATCTTGTATGTTCCTTCCCGGATCATTCCATCATTCTTCAGTCTTTTATGTTCATTTCTTGAAATTTCCATCAGTCATGCTTCATCATTATTTCATCGTTTCTTGATTATTACCGTGTTTTTGCCGGGTGTTATGTTCCGTCATTTCCGGAAATTGCAGTCATTCATATTCAGTTTAATCATGATTTTCATCATGTCCGGAAATTTCCGTCATTCATAGGTCGTTGTTTTGCGTGGTTTATGTTCCGTCATTTCCTGCAGTTTCCGTCATTCATATTTCATCAACATGTTCATTGTTTCCGGATTATGTTATGGCTTGTTCCGTCCTTTATGTTCTCTCATTTCCGGCAGTTTTCGTCATGCATATTTCACCATTTTTTCACCACTTCCGCTCTACATATTCCATGGTCTCTCCGTCTTGTATGTTCCATTTCCGTCATTCATATTTAATCATTATTTATACGTTTCCTGATTATTTCGTCGTTTTTCATTTTATGTTCCGTCACTTCCTGAAATTCCCGTCATTCATGTTTGATCATTATTTTCATCATTTCTGGATCATTCTGTCGTTTTGCTGTTTTTTTGTTCCGCCATTTCCGGAAGTTCCCGTCCTTCATATTTCATCATTATTTCATCATTTCCCGAATTATTCCGTTGTTTTCCCGGCTGTTATGGTCCGTGATTTCCGGAAACTTCGGTCATTCATAGTTCATCATTTCCGGATTATTCCGTCGTTTGTCCGTCTTTTATGTTCTGTCATTTCCGGAAATTTCTGTTATTCATCATGCTTCCTTAAATCATACAGGGGCTCCAAGAATAGAAGTGGAATTTGGGAGCTGTGTTTTAAGGATTTTTAAGACTCGTACCTGGGGGCTGGGGCTATAGATTATTCTAGGGTTGGTCTTCGCTTTCGTTTTGGTATACTAGTAACAACTTAGTATTCCCACCCTGGTCTTGGTCTTCTAATAAATAACCGCGCTCAGAGTCCCGCAGCTGAACGGCCCTAGCGACGATCGCTTACATCGAGAATTCCCTCCCGGGTCTCAATTCGGGGTTTAGGGGGGGGGTCAGGGGTTTTGGTATTCGGTGGTTTTGATCTAGGAGTTTAGGGTTTGGGAATTCAGGGTCTAAGGGTTTGTGTTGTTTTAGTAAGGGTTCTTAGGGGTTCAGTGTTTCGGGTTTGTGTTTGTTTTAGAGGGGGGGCAACGAATTTCGGGGTTTAGGGGCGGGTCAGGGGCCTTGGTATTCGGTGTTTTTGTAGGGTTTGGTGTTAAACACTAAGAGACACAACCAACCCACCGACCGAAAACAAACCCCGAAACCCACAGAGCTTCGGGCCTCCACGTCTTTTCCCATACGGGCTTGACTCGTGTGCCTGCGGTCGGTCGCCTTGCAGGTCAAACAGAAAAGGGAAAACAGGGATTGACACTGCTTCCGCAACTTCTCTCCTTTATTGTACAGGTGTTAGGAGAGTCATTGCAACAACATTCTCCACGGCTTTCCACCAAGACTCAGGAGACATCGGCTTAGTCAACACATCGGCAAGTTGCCTAAAGGTGGGAAGCCAGTGGAGAGGATAGCGTCCCTCCCGGCGCTCGGCGCTGAGTGACTGTCGCAGGGCAGCCAAATCTATGGCCAGCCGTTTATCGCTGGAGACTCTCGTCGCTCCTTCCTTGTGTAAATGATCATACAAGGATTTGCAATCAGAGTAGTATCGTACATTCTTTCCCGCGAGGTCTTCGACCTTCTGTAGCCTACCACTAAGCAGCGAGTGGATGTATGACCGGATGTACTGGCCATTCTCCACCCCTTCAGTGCAAGCCATCGTCTCAGCGGTGAAAGTTGAGCGACACACCCTCTGAATCGCAGACGATTTCCAGTCCACAAGACTGATAGGTCCGCCTTCTGCCGTGTAGCAGCGGCGATCTCCGAGGGCCACCAGGAGGCCGTACTGGCTGGCCACTCTCGAGTTGGCCTTCTTTGGCTTGCGGTCCTTGTTGTCGAACGGGGTACCCGACATGAACCCTTTCTCGTGGTCCTCCTGGCTGAGCACGAAGTCAGGATCATCTTCTCCAGTGTCCCGTGGCAGAGCATTGGCCCAAGCGGCATCGTGAAAGACCAGGATTTCGAGGGAGTCCAGGTCCAGTTTGCGAAGCCAAACACCATGTTGCTGGAATTCAATCGCTCTCCTAGCAGTAGCGTTCGTGAACTTGACATCCGCCACGCTGTGGGGTCTTTCTGGAGCTGCTGCGCGAAGGAGACAGACACCTGTAGATCTGGCCGTGTTTGAGAAGCCAGCCAGCTCAAAGCGCCGACCAGACTCCTATTGTCGATGGCCTGCTCAGCCGTCGCTTGATCTGTGTCCAGTTGGCCCTTCTGGATGTCGATCTGGAAGAGCCGACTGTTCGTGTAGGCCGCCTGGTCCACGTAGACGCCCTCCGCAGTGACCTTCACGTGGGAACCCACGTAGTCAAACTCGTTGTCCTCCCATTCGTCGATCGGCAGCACCGCGTCTAGGGCCTTCTCAATCGCCTTGGTCAACTTGCTGCCGCCAACCAACAGAAGATCATCCACATGAACGCCCAGGTAGGCCTTGGGCGTCGCGTCCTGGTCAGAGCTGGGCACGAGGATGAACACACATGGGTCCAGGATGCTCTGCTTGAAGTGGTACGCGACACCCTGGTACTCAACAGTGAGGTCGAGGAGGATCTGCTTTAACTCCAACCACCAAGACCTCGGAGAGTCCACAAGTCCAAAGATGCCCTTCTCGATGCGGAAGATAGTTCCTGGAGCCATGCCGCGGACTCCGGTCCGTGGTTGTCTCATGAATAGCTGCCGGCTGATCTGCTTTCCATTCAAGAACGCGGCAGTAACATCACCCGCACTGGCCCGCCAAGGATCATCGTCGTCCAATCTCGAGGCCACGAACTGTAGTAGGGTCAGGATGGACAAGCGGTTTATGGTGGGAGCATCAGTGAGTACCTTGCCCACGTCGGGATCGAGGTGTCCGAAAACCACCAGTCTGCTTTTGTGTTTCCATGGAACAGACTCATCAACACGGCGCTTGCTGTAGTTCTTGTCTCGGTAGGCCCATCGAGAGCCCAGGATGCGAGACGGATGAACCGTCTTCTCGATCTCCGCGCTTTCTTCCACAGAGAGCGGTGTGAGGGCCTTGCTGTCCAAGTGCTCCCGGATCTGTTTGTCCTCTGCACTCTTGAAGCCCTCATGTTCCGATGGCGGGATAAGCCGCCATGGTAGCTCCTTCTCGTGCTGCTTCTCCCGCGATCTCTCCGTAGCGGCCTGTTTCAACATCAGGGCGGTGTATGGGGCGCCTCGACTGCCGCTGCGCTTTCCGGTGATCCTACGGGGCACCGGACCATAGTCACCCGAAGAGCCGGGAGCCTGAACATCAGGGGGAAGCAGATCTTTGTCGATGTCCGAATCCAACATCTCGGTGTCACCGGCCGGGAACTTGAACTCGAAGTCTTGATCGTCAACAAGAGAGGGCTCATAGTCCTCCAGATCCAAGTCCTTCTCGTTCTCGTCCTCTGGCTCAAAGACTTCGGGATCGTCGGGATTGTTCCGGAGCAACCGATCCAGGTCTTCTTTCGCCACTCTGGTAGACAGTAGCTCGTTCAACTCCTCCGCGGTAGAAGGCCGGAGATGTTCTTCGGCAACAAGATGACAGCGGCCACCGTATGAGACCCACCAGTTCGTAGGACCTTCACATCCGACCAGCACGCCAGGGCCCCGCCAAATGCCGCGTTTCGTGGCACTCTTTTCGATGCGGAAGAAGCAAACCATTTCCCCGATGTGGTAGGCGGTGTGCTTGACCCTAGCTCGTTGGATCAATGCTCGGCGAAGTCGGGCATCTGTTTGCGACCTGAAGAAAGCCACTCTGGCCGCGTTTCTAATATTGACCTCCTTCTGCCGCTTCCGGTCCGCGGTCATGATCTCCAGAAAACGTTCTTCATCTTGTCCAGCGAGAAGGTCGCCTGGCGTAGAAGGGTCCTTACCGAACACAGCTTGGGACGGCGAGAATCCGTGCCGTCTCCGTAGTTGATTCTTCGCCTGGTTCACACAGGCTATGGCCATGTCAATGTCCTCTTCCGTCACCGCCTGCTCGTCGATGACCCGCCGAATGATGTCCTCGTACCACATCTGGTGCCTTTCGACCAATCCTTGTTGCCAGTGCGCTTGCCCAGCGGAGCGCCGCATGCGGACTCCACAGAACTCGGCATACCTGGTTAGGCCCGCTTGTAGTCCAGTCTCTAGATCGGCAGACAAAGTCACTGGCGATCCAAAAGAGTTCCCCCAGCCATGGATGAACGCATTCTCATAGTCCTGGGTCGAGTGGCCGTGGAGACGGTAAGCGATGTGGTAGGTGGTGGCGTGGTCGATGATCGACAACAGTGCATGTCGTTTGCGATTGGCATCAAAGACATGGAAGACATCAACGGAGACGAGGGAGTTGAAATCTAGTAGTGAAGGTAGTGCTGCTGGTCGCGGGGCGTGCGTCCTTTTGTTGCGATCACAAACTTGGCACCTGAGCGCTTTAGCAGCTTTGAGGACGGATTCCTCTGCGCCAGCATACTTCAAGTGACGGACCAAGTCGCCAACACTGGGGTGACCTAGATTCTGATGCAAGCGCGTCAGTGGTGCCTGAACATGTATCGGCACCGTGTCTGGAAACGAAATGGCACTTGCCCCTCTTGGTCCTGGTGCATCCGCTCCATCTCGTTCTCGATCAACTGCAAAACAAGTCTGTTCACCAGGATCCCCAGCTGTTGGTCCCGCGCGGATGACGTAGGTGATGTCGTCGTGGGTGACGTGGGTCTCCCGGTCGTAGTGCCTAAAGTGGTCCTCGAAGGTCACTGCCCAGTCCGTGGCGTTGTCCAGGGACTGCTGAAAAACGAAAGTTCCGCTCCTCGTCAACTGCGCAGCGCCTGCCTCAAGGACGGGGTGGTGTGGTAGCGCTTGTCCGCTTTCTTCGCACATCCACAAAACCCGTGGGGAGAACGCATCAAGTAGACCACGTAGTTGCCGTAGCCCGATGTCCTCGAGGAACTCGGTCGTGCTGAGGGGTTCGACAACGCTCTGTCCAAGCTCCGCCGCCGCAAGGGTGTTGTCCTTGCCGCCGATTTCGAGGATAGCGGTCTTGTAATCGCTATGCCTGGGGCCCACATCAAGCTCCGACAACACACTTGTCGCTGTAGCCAACATCACGGTGAACATGGCGTAGACCTTTAGAGCGTTCTTCCAAATGGCTTTTCGGACACCTTTCCTTGGTCGTAGATCACGTCGTTGTACATCTCGACTAGGTAGAACTTCATCGGCCCTTCCGCCCTTCCGCTTTCGGCCAACTGGGAAGCCGAGGGTCCTGAGGGTGTCGAGCTGGATCTGGTTGAGGTTCTCGCCCCCGCGGGGCGTGTAGGCGGAAATAGAAAAACGCTCGCCCTCCCAATCTTCGATGTAGTGCCTGTTGTGGGCATCGAACTTATAGATCTCGCCGTGGACATTGTGGTAGGTGCCCTTGATCTCCTCGCCGGCCTCAGTCTTGAAGGTCGCCCTTTGCCCGTCGCTGGTGGTAGGGCAGTGGTCGTTTTCCTCAATCCATAGCCGGCCTCCGCAAAAATCCCCGAAAGCGATAAGTTGGCTCTCGGTGCCGGGCCTGTTGTTGGGATCCCGGTGGAGTGAGGATCGCAGGTTCCATCCGACTGATAGAGCGGACCAGTCACCACTGGCCCCGTGTCTTCGGAGGAAGTTGTTCAAGTAGCGGGCCGCCTCGACGAACTGAGTGGTGGCTCTGGTAAGTCCATAGAAAGCACCGTAGGCATACGCTCCAAGGATGAGCGTCGCGGCTTGCTTGCCATGGATCTCTCGCTTCTCGGCGCCGGCGCCAGCAACAGACAGCATCTTGATCAGCTCGCCGGCGTTCTGGTAGTCGTAGAGTTCATTCTGCCGTAGACGTTTTGCCAACTTCTCAATGTCCTCATTGAACTCTCGGTTGCTGTAGTAGCCCTCGTAAACACGTGGAGGTTCTCGAAGTCCAGCGTCCTTGTAATCGTCGGAGCCGTCGTGGCAGTCATAGAAATCCTCTTGTTCAGGTAGTGCCGAATCGTCTCCCCCAGCAGGCAAAATGCCGGCCGGCCCGGAGCTCATATCGCCACCATTGGTGGCCGAGGAACCGAAGCCTTGGTCTCCCCCAAGCGACAAACCGTCGCCCGGCCCGGAGTTCATATGAGGGCCCTCGGGAAGATTGAAGAGGACCCTTTTGCCAGTATTGCTGTAGGGGACGCCGTCCTGGCCACCATCGGCGTCCTCAGCAAACGAAGGATTCACAAGCCGTACTGGTCCCGCAGGACCGCAAGTCTCGTCGTCAAATTCTCCAGCTCCGACTTGATCTCCTCCGGGACGTCCTGTTGCATGCGGGACGGCGTCGCCTGCTCCACGTCCTTTGCTTCCGCTGCGCGCCTGGTCTGCTTGTTGGTGGCCCGGTCCTCCTTGTAGCCGCGGTGCCCCGACGATTGACTCGGAGGCAGTGGGGCGCGGCCCTTCGGCTTGATCGGGAGCTGGTCTCCCCTCCACTCGTTGACCATAGACCACTTGGACATCTCCGAGGACTCCGTCTCCGTGGCCTCGTAGGGGAGCACGGCCACCGTCTCCGGATCCACACTGCTCGAGCTTCGACTCGTCTCCCTCCGGCTTTCGGCCCAAGCTGCAAGCTTCTTCAAGTCGGCCGACGCATTCGGATTTGCAGCTGCTTCGCGAACTGCCCAGTCCAGGTAGTTCTGGGGCACCTCGCGGTAGAGGTGGTTCTTGTACCTCCCAAAGCAGACGATCTCCTCGTCCGCGCCCTTCGTCTTGTCCCTGATGGCCAACTGGAGGTAGCCCTTCGGCGCGTCCGGCTTGTAGTGGATTCCGAGCTCGGTCGCCTTCTCGCGCAGTTCCTGGAGTGTCATCTTCCCGAGCCCCTTCGGGACCTCGCTCTTGTTCGCCTTGCGGTGCTCGATCACGATGTGGCGTATCTCGCCGATCGTCCAGCCTTCGTGGATAGTCAGGCCGGCTTCGTGGGCCATGGAGATCAGGTCCTTCTTGTTGGCACGCCATACGTTGGTCACCGCCGCCATGCGGGGAAGTCGAGAGAGGACCTGTGGGGCAAAGTCTAGCGAACACCGATCTGCCGATCCACAACATCGACAGAGAGGAATCATCAGCATGCCACATGTCATGTACAGTCTGGGAGGCTCGATGATCTGAACACGCAATTGGCCATGTGCTCCTGATGCTGCCGATCTCGCTAAGGAGTAGGGCTTTGAGGTTTTCATCGGGTGCAGTCCAACGGTCGGGCCGAAACAGAGATTTCCTGGGGATGATGTGGATTCTGTAGAGGACGTCATGGGTCTCAATCCAAAAGTCGTTAGATAAGTTTGTTTCGGACCACCATTGGCTAAAGAGGACTGGATTCAAGACGTCAGCCGTAAGCATGTTGTGGACTACAGCACTGACCTTCTTGCTGAAGAACAACTTCGAAGACACACTGTGAGCAGCAACTCCAGCAGAACGACTATCTGGGCCCCCATCACAAACTTCGCTCATGACAAAAGCCGTGTATTGCTGCTGGCGCGAAGAGGCAATCTTGATCTCGTCAGCTCCCCACTCTTGGGGGTCTGGGAAGACAAAATTCGGAACCTTCTGAGGATTCACCGGCAAAGCTGGATGGCCCGTTTCCGTGTAGAGGAGGCGGTACTTGAAGACGCCGAGGGCGACAAAGTCCGCCGTGTGGTGGGCCATGTCAAAGACCATTCCGAGTTCGGCCAACACCGAACGGCTCAGCAGCAACGGCACTTCGCCATTGACGATTGCCACGCGGATCATCACAGTGCTCTTGCCCAGCTGGAAGGTGACCGTGGCGAGGTAGTTAGCATGGAAAACCCGGCTCGCACCGAAGCGGAAGTTCTCATCGCAGTTGTGGAGAGGGACCTCCACGCCACATCTCTTCGCCGCCTTTGTGTAGCTCTCCAGCCAGGCTTGTCCAGCCACCGATTTGCTGCAAGCGCAATCAGTGATCGCCATCAGCTCGGTCGTAGGAACCTCGCCCACGACGTAGGCAACGTGTGTCACGTAGGAGTCCTTAGTGTGCCCGCCCTTCGCATCGCCGTCGCTCTTAGCCGCCGAACTCCCCGAAGTCGCCGTAGTCGATGTAGGATCCTTTCGACCGCCATTGAGAGGACATTCTGGATCCCGGTGCCAGTGCCCCCGTCGCTTGCAACCTGCGCAAAACGATCGGCTCTTCGCCAACTGGAGGCGTTCTGCAGCTGTGCGATCTTGACCTCGTCCAGGGGTAGCGCTGGTATCCATGTCGAAGCCTCTGGACTTTACGAGGTCCTTGTATCTGGACTTAGCTGCCTCCTGAGCAACATATGCTTCATGAAGTTCACATGCAAGTTCTTCAGGAATGGCCTCGGCGTCATCGTCTTCTTCTTCATCGTCGTCTCCAGCCAGGCCAGTGAGGTAGGCCTTGGTGACGCGGCGTCCATCGTAGCCCCCTGGAGCACCTGGCCCTTTGCGGAAAGTCCACGGTCCCTTGAGGCTCTTCTCATGCATGATCGCTGCTTTCTGGAGACGACTAGGACTGTACTCGTTACCCACTGAAGCAAGAAGAGCTAACTCCTCCGAAGCCGTAAGTCCCATGGCATGTAAGTACGCCCAAGCCCTGGCCACTTCAGGAAGTCTGCAGTCTATCTCAAGGAGTCTCGTATAGGCCCTGTCAAAGGAACTATTAAATTCCCGAACGCTCTGGCCAGGACTCCTCTTCATGCGCTTGAAGAAGTGCGTCAAAGCCTCCGCGATCTTGCTGACCTCCACCTCTTGGTAGCGTTCCTGGATCCACTTGCGGTAGAAGTCCACTCCATCCGGAGAGGCTAAGCGCTCCACATCGAGCTCCTCTGCCTCCACCCAGGCTCGTCCCGCCAGGTTCTGGTAGAGTATCAAAGCCCGCTGGTCCGGAGCTGTACGGGTGACCTTGATCCAGGCGTCGACCTGGCGTAGATAGCTTCTTGCGCTGGAGCCTAGATCATCCCCGGAAGCATCTGCAGAGAAAGTCGGGACCGCCATGCGCTCCGACGGAGCGCCTTTGCGCACATCCTGGGTGGCTTCATCACGACCAGTCTCTCCAGACGGACGCCACTGTTGGTGATCACGGCCTCGCCCATCACCTCCGTTGGCTCCCCATCTGGAGTCCCAAGAGTCCGAAGCACGCCTACACCAGGATTGATCTGTAGACGCTCCATTGTCGCCGGCAGTCGTCGTACTTCCCGCGTCCTGGGACCAGTCTTGGCCCCCCGAGTGTGACCAATCTTGGCCACTAGAGTGATGCCAGCCGTCACTCCAGCGGGCATCGGACCACCCGTTGTCAGTCTCCCATCTAGACTGACGCCACTCGTCGCCGCGGTTGGGCCACCATCGATCACGGCCCTGATCGTCTGTAGCCGCCTCGCCCCCTGGAGCCGGTGACCAAGACCCAGCCCATGGGTCTTGGGCTTCTTCGCTCCAAGGATCCTCGGTAGCCGTCTGCTCACCAGCAGGCTGAACATCTGCCGCTGGAGGCTGCGGCGGCGCTTCTGCCGTCGTCGCCATTGCACAACGAGGAAGGAAAAACCCGAAGCTCACGAAAAGACCACCCTGTGAAGACCGAAACCCTGAAGACCACTAACGCCCGGGACCGCGGCCCGAGCTCCGCTACCAATGTTAAACACTAAGAGACACAACCAACCCACCGACCGAAAACAAACCCCGAAACCCACAGAGCTTCGGGCCTCCACGTCTTTTCCCATACGGGCTTGACTCGTGTGCCTGCGGTCGGTCGCCTTGCAGGTCAAACAGAAAAGGGAAAACAGGGATGGACATTTGGGGATTCAGGGTCTAAGGGTTTGTGTTATGTTAGCAAGGGTTTTTAGGGGTTCAGTGCGCAGATGTAGACTGAAGTGGAGAAGGACTCCATGTGAACAGGACGTAGGCTGAAGTGGAGAAAGCTCCATGTGAACAGCTCTGCGAAGGTCCTGGCCCCAGCGCAAGGATGACACGCAACTTGGGGGTTTTGCATTTGGCTCAAGAAAAAGAGCCGGTCCTGGGATTGGGTTTCTCTTCAGGGCTCTTCGGGGAGGGTCGTTCTCTCGTGGGTTCTTGAGGCTTGAGTCCGTAGCTAGTTACTTCGGTGTAGCGGTGCCCCGGCTAGGTCCAAGGTCCCCTTTGTTAAGCCGGGGTTATGAGCCCAAGCAATGGCTCCGGTGCTAGCTCCGCTATGCAATCTGCTGAAGCTGCTTCTGCTGGACCGCAAGTTGGACCAGAAAGTGGAGATGCTGAGTTTGCGCAGCATAGACAGGAAGTGCGCATAGATGATCGCCAAGCTGAGCCTTCGTATCATGATACCGCGGGCGGTGGCAGAGCCTCTGATGCTCCTGATGTTATCTCTAGAGAGCATAGTGTTCATGATGCTTTAGGCCTTGAGGGGACACGATCGGCGCAATTTCCAGGTGGCCTTGCGATGCCTTTGCAAGCCTTGACGCCTGTACGCAGTGTGAAGAGATCTAGCTCTCCTCAACCTTCCGTGTGGTCTTCCATGGAACGGGGTCGCTTGCCAGAGTCGGGTAGAGTTCTGCGAGGCAGAGAACCGAGCTCAGATGAGCAGCGTTCTTATGACCGCTTGACTTCAATGATGGAGTCCATGTTGGTTCGTATGGAGCGCTTGGAGGATGATCGCACAGGCGCTCAGGATCGATCTCATTGCAGTCGCGCCCAGGACGGGAGCCACCACAAGCCGCTCATTGGGGTGGGTTGGGGGTTGGTTTTCAGGGTCTTAGTCTTGAGTCTGATTCTAGTATGGGTAGCCGTCGTGCCCAAAGACCCGCAGCTCTACCGATGCAAGTTCCGAAATCTTCTGCTGGACCTAGGGAACCTTTATTGCCAGGCTCAGGCAATGCACCCATGCATTGTCCAACGCAGGGTTCGCTGAATCAAGATCCAAGTCAGGTTCATGGTGTTGATCCGAGGTTGTTGGGAGGTCTAGTGCCAGGGTTAGGGCCAACATCAGTGCACGGTCAGATGCAGATTCCTTTGAGTCACGGTCCAGGTCAAGGTTCGGGCTCGGGGTTAGCTGGAGTGGTTGTGGGACCAGGTGTAGGTTTGCCACATGTCGGGAGCGCCAGCGTGCAGTTCCCAGCGCAGACTATGCAAGATCCAGGCCGTGGTCAGGTCCATGTCCCTCTGGAGTCAGAGCACCAAGCTTTGCATACTACCATTGATCCGGATTCACATGTTCAGGGGACTTCAGGTTTTGGGAGTGTTCAGGATAGATCTCTTCCAGTTGCGCAGGTTAGGCGAGCTGAGCAGTTCTTCATTGGAGAGTCTGGTGAACGGGGCTCGTCCGATGTAAGCATGCCGCAGTGCATCCCCGATGAGCCCAGCACCCCTAAAACCCCAATCAAGCCTAGGATCATTCGTTATGATTGTACCCCGGGGGGAACGGAGATCAGGCCACCTGCTTGCACGCCGCCTGTCACGCCGCCGCCTGATAGGAACACAACGCCAGGTGGTACTAGCATTCCACTGGGAGCACCGCCGGTTGATAGGGTAGATCAGTCTTCCTTTCAAGATGCTCCTGCCCCTCCTATTCCTGATTACTTTTGGCCGGGAGCTGTACCGATGTCGATACCACCGTCCATGTTTCCTGCATTCATGCCCAATTGGTCATCCGGGGATATGGCCCTATGGACCGGTACCGGTCCCACCACCTCCACAACTGAGGTCCCGCAACCTGGGGTTCGATCCGAGGAGCCCTCGAGGTACGTGCAATCTCTTCCGAAGTTGGAGGACTACAGCCCTGAGCAGGGCGCGGTGATTCTTGGAGACTGGATGGTAACCATCACGCCCATTGTGGGTTCGCTCACTCCGAGTGCTACAGGGTGGTTTGAAGGAATTATGCAACAAGTTCAGGAGTTCTATGCTCAGTGTTTGTGTTCGGATCCGGTGACCCGCCTCACCATCCGTCAGCAGGCCATTGAGGCAGGGAGTGTTACCGCAGCAGAATCTCGGTGTGCTTTGTTATCGCAAAGGGTCACAAACCTGCTGCTTGAATCAGTCCCCCAGTCTGTCAAGTCAGAGGTCGTGACAGTTCGGGCGCTTACACCTGTAGGTATCCTCTTTCTTCTTCACACGCGCTATCAACCTGCAGGTCAGCCAGCATACTCCAATACCTCGTGAATCCTGAGATTCCAAAGGATGTTGGTGCAGCTGTGAAGGGGTTGCGTAGGTGGATTCGGTGGCTCGCCAGAGCGTCGGAACTTCAGCTGTCAAGTCCGGACGCAACCTTGCTCGTGAAAGCAGTTGACAAGTTAGCCAGCAGCCATCTGAGTGATACTTCGGCCGTATTTCGGGTGCAGGCGTTCCGGTTACAACATGGCATAGAGCATCAGCCAACCCATCCATTGGTTGTTTCGCTTGCCCAATTGTACTTGGCAGAATTGGAAACCCGGTAACTCAACGCACCTGCTGATAAGAAAGCCCGTGTTGCCAACCTAGCCAATGAGCGCGAAGGTGGACAAGGTGGTGGGGAAGCAGGTTCTCCAACCGGAAAGGGGGATGGTGGAGGAAAGGGCAACGGTAAGAAAGGTGATGGTAAGGCTGGTAAGGGGCAGGGGGATAAGCCCAAGAAGACAGGTGAAACCAAGGAGGCATGCAGACAGTTTGCATCTGAACAGGGGTGTCTTAGGGGATCCAACTGTCCGTATGCTCATGACAGGTCCCAGGGGATGAAGGGGCGTTGCTTCAATTGTGGGGGTCAGAGCCATTCGAAAGCTCAATGCACATCGCCAGGAGGGGGCACTTCAGGGAGTCCTACGGCTAAGGCGCAAGCCCAACCAAATCCCAAGGCTGCGGTGCGTAAAGTTGAAGCTGAGGCTGAGTCAGCCAAGGCAGCATCTCCCGCTGGGGTCACTCCGGCTCCAGGTCTTGGTCCATCAACGGCTCAGGTGATCCAGGAGGCAGCGGCTTCAATCACGAACTCGCTCAGGTCCTTGAAGGCTTTGTGCCGCGCAAGCTTGCAAGCTGCAACAGGTTCCCCGTAAGGGTTTGATTGATGGGGGGGCAACGGCGTGTTTGCGTCAAGCCCGTAGTGAGCTTGCGTGGGAAGGTGCTTATCCTGTGAGAATGTGCCTCGCGGTTGGGGATTCAGATGGGATCCGTCAGACTTCCACGGGGATACTCATCACTCGTGAACTGGTGGAGCCGATTGTTGCGCTGCATGAGCTTGTTAAGCTGGGGTATAGGATGTCGTACTTGCGACCAGGGCATCCAGGTGTGGAAACCTCCGCATGCCCCGCTGCCTTTAGATCAGAGCTCCGGTTGTCCTGAGGTCACAGGCCAACTGGCCATGGATTTGATTAATCAGGTCGAACAGGCTCACTTGCGACATGCACGTCGCGTGGCCGCTCTGGCCCAGCCGATTGCCATGTCTTTTGCTGAAGCTGTCAGCAGTGTTTGGGATAGTGGGGATGATCTTCTACGATGGTTCCTTGGTACCGTTCCTAGTGTTCTCGCTCGTTTGCTTCCGGATTTAGCTGTCCCAGCAATCACCAGGGGACCGTGGCCGCGGATCAGAGCATGTCATTTGTTTTCTGGAGCCTCCAAAGGCAAGTTCAAGAATCTACCCTGGCCTGTGATAGATGTTGACGTGGAGGAGGATTTGCACAATCCGGAAAGTTTTGGGTTCCTTTTGGGTCTTGCTGCTCAAGGGCGTGTCGCTGGTTTGATCGGTGGTCCGCCCGGTAAGACTTACTCAGCTTCCCGTCACCATGATGCTGGTTCGGATGGACCTCGCCCACTGCGGGGTACGGGGGAGGATGCATATGGACTTGCAGGGTTGTCTCAGTGTGAGCAGGCCTATGTGGATCAGGATACTTTGCTATACTTGAAACATCTCTACCTTGCTACGGTCGGTCGTCATGGTCGTCAGCGCCTGGATTTGTCATGGTGTTCGGTTTTGGAGTCGCCAGAGGACCCTATGACCGTCTTTGATTCTCCTGCTGATGGCCAGGGTCGTCTTTATCCGTCTTGGTGGCGTACGCCGGCTTGGCTGGAGTATGCCCGCGCCGAGCCTGTGACCATGCTTTCGCTGGATCAGGGTCCACTTGGTCATGAGCGCCGCAAACCCACTACTTTGGCTATTCAGGGCGTCGGGTGTTTGCAATCAACTCGAGGGCTTGGTCATGGTTTGCCCGTGCACTCGCGACCTGGTCAGGGTTTGATAGGTCAGACGTCTGGTTGGGCAGAGTGGGCTCCTGGCCTTGTTCAGGCCATTTACGACTTTCTGCAACATCAAGTGTCTTTGAACTGCACGGCCGGTACTCGCCATCGACCGGCGTATCCTGCGAGACCTCGATCACGCTCCCGGTCATCTTGTGACTCAGATGGGGATTCGGGGTGGGGTCCTGGGGTTCGGGTCGCGCGTGCCACCTTCTCTGAGCGAGCCGAACCGTCCTGGGATCAGCATGTGCGCCAGGATCACTTGCCTCGCCATCGGGACTGTTATCATTGTCGCCAGGGGGAGCTTCAATCCAAAGTTCACCGGAGTGTTCCGGTGCCCCAAGCCTACAGACTATAGCCTGTCTGTGGACTTAGTCGGCCCCATGACGCCAGGTCAAGATGAGTACCATGCTCAGGTTCGGTATGGCTTAGTTGGGGTGTATGCTTTTCCTGCCTTTTTCTCCGTGCCTGCTGCTGCAGACCAGCCGGCTCATCCTTCGGACCATGCCGAGGTCCCGTCGCCTGGACTTTGTGGGGTTCCCTCCGCTTCCTTGCCGCCTCCCGGTTTGGGAAGTCCCAAACCGGGAACTGCCCCTCACGCACATCCTGAGCCGTCGTCTGGACTTTCTGGAGTTCCTTCAGCTGCCTTGCCGTCTCCCGGTTTGGGACACCCCAAACCGGGAACCAGCCAAGACGCGCATCATGAGCATCAGTCGTCTCCTTCGTCCTCCGCAGGGTGCGTTGGCATGGGGCCACCGCCCATGTCTGTGCCTTCCGATGCGGGTTTCGCTGAAGGTTTGTCTGTGTCCCGCCTGAGGAGTTGGGGTACTTTGACGACTACTCTCCGAGTGTTGCGCCTGATGATGCTGAGGATGTTCGTTCTGTGTCTCCCAAGCCTTTGTCTGTGTCAGTGAGCGGCCGGTCACGCCAGGAGTTTTCCCAGCAGCGTGTGCTGTCATCAACAGCCTGGGCCTCAGAAGACGACAGAGACACAGGAGGATCCTGAGAAGCAAGACAGGAATCTTCAAACACAGGAAGATGAGAGGAGGCTCCCCCGTCGTCCGCAACAGGGAGCGGCTCAGATGGATCCACACAGTCAAAACCATCAGGGCCCTCGAATCCTGCGGTGCCTATTGTTGAACTACCGTTCTTTGTACCTTTGCCTACCAAGCATGCCACTGCCGCCACCCAAGGTGTTATGCACGTGGTGAGCTCTCTGCGGGCTTTAGGCCTGCCGGTTGTTCGCTTACACTCAGACAGGGGAGGGGAGTTTGTTAATCGTGCTCTGCATCTCTTCTGCGATCAACACTGTATCGAGCGGACCACAACGGCCGGGGAAAATGACGGCTTGAAGAAGGCCCCGCCTCCGGTTGGCAAGGGTCCGAGCAACGCCTTGGAACAAGCACAGCGCTTGGTGGGCCCAGTTCCAAGTACCCGGACCGTGGCCCAGGACTTAGCGTTGGCCGCCCCCCAGGGCTCAGGCGCCTTCGACGGAGAGCCACTCGACGAGGTTGCCGAGGCGGACGCGGTGGATGGAGTCAGCACCGACATGTTGCTCAAGACTGCTCTTGTGAAGTTGCTGGAGGGCCAGACGAAGAAGAAGAAGACCAAAGCACCAGGCTTACCCATCTCCGACAGCGACGACGAGGAGGACAATGCCGATCCTCTTCGCGAGCTATCGGGGGCTCGTGGCACCATGTTGGCAGAGCGACTTCGCCTCTCCATGGAGAGTTCTCCCCAGGACTACATTGCGGCGATCGAGACTCTGGCTGCCCAAATGGTGGGCGGAGACGTGAAGGAGCAACTCCCCATGGGGTCCGAAAGGGGTCTGGGCTATATGGCCTGGGGCTTGGCTCGAGCTCTTACGCTCATTCGTGCGGGCGAGAAGGACAAATGCCACCTGGTACTTCTTCTTCTGGTGGCATACTTGGAGCAGTATCGCATCGACAGGGCGTGGACTTCCGCCTGGCGCTTGACCAATCTGACCCCTCCCCCATTCGCGGATTGGAGCAGCAGGGCCTCATCAATCGCAGAGATCCGCGCCAACCACGCCCATGCCCGAATCATTCACAGCACGTGGGCTGCAACGGTGGTGGCCCGGCTGCGGGACGAGGAGATCTTAATGAAACGCAGACAGAAGCCCAACAACGAGGACAGGCCACCGAAGGGAGGCAAAGGGGGCAGCGGTCAAGGAAAGCCCGAGACCGCCGTCCAGTGAGTCATTGGAGTGATTTACCGGGCCACATGTACAGTTTGTTTTGCAAGAGTCGTAGTGATTTCGCCAGTTTTCTTCGCTCTGCCCATCGGAGGGATTGCTCGTCATCCTCCGCGGAGCTTTTGCCTCTGCCGATCCCTTTTGCCTGGCAACAGGCCCCATCCTTGAGAGGTTCCAGGCGCCGATGCCATAGGTACCGTGAGCAATCTTGAGATTGTAGCTCTTAACTATTCGTATCTGGGGGGTCCTCGTAGGTGTCCCGCTAGTGGTTGCCGCGGGGAGCTCCGGGATGGCCAACGGCAGGTAGTTGAGAGCCTTTTGGATCGCACGCGCTCGTGGAGCCGCCTAGTTGGGAATCTTTCAACCGGTAGCGGCTCAAAAATCCTTGACGCACAGTCTGAATTAATGCATATTGAAGCTAGGCTAGATGATCTCGCTGAGCTGGTGTATGGTGCCTCGAAGCAGGCATCGAGAGAAACCGCGGTTGTGCCTACAGTGGCCAGCAACGTGGCTTTCCCCCAGGAGCTATCGGATTTTAATCCCGAGCCCTTTCTGCCCGAACCCTACCTAACCGCATTCTCGGTGCCTTCGACTCTTCTGGGAGAATGCCGCTCAAGGCCTCCTCCCATGATCAGTGCATCTGACAAGGGGGAACTTTGGCATCTGTGTTGGCGGTGGGATAGGGTTGGTAGGCTTTGCCTTGCCTTGCCGGAGGAGATTGAGCAGGCCGATAGGTGCAATTTATTTTGCCTGGCTAAGCCTGACGGCGAACTTAGACAAATCATCGACAGCCGCCCACGCAACGAGGCGGAAGCTGATCCCCCAAAGGATGGGCCAAAGATGGGCCACGCCAGTGTTTTTCTGAACCTAGTGGTACCGATTCAGGGTTGCATTCGGGGGTCAGTTGATGATCTTAGGAATTTCTACCATGCTTTAAGGTGTCTTCCGAGCGGGCCCTTAGTACCCCGATCGGCCCTTACTGGTGCGCTGGAGATTTTGCTGGATCAGAAGCACTGGCGGCCCTGCGTCGCAGATTTCCGAACCGTACCATTGGGCGCGGCACTAAGGTCTTCACTTGCTTCGCAGGGTTATCGATGGGTGATAAGTGGGCTCCAGCCATAGCTCAGGTGAGTCACGAGGCAGTGTTGAAGACCTTTGGTGCTCTTGAGGAACACGAACATTTGAAACTTGGGTACCCGATCCCGCGCGCACCCCTAGGACATTATTCCGGTGTCTGTATTGATGACAAGCTTTCCCTACAGATCTTCGACCGGTTCGTTCCAGTCGGGGCCGGTGATTTATGGGAGCCAACAGCAGGAGGGTTTTGTATACGTGGCATTCGAGCACATTGATATGATTGAACCGATAGGCCCTGATGGTACGCCAAGGGAGGCTTTCGGCAAGCTGAGCGGCCCACAAGTGGCTAACAAACCGTTGAGCCCCCCTGTGGTCTCTGATATCCCTATCATCCGGTTCATACTCGAAAGGACTAGCGACGAAGGGTTCATGCGATCCATCCCATCGCGAGCCTGGCGGTTCATACTCAGACCCTTCTGCTGGTTGCTCACCTTTATGAGCCGCGTGTCGAACTTTTGCAACCGCTTCGATCACTTTCGCAACCTCTTGGCAAAATGCAAGCGGGCACGCTGCTGCCTGCATTGTGCGAGCGCCCTCCAGGCGCTCATGAACACTCTGACAACGGCAGCGCCGCCCTAGGGGAGCAAACTGGTTTGACGTGCACAGCAGGGCAGTTGGCTTCATGTAAGGGGTATCAAACCTACACTGATCAACCCTGAACTCGTAACCCCTCTGACCTGAAAGCTTCCACCACGGGAGGTGTCGTGAGAACGCTCCCCAGGGAGTCTCAACAATGGCCTCGTTTCCCGTCAAAAGCTGCAGATTGAAAAGGGCAAGGGCTTGATGTACATGAAGGTTGCTTTCACAAGTGGTAGGGTCAAAGATGTCAAAGCCCCAAGGCTCCTGTTTAGACCGCAGTTTCGGGCAACGAGCCAATGAAAATGTTGTGCATGGTGGTGACCGCCATAACATCCCTACCCTACCAGCCTCACAAAGTTTGACCATGAGCATGAAGAGCTGGGCTTGGCGAAGATCCCAACCCTCCTTCAGCTCCAAAGGAGGTCCGACAGTAAAGCCCGAATGAAGCACGGCAGCGGAGATTCCAGCGCAACCAGCATACACCTCTACAAAGTCAAGCCGGCACCCTTCAGTGCTCATGTCCCTAACTCGCAAAGATGCCAAAGCGAATTTGTGAAGCAACTCGAGCGCTTCAGCATCAAGCTGCAGTGACGTGTGGCCCACAGAGGGTAGGGTCAATTCACCCCGGTCTGGCAGGTCTAGCTTTGCAGGTGGGGCCTCCGAAGCTGAACGGATAAGGTAATCTGGCTCGTCTGAACCATACCCTGCACTGTGTAAATAAGCACCCACCTCAGAAAGAAGACGAGTATGAAAGCCCCTACCGTCTGTGCGCCGAAACAACTCTTGAGCTACGGGTGTGCCGACGTGGCACGCCACGATCCCTGCGCCCTCTGGCGAAGCGTCTGTGCCGAACAAAGTTGGAAAGCTTGAGACTTCAGCGAAGTTGACGCCAGAACGCCGAGACACGCCGCGAGCTGAAGCTCTTGTACAAGATCCCAGGGCAATCTAAAGGGGGCCTCAAAGTCACCCTCTGGATGACCCACCTTGTAAACTCTATCGAACAGAGAAAACAGTGGGCGTCTGAACTGAAAGGCGAAAGCCCACAACCCCAGCATCTTGTGCAAGAGACGTTCTGAACATGCTCCTACCGAAGCTACCTGCGCAGTCCATACTGACAAGGCCTCGGTTACCCTGAAACTGAGCACCCCAAACCTTGAGAAATCAGCAGCCCTACGAACTACCTTCTTAGGATGAGGTTCTAGACCGACTGTCCGGTATGCTGTGTCTGCTTGCTCACATGCTTGAAGGTCCCGCGCTGGGGCCACTTCGGCGGGCGCTCGTAATTCTTCAGGATTCCATGGTAACTCTAGGCGCAGCTGCGAAAGGCAGAAGCTCTAGTGGGGCCCTTAACAAGATCCTTCGTCAAGCTATGTCCATTCAGCTTGCTAAAAATCTTTACGCTTCTGGCATTCACTGTCCAACATGGGCGTTACGAGCCGATGATCCTTCCCGCAGTCGACGTGTTCGGCCAGCTAGAACTGCTTTACCTAGGTGGTTTCTTGCCTTGAAACAAGGGCGTCTGGATCAGGCTCAGGATGAGCTTGACAACATTTCGGGAGCACCTCGGTCCTGGAACAGGTGGGCGCTGTTCGCAGGTGTGGCTCTTTTGGCTGCTGGCGGCGACTTCTGCAGCTTTAGTGATTGGGCCACGTCCGCCCACCCAACCTCGGGATCGCAGGGATCTCGAACGAGGACGCGTGACAGCAGTGACGGCCAGCTTAAGGGCCCAGCTTTTTGCGGCATTTGAAGAGTGGGTGATAGAAGAGGATCCGGAAGCCCTGCCACTCGCGGAAATTGCCCAGCGGGAGCCCATCCAGCTGGCACTTCTTCTGGAGGAGTACGGTCGCACCCTGTACGAACAGGGCGCGACTCGGAGGGACTATGCGGAGACCATCAACATCCTGGTGCAAAGATTCCCTTTCACGAAGAGCTTCTTGGCCGGCCCCTGGAAGCTCTTAACCACTTGGGAAACCTTGTGGCCAGGGAAGGTTCATCCTCCCATGCCGCTTGTCCTTCTGAAGGCGTGCGTGACCACTGCTCTGGCATGGGGTTGGAAGCGAATGGGGCTGAGCCTATTGGCCTATTGCTAGGCTTTTACGCCTTACTTCGGTGCTGCGAACTCATTGCACTGAAAGTCAGCGACTGTCTCATGAGCTCAGAGACGGGATGCAAAGACGTCGCTTTCCTGCGCCTGACACTGGTGAAGTCCAGGACTCCAGGACTCGAGGAGCCCGGATGCAAAGCGTCAGGCTCGACGTGCCCTATGTCATCAATTTTATGCACACATGTTTCAAGACGATGGAGCCCTCAGAGAAGATATGGCCTCACTCTTCAAACCTTTTTCGTGTGAGACTCCAACAGCTGCTCAAGGAGGTAGCCGGGGATCCACACATTTGCGTGCCTAGTTCACTACGGCCGGGTGGAGCCACGCATTGGTTTCGTGAGTGGGGCGAAGACCTGCCGCGTTTGCAGTGGCGCGGGCGATGGCTCCATTTCAAAACCCTCGCACACTACATTCAGGAGTTAGGTTGAGTCAACGTTTTGCAGTCTATCCCCGCGCGATATAAGCTCAAAGTGCAGCGTCTAGCCGAATTGTGTGAACCAGCTTGCCAGCAACTGGTGCCGGAGGTGGATCTACTTACACAGGCCCAAGTGCTGATGGTCAAGTGCCATCGCATGTTTCCGCAGCTCAGCACAGTGGGAAAGCATAATCGACGCGGTTGAGACCTTTTCCCTACTCAGCAGTCCCGCCCCTCCCGCCCGAGTAGTGTGTTTGGGAAGACGGGTGTATAATTATGCGCTCTCAGCTGTCTTCGAATGTGAATGCCTTTTGTGCAGAGCTTGGCGATGGAAAAAGCCGGCGGAGGAGCGATCACAAGTCGATGATACAAGCATGTCAGCCATGCTTTTTGAAGAGAAGCAGTATGCTCCTAAGCCTTTTTGCCTCAGCCGCCACCTCCCCGACACCGCGACGGGTGCATAATTATGCGCTCTCAGCTGTCTTCGAATGTGAATTCCTTTTGTGCAGAGCTTGGCGATGGAAAAAGCCGGCGGAGGAGCGATCACAAGTCGATGATACAAGCATTTCGAAGGCTCCTGAGCTGCATCCTCTTGTCTCTGTCGCTGAAGCGGAAGCCGCTCGACCTGTAAGTCGTAGACGGTATACTAGCAAGAGTCCTCCGGCTGGGATTCTGAGATGTTCTGACCTTGGTGGTGGGTCTGTGGAAGCTAGGGATCAGAAACGCGTGCGCTTCGATGTGCCAGACGGATCTGGTCCAGGGGAATCCTGCCTAGGTGTTCAGCAAGCTTGGTCCGTAGATCAAAGCGAGGCGGAGGCAAAACGGTTGTTGACACAGGAGGAGGCCCTTAGCAGAGATCAAATCTTGCATCTCCTTGACGCCTCAGCTCTGCGCTCATCACAGTCAACCCGGTCTTCGAAGATGAGTCGTGTTGGCTTAGCAGACGATGCAGGAAAGGATTTGTTCTTGGTTCTGGGTTGCTATGGTTTTGGGGGTATGTGTGGCCCAGTGTGGAAACACGGGCTTCGTATGATCGACCAGCACTCACGGAGGTCATGTGTCGTTTCTTGACGGAGCAATGCCCAGAGGCTCAGTTCAGTGCCATTGCGTTGTGTCGTAATCGTCGTCAAGCTTGCCATCGGGATATCTGCAACCTTCGAGGGTCTTTGAACACAATCGTCCCCATCACATCTTTCCGGGGCGGAGGGCTGTGGGTAGAAGGGCCGGGTGATCTCGGAGGATCTTCGGACAGACGGGTGCCAGGATCGCAGGTGCTCAAGTCTGGCTCTACTCACAGTGTTTTCCCGTGCCTTCGATTTGATCCGCGCCGCTATCACGAGGTGCAAGATTTTCAGGGTGATAGGTTAGTTGCCATTGGGTACACACCATCAGGTACATCTTGCTTAAACGATGCTGAGCTTTGCTGGCTGCGTGAGCGCGGATTTCGTTTGTCAGCTGTGACCGAGCCGTCTGTTGATCCCGAGCTGCGAGGTCTGAAAGGTGAACCATCTCTGGTTGGGGTTGGGTTTCCTGAGCCAGGCTCGCGAGAGGAAGGAGTTCAGAGTGAGCTGGTTCATTGCTCTAGTCCGGTGAGGTCGTGGGGTGAGGACCAAAGGATCGTGCACACAATCGATGCCATACAGGCCAACTTGAAATCCTTCACTTGGGAGCTGAAGCACACATGGGATGTGCTGAATCCTCTTGGTCTGGGGTCGGAGCTTGCTTGTGTTCTTAGGCATGCTGAGCGGGAGATAGAGGCTTTCGAAGGTTTGCTTGGACACGCAAGAAAGGAAGCCCCACCTCGAGACTGTGAACCCGCAGAGGCTTCCTTAAAGGTACTTGGTCCCATCCGTCCAGCCACTGATGTTACAGAGGAGGGACACGTGGTTGAATGCAGCTTTCAAGACCAAGGTCAATCATCGTCAGTGTTTGTTCGAGCCATCACACAGGAGGAGTCTGGGAAGGATGCTGAAGCTGGGGGTCCGGAAATCCCTCTTCAGACCCGGACTGTTGATCTGGCCGAGGTGTTGCGTTTTGGATACCGTCGTGGCGCGAAGAGTATGAGTCTTTGGTTACTTTGGTTTCCATCCACAGGGCGGTGAAGCCCATAGAACCTAGCATTCTGGATGAGTGGCGTAGTGCGGGTCGTAAATTCCAGATCATCCCCTCAAAGTTGGTGCATACCATTAAAGCGCGAAGTGGGCGCCGCAAGGCTCGTGCTGTCTGTTGCGGCAATTTTGCGACGGGGATCCATTTCGGAAAAGGGGAGACATATGCTGGAGGAATCTGTGCAACCTCGTTGCGTGCAGTATTAGTTAGGTGGGGGCATGCCCCATGTTTATCTCCGTACCGCAAACGCCTGATGCGTTATTTCCCTAGGGTATACCCTATGATTTCAACATTTCAATAAATTTTTGCACATTTTTGACATCATACCCTCGCACATTTCGCCATTAAAATTTCAGAAATTTATGATAAAAAAATCATAAAATTTTACAATAATTTTATCATAAATTTTACAATAAATTTATGATAAAATTTTTGTGATAATTTTTGGTGATAATTGTTTGTGATATTTTTTTATGTTATTACAAATTCTACATAGTCTCGTATTTCGTCATCTGTTAAATTATATTTCATTGGAATGATTGATATAATATCCTGCCATAAAAGTATAATTAATTCTTTTATTACATTTCCTGTTACATCTCCATACATACGATCTACTGCTTCTATGCTGTTTTTAAATATATTAGGATATTGTATTTGATTTGATATGCATTGTATTACTTCAATATTACTTTGATAATTTTCATTTAAATTATTAGGGTCATAGTGTCTTACAAAATCTAACATATTTTGTTTTTTACTTTTGTTAATATCTGATCGTTTTATTATAATTTTAAAATCTTGAACTGTATATAGTAATTCGTTAATAGGTTTTTTATTTGTAATTCTGTTAAATATAACTTCATGTTTAAAATATTTATTGTCTTTGTTTTCATGTTTTGATTTATGTAATTCAAATTCTTTATTTAAGTATATCATTCTTGAACATGTTTTACATGTTTCATAATCCCCTAACATGTTACAAATATTTTCAGGTAATATCTTATTTAATGTTTTATGTTGTTCTTTGATTTCCTCACACTTCCAGCAATATGTTAACTTGAACATCCTGTATATATAATACTATAGATTTTTTTTCTTTAGAACATTTTTTTAAGAAAAAAATTTATAATAAAAATTTCTATATATTTTTTTATAATAAAAATTTCTATATATTTTTTTTATAATAAAAAATTTTATAATAAAAATTTCTATATATTTTTTTATAATAAAATTTCTATATATTTTTTTTATAATAAAAAATTTTATAATAAAAAATTCTATATATTTTTTCAAATTTTTAAAAATATGTTTACAATTTTTTGTTAAACATACTTATCTCCTTCCTTTGTAACCTTATAATATTCCATAGTTTCCGGTTTAGGTTGTAAAATTGCTCCGTCATTTAATTTCTTAATATAGGCGTTTCTTTTGTTTGTGTATGATGCTTCAGGATTTGTATTTGATTTATATTTAGGCTTTTCAGTTAATACTTCAAGTTTTTCTAAAACCGTTTCCATATCACGAGTTAGTTCTAAAATCATATTGTAAATTTTTTCGCTAAATTCTTCAAATTGTTCATTTTGTGTCTCTTCTGCTACTGCTTCAACCTTGCTTTTACCAACTGGCATATATACAATATTATATAAAAGTTTTTTTAAAACTATATTTTTTTTAAACTTTTTAAAACTTTTCTTTATCACTGGCGTTGCAGTTGCACCTCTTGCAATATGCTATGCAATTGCTTATTGTATGTGTCTGATCGTTAAATTTTCTTTGTGCTGTTAAATTCGTCCTTATATTTCCACCTATTGATTTAACATAAAATTCTACACTACATTTTTCACAACTCCCATTCAACCTTTCTAATAACCATTCAGGTGTAATATAGTTCTTATGATCTATTTTTCTCTTTGCTTTTCTATCTTGTTCTTTATATCCTTCAACCTTTCTACCTAAATAATTGTATATACATCTTTTATTAAATTCATTGTCATGTTCATTATTATATTTGAAGAATGTTACATTATTTAAATCTGTCGCTCTTGTAATCGCCGTCCATAACCAGTTTTTATTAACTAAACAGTGGTTATAATCAAATATTGTTATACCTCCCTCAATGCTTGAACCTTGGACACTGTGGCAGGTAAAACAATAATTGAATATAAAATGCTTCCTCAACATATCCACCGGTAACTGTTGAATTGCTTTAGTGTGCTCGTCTTCTAAGACCACCACATTTTCAACTATGTTTAAAATCTTGTATTTAAAATTAACTTGAAATTTATAAGTTTTTGATTTTAAATACTCTCTGCATATCATTATTTCTCCCACTTCATATTCACCTTTTCTATTTTGCATTTTTCTAATTTCATTTGCAACTTCCCTACATGTATCATTTAAATATGCTACATTATTACTGTTTAAATTTATGTCAGATGTGTATTTAAAATATTTTTTCACTAAATCTCTAGCTTTAATATTATTTTCAAAAATGTCAATATAAATATTTTCTAGTTTTTTCCTGTCTTCCTCTTTCCTTAACCGTTTACAGACTTTCAGATAAATATTATATTTGAAAATTTTATCCACACAATTATCGGCATATTCTTCGTGCTCCTGTAAATTGGTTAGTTCTGATACTGGTTTTAATTGCTTACCGTCGCCGGTAGCTACTATTATTTTATCTTGATTTTGTTCAACAAACTCCCTAATTCTGTTTAACACCCTTAAACCGTTAAAATAAATCTCGTCAAACACTATGACATCATAACCTGAATAATCAAATTTTTCTAGCTTCTCGTCTCCCACAGCTATAGAAAAGAATTTATTTACTGTGATTGCGTCTGTTCCGTATTTTTGAACAAGTTTATTAGTAGGACATACAAATAAAACATTCATACCCATATCTGCCATTCTTTCACATATATAACTCTTTCCTGAACCTGCATATTTTGCCCTGATCATAACATGTTTAGCACTTATAACATTTGCTATTATATTTTTGGTGTCATACTCGTCTTTGATTTCTATTGCTACATTTTTGTAAATAGGTATTTTATTTAATTCATTTGGTTTTTTCTTGTATTCCTCTGGTGATAAAATTATTTCTTCTCCTTTCTTGTTTGCTCTCCATTCTCCTATGCCGGTTTTCATTTCTAAAATCTCTCGTGCTTTGTCAATATCCTGTGTTCTTATTACAAATGCGTCTGTTTTAACACTAATAACTGATACAAAATTTTTCACTAGTTTATTATAATCTTGAAGCATTTTAAAATTATGGTCTTGAAGTAACAGCTCTTTAATATAAATAAATCCATTATTTAATGTTGCACTGTCCGACAAATTCACTAAATAATAATCCGTTCCACTTGGTTCATCATACATTTTTGAATATATGTTTTCGTCATCTTTATCTCCCCTAAACATTATATCGTGGTGACATTCTACTTCTTCTATCTTATGTATTTTGCCTCCATGTTTTAATTGAAAATTTGATGCCTCCTTCAAGTTTTTGAAAACTGTGCTTTTTTGCGAGGTGTTCTCGGTTTTTTCTAAAAGCCCGATATTAACATTTACAATAAGTTTTTTAATCAGTTTGTCCAGTTCATCATGGATTTTTTCCATAATTCCTTAACTAACTCGTTATAGTTAACATCGTGTATGAAGGAAGGCTTTTTATAATACAATATTTTTAGATCGTTTGCATCAATCTGTTTCAAATATTTTCCATATATTAAGTTGTATTTTTGATTAATTAAGTTGAGGAACACTGTAAAATTAGGCCTAGTTCTTTTACAATCTTCAACAAAGTATAACACATAATCTGACAATTTATTATAATCCATGTCATTAGTGTAAGGTCTCCAGATGTCAAATTGATTGAATACTGGTATTTTATCAATGTTAATTAATCTACTTGTATATGCTTTCGTTATGTCTATTTCTGTAACTTCTTTCGGTATGTATTCCCTAGGTTTTAAAAGTCCTGTTGGTGGTATGGTTTTTGCTTCTTTGTAAATCTTCAGGTCAATTTGATTATAAAATGACTTATGTAATGGATTAAACAAAGCTTTATTGAAATTAAACATTGCTTCGTTCATGTTGTTATATGTTTTTTCGTCGTCTACTGCTATGCATCCATCTGACGACCCCTTAATCAAACTTTGAGTTTTAATTATAAATGTGGTTTTCTTAAGTTTAAGCTTCACTTCTGTAATAATTCCCGCTTGAAATTTTATTTGCGGTTCATATCTTGAGTTCAAGAGTTCAAAAAATATTCTGGTCAAACTGTTATGTTCAGGTACTAAATGATATGTTATTGGCTCTTTTTCTTTACTTACCATTTTTAAAAGTTCATATGTATCATTGAACATTTTATATTTAGGCGGTTCTTCCTTTTCGTTCAAATGGTATTCGGTAGATGCTTTAACTATGTATTTTTGTTCTTCTAAATTTTGCTTCTGTTCAATGCTTTTTAAGTCGTTATTCATTGTGTAAATGTGGCTGTTTTTGACAATGGCATAAAACGGCTTAATTCTTCTTTTGTTGTGTTCCGGTTCGTGTTTATATATCAGATTATTAAAGCTATCAAAAATTCTAGCTGGTATTTTAAACTCCTTAAATACCTTATCCATGTCTTCAATGCTAGCACCTTTGCTATAAAAATCCTCCTTCCCTGTAATCTCTATAATTTTTTCTCGTGTTAACTGTTTTGTCTTGTTGCTGTCCATCAGGGTATCGTGGTAAAAGTCTATCAGTGCATTAAACCAACACTGATTATCTACATATGTGCTATTTTCTATTGCTTGTTTTAGGTTTGTCAAATTGCTGTTAATGTGTGTATATATGTAACGATGATACATTGATGAGTGCAGTATTCCGTCAGTTAAGTTTTCTTTCATTATGTCAAATTTCTCACCACTTTTGCTTATTTTTTCCACTTGTTGAATTTTGATAGCGTCAGGGAGGTCATCATAACTTATACGAAAACTTGTTATAAAATTATTAAAATCTTTATCTGATCTTAGTATATCTAGGATTTTCTTATATTCAAGACTTACCAACTTATAATTCTTATCTCCTAAATCATAAAATACTAAATCGTTTTTATCTTCATAATTATTTCTAAAAATAATCTTCTTTATCCATTCAATATTAAAGCTTTTCGCCTTTACAGTTGCTTGTCTTATATCAAATTTTTCAATATAAAAACTTTTCCCATATCGTTTAAATGCTGGTTTCATTTTTGTTTTTTCAGGGTCTTTAATAACATAAAGTTGAAAGTTTACTAAATATGTATCCATAAGTCGTTTTTGTTCTGGTGGTGGTGGTTTCTTATTTAGGTCTTCTATCATTTTGTTGTATTTGTCCCTTGCTTTTTCTGCTGTTCTCTTATTAGGACTGGTAAGGTTTTTAATGAAATTTTCAGCAGTTGCTACATTTAACATTATCCTGTCCTTGTAAAGTGATATGACTTTATTTATCCTTTTTATGGTTGCTTGTGTGATTTTAACCGAAGCATTTATTCTATCCTGCTTCAGTTTATTAAGTTTTCTAACATTGCTCACTATAAACTTGGACATATAATATCCTATATATAATATATTATATTATTTTTTTCTTTAGAACATTTTTTAAGAAAAAAATTTATAATAAAAAATTCTTTATTTTTTTTTAAAGTTTTTGGTCTAAAAAAGTTGGATAAACTATTTAATAAAAGATGATTTATTAAAATGTTTATTTCATTCGCTCCTCTATATAGTCCCTCATTTCTTTTTCACTTACGCTATACTTCTTTTTAGAACAACATGTCCTAAAGAATTCAAACATTGATAAAATTATTTCTTTTACAATCTCTCTGTTTTCGTCTGTTGAAATTTCAGATAGTTTATCAAAATCTCTATATAGAAAATTCCAATGTAGTAAGTTATTTAGGAACTGTGTTGAACTTTTAACACGCCCTCTACGACATGAAACTAAAAAATTCAACATCTGTTTTTTCAATGGATGTTGTGAGTTATGTATTATATATTTGTAATCGTGCATTGTTAGCTTTGGCTTCATGGTGTTATTATCAAATACTTTCATCAATAAAAAATGAATTGTTATTCTTGCCTTAAAGTGGTCTTTATTTTCCTCATATGGTTCTTTGTAATGGTCGTTAAAGTAGATACAACCGTGGCAATTACTACACTTCTCATAATCCCCTAACATGTTACAAAAATCATCTGGTAACATTTTATTTAATGTTTTATGTTGTTCTTTGATTTCCTCACACTTCCAGCAATATGTTAACTTGAACATCCTGTATATATAATACTATAGATTTTTTTCTTTAGAACATTTTTTTAAGAAAAAAATTTATAATAAAAATTTCTATATATTTTTTTATAATAAAAATTTCTATAATAAAAATTTCTATATATTTTTTTAAAGTTTTAAAAGTTCAAATCGTAAATATGGTCGGTTGCTCCCTTTCACATAAAAATTGCTTTGGTTATTTCTCTGTTCTATTTTTTCTATTTCGTGTGTTTCTTTTCCCCATATTCCGACTCTTTCCTTTTCTCCCGGTTTCTTTTTTCTGTAAATTCTCACCTTGTCACCTACAGATATATTAGGATATTTTCTAGTTCTGGTTGCTTGGTTTGTCATGTTCTGTTTTGCCTTAAGTTCGTTCTTCTCCTTCATTGCTTCCTTCGGTGTCATTTTAATAGTTGAATGTTCCATTTTATTATTATATGTTAATAAAACTTCAAAAATATAGTCTGTCCATTGAATATTCGTTTTACCTTTTTTTCATCCGCTTCAACTCTTTTGTAAAGCATGTCCTTAAAAGTTCTAATTGCTCTCTCGCTAAAATTTGCATGTGCTCTCGTTCTGTGCTCTCGTTCTGTGGTGTTGTATTCCTTCCTTGTTTAAATATTCTTGAATGCTTGCATTTTGTAATGCTCCCTCGTCGTCGGTATATAATATTTTTGGTTTTCCTCCCATTTTATTAAATCCTTCAATCATTGCCGATGCTACATTGCCTTCGTCTTTGCTTTTAATCGGGACTACCACCATAAACCGACTAAAAACATCTATCATTATTGCTCCGACCTTAAATTTTTGATTTTCAAGGTCAGTTATAAAAAATAAATCAAATTGAAATTCATAAAATGGTTCCGGGGCTATAAATGAATTTTTGCCTCTTATCTGCTTCTTCTGTTCCACATTTTCCCTAAAAATTTATCAACATCAGCCATTGTAATGGTTTTATCTTTTTCTCTTGCATATTTTAATGTTTGCTTTTTGCTTCCAAAGCCTGCTCTATCAAAATAGATATCATTTATTATTGAATTCTTTTTATTATCCTCGCCGTCGCTCATAATAAAAAGAATTAGATTATATTCAATAGTATAGTATTTTATAAAGCATTCTTATCATAAACTGGGCATTTTTATGATCAAACTTTTTTAGAATCATGTTTCTAAAAAAATCAAATGATAATTTTTTTAGATTTATATCTTCATCTCCTTTTTTTCTATTTTTCCTCTTCTGTATCATGTTTAATATATCTCTCTCACTCTCACATGTTTGTCTATCTGACGGTGTATGTCCATAACTTAAACAATGTCCGACATATCTTAAATAACACATTGAATGTTTATTAATATGTTTGTTTATATTCTTGTCATTAACTTCTGTCTTTATGCTTTGTAAAACTCGCGCATGGTGAAGTATAAGCCATGTTTCAGAGTTATATGTCTCTATGAACAATCTGGTATTAACTATGTCGTCGCACCTTTCGCACCTATTAAAGGAATTTATTAAATTAAATGCATCTTCTTGTAAAACCTGTTTACATAATAGTTTTCCTGTGACCTTTTGGTCAGCACATCCTGGACAGAGAACTGTCATATATATTAGTATAGATTTTTTCTTTAGAACATTTTTTTAAGAAAAAAATTTATAATAAAAATTTCTATATATTTTTTTAATAAAAAAATATAATAAAAATTTCTATATTTTTTTTAACAAAAATTTTTATAATAAAAATTTCTGTATATTTTTTAAGAATTTTATTCCCAAAATTTCACCTACCAATTAGAACAGGGAACAGGTTCCAGCTCCAACCTGGAACCCCTTCCAATTATCAACTGGAACCTCATTTCCCCCTTTATTTAAAAGGTTCCAGCTCAAAATTGGAACCTCATCCAGCTCAAAATTGGAACCTCATCCAGCTCAAAATTGGAACCTCATCCAGCTCAAAATTGGAAGCTTTTCCTTGTTCACCTTATGCATTTTTATTCTCATTTTCAGTTGAGGTTTCTGTAGTTTCTGTGTCTTTTTTCTTTTCTGTTTTCTTTTTTGAAGGCTTTAACATAACAACATTGTCAAGTGTGTATTTTTGATTTTTTTTAACCTTGATACCTGCTTTAGTTTCGGTGAGTTCTAATTTATCCATTATATCAATATTTTTATCATTTAATATTTTATCTAAAGCTTTTCGTTTATGGTATTGTCTAGCACTTTCTTTTTTAACTTCGTAGTATGTTTGTTCTGACTTTTTTTATGATAATAAAGTTTTTGATATAGTGCCAGTTGTTCCTTAATATCGTCCATCGTCAATTCGTTTAACATTTTTTCCAAAGTATTATTTTCCATATATATTATAATAGAATTTTTTCTTTAAAATATTTTTATTATAAAAATTTCTATATATTTTTTTTAAAAAAATATATTTATAATTTTATATTTTACATCGGGGAATGTGTAAGATATAAAATTATGAATTCATATCAAACTAATTAGTCTCTATCTTATGTAGTGCAACACTTGCCATTGGGGGCTTTTCCTTCTCCTTTATTTCAAATGGCACACTGCCCTGTCAATATATACTACAAATTAATTTTTAAACATATTAATCCATAATATTTAAACTATGATATTTATAAAAAAAATCTATGTAAAAATAATGAATAATACCATTCCCATCGTCAAACCAATAGATATTCCAGAATATACATACAAACACTCAAAATATGATATGATGCCGTCGCTTCCATTCCGTGGTATATTAGTTGCTTCATCAACTGGTGGTAAAACTGTATTGATCCAAAATCTCATATTGAATATTTATAAAGGTTCCTTTGAAAGAATATTTATATTCAGTCCTAGTGTTCATGTTGATGACACATGGAATAGTGTAAAAAAACATATATCTGATCATATGAATGTAGATACCGAAAAAGAAAAAACATATTTTGAAGAATATAACCCTGAAGCATTAAATCAAATTATAAAAACTCAACATAAAGTTATAGATTACCAAAAAAAGAATAAACAAAAGAATTTACATTCAATATTAATCGTCATTGATGATTTCGCGGACGACCCAAAATTCGTAAGGTATTCAAATATATTACATTCATTATTTACCCGTGGTCGCCATAATGCTATATCTGTATTGTTATCTACTCAGAAATATAATGTCCTAGCTCCTATTGTAAGGTTAAACGCTTCGGCTTTATTTATATTCCGATTGAAAAATATGAATGAAGTAAATTCATTTCTAGAAGAAAATTCCGCATTGGTAAATAAAGAAGAATTATATGAAATGTATAGAATAGCTATAAACGATGCTCCCTATTCATTCTTATATATAAATACAAATGCAAAAGATATAAATCGTATGTTCTTTATTCGCTTTGAAAACGCTATGACTATATCTTCAGAAATTCAATAATATATATATATATATATTATGTATTTCAAAATATTATTTATTTCAATCATAAATATATTATTTTATTTGTATATAACCCTTCCCAGCGGTCTCCTTCATTTTGGCACCCCCGAGCGAAGATCACAGCGCCCATCGTCCAGTGGATCACCTTGGATGGGTTTTGTGGTATTTGGTGATTTTTTTTTATCAGTATAATTCATTCAAGTCACTTCATCTGTTTTTTCACAGGAGGTGGAATGACTCTTGGATGAGGCATTGATTTTGATGTTGTTGTTGGCCTTGCTTTCGCTCTTGGCTTTTGGAATGCCATCGGCAGGTTCGTGTTGGCAACCTCAGTTATGTAAAACATTTCAACAACCTGCATATACAAATAAAAAAGCATAAAACAACCAAATAGTTGCAACCAAGACACTGCCTTGCTTCTCCTCTCCTCTTTTTCTTTCTCCTCTTGTTCTTTCTCCTCTTTTTCTTTCTCCTCTTTTTCTTTCTCCTCTTTTTCCAACCTCCTCTTCTTCTCATACTCCATAACCTTTCTCATATTGTCATCCTCCTCTTTCATCCATTCGCCCTCCCAAACCTGGCACTCCTTCTCCCACTTCAAAAAGAACTCGTAGCCCAATTGCCAGTCCTTGGTTGTAAAACACAACATGATTTAACAAAAAAAATACAAACAAATTCTGTCAAGGTGCTCGAAACGTCGTCTTGGACGTTGCCTCAGTTATACCAACAAAACACATGAATCTATAATAATGTTGTTATTGAGTCAAATAGCAAGGATCACCATGTCTTCGTCGCTCGCCGGCATGAGATGAACGAAAGACATGGCTCACAAGAAAAGAAAGGAATAGAGGAGATATATGGACGGTTCGGTAGCGAAAATGACTGCGGGAAAAACAACAAGTTCAGCCACTGCAACCACACTCATGTCAGAATGCATATGCCGAATTGCACATGTGCAAAAGCAGTATAAAAATTCAATATATATCCTAAACCCTAAACCCGATATATAATATTATTTTATTAAAAAAATAATATTATATCATCAAATCAATGAATAACTACATAAATTCACAGCTGGTAATTTATAATATATTTTATCACTCTTCGTTTCTTCTAATTTTTCAATCCTTTCTATACAATCCTTCAAGGTATCAAATAATAAGATATCCGCTTTGGTCTTTTCATTTATATCTAATTCTTTTATCTTTTTAATATTTTCACTAGCCATAGATTTGGACGATCTAGAACCCATGTATATATATTAATTTATATATTTTTTTAATCACTATCGCTTCTATTCTTCTTCTTTAACTTATTTACTTCCTTCTTCAACTTTTCTACTTAATTTATTGTTGCTTGTAAAGCACTCCATAAAATCGGAGTAGTAATCGTATAGTCAAATTTTAAATATCCATCTCTTCCTTCTTTTACTAAATTTTGCCATTCATCCGGCATCTTCTTATATTCCATAAAATCATTAGCAATAAATCCACAGCATGATTTACCTTCTAATCTATCATCAACAAAATGATAAGTTTTAGGTTTAATATGTTTTATTAATTCTACAGCTTTTTTACTATTTATTTCTTTTATATCTTTCTTTAATCTTTTATCAGATGAAGGAATTAATGACCCTGTGTATGAAAGGTCACCATAAACATCAACGCCTGTATTTGTTGCATCCAATCTAGATAAATTATTATTACTTAATCTGATAAATCCATCTGTATCGGGATTATTTATTAATACTCTTTGTGATCCTGATACATCAGTATGTGTTATTTCCAAATTACCTAATAAATTTACTTTTCCTTCTGTTAATTGAATTTCTGGTGTGCTTCCTATAGTTCCTATGACAAAATTAATCGCTCTATCTGTATCTCCATTTCTTATATCTAAATCATAATCGCTTCCATTTAATGTTTCCTTAATGCCTGATGAGTGTTGAAATAATATATCACCCCATACTCTTAAACTTGCTTCTGCTGTTATATCACCAATGCTATTAAAAGTTAAATTATTTGTGACCGCTCTGTTTAATGTTATTCCGTTAGTATCAGTTAGTTGTAATGCTATTGTTGCTGTTGTCGGGTCAGTTGCTCTGTTAGCTTGAAATGAAAAATTTATTTCATCGTTTGTTATTAAATTTAATGAATTATTGGCGTCGGCTCTTCTATACATTTTGCTATTATTCCATATTAATATTTCATTGTTAAAAGTAGTAGCTCCGTTAAACCTTACGGTAGAAGTAAAATTAGAATTGCCACCATTCACATTAAGAACATCTACAACTGCATTAGCTCCTATACCTAACTTATTACATCTTACGGCGTTACTATTATTCATATTTAAAAACAATTGTTGTGATGAGTCATTGGTATTATATGCATCAATACTAAAACCTCTAAATCTTATTTTCCCGCTGTTGTTAGCAATCGCTACAACATTACTTGCGTCTGTTGTTGGCTTGTAAATCGTTAGTCCTGAATTATTAGAAACATTAAAATTATCAGTTTCATAAAATATATTATCTTTAAAATATGTAGGTTTGAATAGTGTTGTTCCTCCTGTTGTATTATTACATTCTATATATGTATTTGTATCAGTATCGTCATTAGTTCCGTTAATTAATCTTATAGCACTCGTTGTTTCATTTATTGATAAATCCATTGATATATTAGATTTTGTAGCATTTGTATATCTTTCAATACTTGTATTAGCATTAGTAAATTGAATATCACCATCTACTATTAAATTAGTTGTTAAATTAATATCACCGCCAACTGTTAAATTACTTGTTAAGTTGATATTTCCAACAGATAAATCATTAGTTATATTAACATTTCCCGATGGATTTAAATTTAAGTCTACAACGCTGTCGTCACTTGTGGCATTTGATATAATTTTATTTCCTTTTAAAGTTATATAATTTGTTTGATTTCTGAATACTGCTACATTTCTGTCTGGTTCTGCTCCGAACTGATTACTGAAAAGTAAGCCCTCTAATGGTTCTACATTGATTGTTGAGTTTTTTAAAGTCATTCCTAAATGTATAATAGTCGGTCTTGATAAATCTATTACTGGAAAGAAACTAGCATTATCGGTAAACAATGATAAATCCGCTTTTAAATTTAGTTTGTCATCAATCTGTGTATCAGTGTATCCACCACCACCTCCTGCACCTGCTACTAATGTATCTACCTCTCCCTTATTATAAAAATTTGTAGCTAACAATGTGTTGTTTTGGTAATTAGTAGATAAATTTGTGTCTATTTGTGTGGATGTGTAATAATTAGTAAATGTAGTATCTATTTCTGTTTTATTGTAAAAATTGGTAGCTAGAACTGTGTTAGTTTGGTAATTATTAGTTAAATCAGTATTAATTGAATTAATATTATTGAAATTTTGTAATTGTTTTGTGCTTAAAACTGCTATTGCGTCAGCGTTTGCTGTTATTTCCGTTGAAAAATTAAGGTTGTTAAGATCGTCTTTCGTAGCGTATGTGTCGCCTATTTCACTAACTCCTGTGGAAAATATTTTATATATTTCATTCGCATAAACTGTGTTGAGATTATTTATAGATGCCATTATTATATTAAGTAGATTATATTTAATATAATAATGTTTTTATTTCACTTAGTCTAAAACAGTGGAGGCGCTTTCAGAAAGTTCAAAAACATGTTCACTCACTAATGTAACATATACCTGTTCAATTCCTAACGCGAAAGTTTGGTTAGCCCCTTTCAATTTAAAAGTCAATAATGAGCCCATTTTAGTGTTAGAACCGGTAAAATTCATATCAGGTTGTTTATCAAAATTTATTCCTCCTATAAACTTGTCGTTAGCGTATCTATAAATGTCAATTGAAAAACCATCATAAAACGGAGACATAACATTAACAGCACGGCGTAGGAAATACATTGCTTCGGATAAACTTTCAATTGCTTGTTCTGGGAACTTTTTATTAGCGATCTGAACATAATATGAAAGCTGCCTATCACTATCAATAACACCTTGTAAATTGTCAACGGTAACTGCCATAGGATGATAAAACCAATTCCATTTTTTTCGTGAAAAATTCCCTGGTGTATTGCTATTTTGTATGGCTGGATTACTAAGTGTAAAGAACATCTGCGACAATCTAGTTGAAGATTTAACAATATTCATATTGATTTCTGTATTTCCCGTGGAGAAAGTTTGTGAAAAACTGTGATAGGCGGGATAAACCATTCTAAGACGACCTCCTTTCAATAAATGCGAAACCACGTTGTTATTGACGGAATTGTCTACTGTTATTAATTCACATCTTAGGATGCAGTTCTGAATTGCCCATGATGTAGTGGTGTTTCTTGTGGTAAAGTATAAACCGTTAACATCGTCTGCTGCTTGATTTGCAGCAACTGGTGTTCCTGGATTAATTACCGGTTCCTGTGGATCTGAACAAATTTCAAAAATAAATTCCAACGGACAATAACGAATAGGAGGATAATACCCAGATTGAACGAACCCACAACAAGGCTTATGACCCATCCTAACGAATTTTCCTTGTGCAATACCTGTAGTATTTGCCCGCGTAAGTTTAGGTAAAACAATTCCTCGTATATTTGTTCCAGTATTTGCAGTGGCGTCATGACCTTCAATAGAAGTTGCAAAAAGTCTATTAATTTTGCTGTCATATCGTGTTAAACAACCTTCCTGAATATCGTCTAAATTTCTTACTTCTTCAGATTTAAAAGATTTCATTTCTTCACATACTAAATTGTAATTATCAATGTCGTTAATTTGTTGTCCTGCAGCGTTGCATCTATAACGGGTAAAAAATGTATGACTTTCTCCTAGAGGTCTTAAATATTGTCCTGCTGTCTGTGATGTGTTAACAACATCAAAAAATAAACAAATACTGGACATATCAATATAATTGTTGTCTTCTCCTGTGATAACAAATTTAATATATTTATTACCATTGTTACTACTAATTACATTTCCGGATACACTAGGAAAGTGAACCTGTTTACGATCTGTAATATACGCGGCGCTTTCTGGAAGTCCGAACTGTAAGGAATTTATCATATTATCCTGAGTTTCTGCTATAACTAAATCCATTTTATATATATTATTTAGATTTTTTATTATTAATATTATTTTTTTTATGTGAATTTAAATTATTCATATTTTTAGAAATTTGTTTTTCTAGTTGTGGTTGCGCTACTGCTGAAACATCAGTTTCTACAATTCCCCTGATCATTTCATAAGATGAATTATTTATACTTTTTGTAATTTTATTTTTAAACTGAATGTTCTCGGGGATTTTTCCTACTCTTGTTTGTTCTTTTGATTTTCTGACCTTGTTAAGCATTATATTATATTGTTTTAGATAATTAATACATACCTAATATTTTTATTCTTTCATCAATGCCTTCTAACTGGTCAATATCATGACTTGCTATAGGATTGAAAGTTTTAGCATCATAGCTTATAGCCGCGTTATCAAAAGCACTCACGGGGTCACCTGTCATTCTAAATCTCTTGTGCTGTTCCGTCGGTCTATCTAAGCCAATCATAGGTGAAAAGAAACTTACCACGGGAGCATTATAGGTTCTCGTTTTATAATTTTTATCCTTGAATTCTTTGTTTAATTCTAAAACAACACTGCCTCCCATACTGTGCCCTAATAAAGTATCCACCTGTGGATTTTCCATTAATACTTTTTTTGCTTCTTTGTAGCGATCCATATCTCTAATTCCACCTGTTTTTAGATTGGCCATTAATACTTTTTTTGCTTCTTTGTAGCGATCCATATCTCTAATTCCACCTGTTTTTAGATTGGTGAAATTTTGTTGCCAGTCCCTAGCAGAAGATGTGCCAGCCACATACATTTTATTTCCTCTAACAAAAACTTTATTATCCCGATCATATGCATATTTGATACCTTGAGTATTTGAGATTGTTCCAACATCTTATTTAATTGTCCTTCAATCTTTGTCATATATATAAAAAGATTATAAATTAATTTTATCAAATATAATATATACTATTATGAGTATCAGACCATTAACATATAAAAAAGTTTATGTAAATTCAAAATATCGCACTTCAAACAGTCGCAGTATCAGCGACTTTCAAATAGAATTAAGGGAAACCTTTTGAAATTCCAGACGGAACTATTATGCAAGTTCACGAGTTAGCAATTCCTAACACATGGTATTCTATAAACGAAAATAATAGAAATTTATATTTTGAACACAGAGTATTAGCACCTGCAACACCAACAGGAACAACTTATATAAGAATTGAAATACCACTAGGAAATTACACACCGCCGGAATTGGCATCTACAATACAAAGAGAAATAAATTTTTTCTTTGATGTTACAGGCAGACAGAATACATACACGGTTGTATATAATACAACATCAAACAAAATAACAATCGCATCAAACTTTTCAGAAATTATTTTTATTGTTCTTCCTGATAACTTGATTGCAAATTTCGTAGGGTCTTTTTCAAATAATGTTGATCTAAACAATTTAAACAGTATAAACAGTGTTTTAAATACACCACAACCTCTAGATTTTTCAACTTCTGCCGTTCCATGGGTTTCTGGATTTATAAATTTATTAGCACATCAAGATATTTATATATCATGTCCTGAATTATCAAATAATAATTTTCACAGCCCATCAACATTTTCAAATGCCATAGTCAAAAAAATTCCTGTAAATGCTTCATTCGCTAATATTATAAATGATCTTTATGGCGTCACGGATTATGATTATGTAAATGTCTCGCGTCGTTCAATAAGAAAATTAACATTTAGAATTACTGATGAAGTAGGTAACCTTATAAATTTTAATGGTGTTAATTTATCATTAAGCCTCCTCTTTCATAATACAGACGCAATGTGAATTTAAATAGAAAATATATAGAATGTTATATATGATAGAACAGAATTCAGAAAATGCTGTAGTTAACGATGAACCTGAAAACGAAGCAATAGAAGCACCACCAGAAACAGAAGTTGAAAAAAATGAAGCTGTGGAAGAAGAACAAAAACGAGTAAAAATTACAGAAGTTATAAAAAATTCTACTGAATGCAAAGACTGTAAAAAACCTATGTCTGTAAAAACTTTACGATATAGTCACCCTAGTGTGTGTGAAAAGAAACCGAGTAATATTATTGATAAACCAGTTAAAAAATATGCACCTAGAAAAAAAACTAAAATAAATGTTGAACCGTTAGCACCAGAACCTGAAGACAATAATTTTGTAGAACCACCACAATATCAAGAAAAACAACCGCCTGCATCAAAGACAATACCACCTATACCACCTAAACCACAACCACAACAACCCCTAAATCCCTATGCAAATTTGACACAACAGCAATTATTGCAATTGCAAATGAGATCAATGAACGCCGAAATTATGAGAAGAAAACAGGAAAAATCCGATAATATGTGCAAAGCTATGTTTCAGGCTAGAAGTAAAAAATCTAAATAATAATATATACAAATGGTATTATATAATAGGTTTAAATTTCAAAAAAATAAAAAATTACATAAAAAAATCATTAGATAATCCTGTGGTAAATTCATCGGAAGATATGGTATATCGTCAACAAAATCTAGACTATCTATTGAACTTGAAAAAACAATTAGAAGCGAGAGAGGCGAAAGAAAAAAACATGGCGTTTAAAAGAAGATTATTAGAAGGTCAAATGAAAGCAAATTACGAAAGCGAATTGGCGAGATTGAAAGGGGAAATGCATAATCCACGAATACCCGAGACTTCACTAGAACATCTTAGAAAACGGTATGATACATTAACCCAATTAAGTGAATCAATTTTCTAAAACAATATATAAAAAAGAATGGTAGTTAAAAATGCTGGAATACAATTTCACAGAAGATCTAGATACGAAGATATTTTGGAGTTGGTTAATGACAATGAAGAAGCGTTAAAACCATTTCCGAATAGAGATGCTGTGTTTTATAAACAAAGCAACAAAGGAACTCGTTTTGATGGCAAGGATCATTTAGACAAATTGAAAATTCAAGAAAAACAAATCGCCGAACGAATAGCTAGGGATCTCATGCAACGACAATACGCTGACGATAATGATTTAACTCATAGATCATTATTTACACAAAATGACAGACCGGAACCAGAGCAACCCAGACAACCAGAACAATTTAACATAGGAGGTAACATAGAGTCTATAATTGAAGAATTCGGAACACCACAAGAACAACAATTAGCACAAATTAATCAAACATTAGGAAACATAGCAACAGCACAACAGAGCAACCAACAGGGAATTACTCAAGCACATCAACAACAATTAGAAAGAGAAGAAGAAGGAGGATCGGGAATATTAAGAAGTCTAGGAAGGGGAGCTTTAAGTGTAGGCAGTGGAGCTTTAAGAGTGGGGAGCAATGTTGCAGGTAACATGATGTCAGGCATGGATTTAGGTTCTTCACTTGTTACTGGACTTTCGCAAGAAATGGCACAAATAGCAATGAACAGAATGTTGCCACAACCTAGACCTCTATTAGATTTTTCAGGAACGGCAAGAGACGGACAATATACAACATACGACCCGACGACGGTATTAGAGCCACATCAACCCAACGTGGGAGCAACACAACAACCATTACCAGTTGCATCATCAAGTCAACCCACAACCACAGAAACACCTAGACCTAGACCGGCACCCAAAACATCATCTGCACCACCACGACCTAATGTTCAACAAGGCGGTTCATCAAGTTCAAGCGGAATTGCACCACGAGAAGAGAGACCAAAAAAAGAAAAGGAACCAGTAAGAAAAGGATCAAGAAAAATTAAAAAAGATGGAACCTTATTAAAAGACAGTCAAGAAGAAGAAACAACCGGAACAACTTTAATCAAACCAAGTAAAATAGGAATACAAAAAATACGCGAGATATTTGAAGAAGCAAACAATAGAAAAACAATAACTAACGCTACATACAGAAAATACCGAAGTGCATATAACAATTGGATAAAATCAGCAGGAGATAAAGAAATGAAAAAAATGTATCTTAAAGAATTAAAAGACATATATAGACAAAATATTTACTCAAAATAAAACATATAAATATTTCAATAAAAAATATAATTTATTGAAATATTTATTACTTTAATCAACCCTTCCCAGCATCGTTTTGCTCAGCGAGGCGATGCTTCATCCCCGAGGCTGTTCTGTGCCATCGCTCGCGAGGATCCTGTGAGGATTTGGAATAAAAAAACATTATAATATTATCAGAACTACTAACCAAAAAGTAATATAAAATGTTGCCTTTCACAAATCTGTCCTCCACTCCCATAGTGGTCTGTGCCGTTATCCAGATCACCTTCAAGGGATTAAATTTATGTTTTTTTTTATATAATTATTTTATATTTTCCCCACCTCTAAAATGGTAGGCGAAACAAAAGAAGAACCACCAGATAAACCAGCGACCATAGAGCGCCCCACGCTGAATATAGCCACCTTGCAGCGAAAACAAAAGAATAAACAAACTATTGTAAAATTTATTTACTATATTCAAAAATGTTTTTATAACATCCCACCTCATCAAGTGGTAATTTTTGGCGGACGCCCTCGTTTTTTGGCGTAGATATAGACACGGAAGAGATATCCGGCATCTCTTCGTCGTCATCTTTTTTGCCACTGTCGTCATCGTCATCGTCGTCGTCATCGTCGTCGTCGTGGCGGTTTTCCGCGTCGTGGTGACGATCGCCATGAACAGGGCATTTACTTAAAGACCCGTACAATTTTTGCCATTGAATATCACCATTAGAAGAACTCCACAAACTAACGACCAATTTTTCCATAGCACGTAAAGCATAAGATTTAAGGGCAGTAACCAAAGTCTCTACCTCCCCCAACTGATCATCTACATAATGAAACAAAACATCAACCAATTGTTTAATCCTTAATTCCCCGTTATTGCTTTTTGCTAGTTCCTCAATTAAATTAAGCCTTACCTTCCTATTAACAACCGATAAAATAGTGGTAATGCACTTCTTCGGGTCGGTTTCTGCCCAAGCTAGGGTTTCTTTAATAAGCTTTATTTGTTCGGTAAAAACAGCTGAAACCGCCGACGAAGAAGTGATCCGTGTTTCAAGGCTCCGTGCTTCTTCATTGATAAAACGGATACGTTGATTTTTAGAAGTATATTTGTTGGTGCATTTAAACCCCATAGCATTAGATGAAGAAGCACGTGCCCTTTTACCCCCTCCTATTTGATAAAAAACTTTATTGCCCTTATCATCCAAGATCTCCTGTCCACCAGTGTAGATGTCTTCGTCGTTGCTGTCTTCTTCGTCGCTGTAGTATAGCATACCCATAACATTGTTGAACTCTTCGGCAGAATGTGAGCTTACCTTACTGTATATTTTATATAAAATTTTATTATGAAAAAATATTTTTGTATATACTTAATAAAAAATAAGTAGCGTCCCAGACTTGGTCGTCTTTAGTGATGCCGTAGAGGTCGTAGATCTTTGCCATGACATTGTCCATCGTGTCACTGGCTTGAACATCCATGGTGATGGTCTCGCCCGTCATGGTCTTCACGGAGATCTGCATGGCCTTGGTATAAAATATATAAAAGTGTATAAAATATAGAAATATATTCAATATAAACCAATATAAACAAAAATATAAAAGTTTATAAAATACAATCCGAGAAACGACGGGTCAAAGCGAATTGAAAAAGTTTCTTGAAACACTCAAAAAACTGGAGCAACAAATGCTAACGCGAAAAACACAGGTAGCTCGACAAACGTGCTCACATCACTCAAGACAAGGCTCGTGCAAGACGCTTCCACTCACCGCTTTTTGCTATTGCTGCTAGGCAACGCAACGAGTGTGTGTTCTATACCGTGGAGTTATGAGGCACATGTGGCCTTTTCAAACTCCTCATAAGAGACAAAATTTTAGTTGCTGGCTTCTTAATCTTCTTCTTGATCCTCTTCAGTGCTCGCATAAGCGGTGCTATCATCTGCGGAGTCGAGACCATCTGAATCAAATTCTTCATCAGCAGGTTCACGAACAAATTCAAATAGTCTTAAATCATCAGTAGGATGAACGTTCAAGACGATGCGGACATGGTAGCTTCCTGGAGACAATCCGAACTGAGGAGCAAGAGGCGCCTTCACGTCGATATCATCAAGATGCGTTCCGTCAACGGAAATCTCTGCAACATCATGGCGTTCGAAAGGACTAAGAACTAAATCGACGCCCATCACGTGCAGAAACAAATATTCGACATCGAGAGTTTTGATCAACGTGCCATCCACAGATAAGAAGTATTCGATCTTGCACATGATGCGGTAACTTGGGTCAAGTGGTTGAGGCTTCAAGCGGAAATGAATTTCACAACCATTGCCACGTGTCAACGCAAGTTCTGTAGCAAAGATGCCATCGAGTCCTTGAATGGTGGCAAAGGTAGCAATCACACCGTCGAGGCTGATGTCAACAATGACAAAGTCGCCATATGGATGTAAGACCTCCTTTACTGTCTTGGTTGACACATCGTCCCACGAAAGGGCTTTGAAGAGATACAAGAAATCAGTAGGAGAACGAGCCACGATGTCGAACTTACCATCTGCGAACATTGCGTCTGCCATGGCGACAGCTCTACGAATTGAAACACTCTAAAAATTTGAGTGACAAAATGTCTCATGAAAAAACGTGTTGAAGCACTGCACAACCACTCATGGCAGATTGCACATGCCGAACTGCACATGACATGTTGTAAAAACAAAAGTTTTAAAAGTTTTAAAAAGAAAAATATATATTATTATATATATATATATATATATGAAAAAATCGGTTCAAGATGAATTATTTGAAATATTATACAAGCAAGCAAAACATGAATTGGAAAAATTAGAAATTATCAAAGAAAGTAGAGAAAGTAAAATTGTAGAAATAAAACAAAAGTGTGTTATAGAAAAAGAAGAACAAGAACATTTAGATAAGGAAATGAAGTTTTTGGAAAAACAAATTGAACTACAAAAAGAACTGATAGAATTGTATGAAAATAATATTTCATAAATTATGTGAAATTACACATATTTAAAGAAATGAAGATAAAATTATATAAAAGTTTTAAAAGTTTTAAAAAGAAAAATATATAGTATTATATATATATATATATATGATGGATAAAGACAAATATAAAGAGGTATTTGAAAAAGAGCTAGATAACTTGTGTGATGAATATACAATGAAAAAATATTTAATATTAGAAAGACAAAAAGATATACTGATAACAATGAAAAAGAATTCCAACACAACATTTATAGATGATGAATATATTAAAAATATACAAGATTCACTAAATGATTTGAAGAGTTATTTTAAAAACAAAAAACAAGCAGTATAGAAATATCACAAAAATTTTATCATAAAATTATTGTAAAATTTATGATAAAATTATTGTAAAATTTTATGAATTTTTTATCATAAATTTCTGAAATTTTAATGGCGAAATGTGCGAGGGTATGATGTCAAAAATGTGCAAAAATTTATTGAAATGTTGAAATCATAGGGTATACCCTAGGGAAATAACGCATCAGGCGTTTGCGGTACGGAGATAAACATGGGGCATGCCCCCACCTAACTGTATTGAGGTGCTGTGCCGCATGGGGCTGGAAGATTTCAAGCTTCGACGTAAAGACCGCCTTCTTGCAGTTGAAGCTTATAGATGCACATGACGTGCCCACAGTCGTCAAAACCCCGGCCCTGTGGCGCATTCATCACATCTGCTCTGAGCGCTTCTGGCTGGTGCTGGGAGCTCTGTATGGGTTGACAATTGCACCGCGTAGTTGGTGTGAGGGGCGCGATCACACGATGTCAACTGCCAAGGCTTGTCTGTTGGACTGCGATGTCACTTTCGGCAGGCTTGAGTGTGACCCCAATATTTGAAGGGTTATCGCTACCGCTGCAGATGGCTCTGCAACCACCGTCGGTTTCGTAGTTTGTACGTAGATGATGCATTGATCGCTGCCGAGCCCTCGTTCATTCGTCCACTCACGGAGTTTGTGTGCTCTCTGTGGAAAACTACCGCACCGGAGTATCTTGATGAGGTTGGCATTCTTTCGCATCGGGGCTTTGAGCTTGAACGTCGTGGTGAAGCCATTCTGTTGCATCAAAAATCGTTCACTGCCGAACTTTTGTTGCGATACCCAGGCCAGGAGAAGTCTGACTTGCCCACTGGTCTTACTACCATGCACCGGAAGAAGCCTATCAAGAACCTCTAGCAACAGCAAAGCCTTCAGAATCTCTTGATGTCGCGATGCACGCACAGTGTGAGATTCGGCAGTCGACTCCACGCGGGCCTCATCAAGACCATTACTCGGGGTCATGGGACACTCGGGTATATGCAGACCTAGATATGCTAACAGCTCGAGCAGCCTCACGTTGCAAAGCCTTAGCGCCGATGTCGGCCAACATGAACCGACCTCGCAGGTGACGGAGCAGCCAACCGGAGGACAACTTCTCCTTGACGACGTTTGCACGCACATGGAGGTGTCGAGACCTCCATGCCCCGAAGGGCACGCTGCAGATCGAAATAGTGGCCTTGTTATCGTAATACAACACACACTGAACCGACGTCTCAAGCAGCGCTTCAAACAAAAGCTTCTGGGCTTCTAGGTCTGACAAAACATGCGCTAACCCAACCAACTCACATTCTGCCGTGGATTGGGTCATGAAGGCCTGGCGCTGAGAACTCCAGGTAATCAAAGCGCCTCCAAGCAGTGTCATCGAGCAGTGGTGGGAACGTCCACCCTGGGGTGCGAAGCTAGCGTCACTGATACCTTCCGCAACCTCCAAAACCCGACGAACATAAACCCCTTCAGGCCCCTCATCCCCAGGTGGCGGCCCGCACGAGAGCCCGGTGCTCGGGCATTTGCGGATGTACCGCAAAATCTGGTGGCCAATGGCTTTAGCCTCCTCGGGCCTGCTGCTTAACAGACGTGTCATGGCAGAAACTGCAAAGCAGATGTCTGGCCGCGTGTAAGTCATAAGCCATAGAAGTTCACCAGCAAGTTGCTGGCACTCACGAACGAGGGCCGGATTGGCCTCCTCAGGTTGGGCGTTGACTTCCCCAGGAGCACACTGGTGAACTGCAGGATGGTTGGTGGCCAGACTGGGCCATCTTTGTCAGCTTTTGCGTTGTAGTTGTTAGCTGGTGGTGGTTGCGTGGATGCTCATGGTTCCAACGGGCCGTGAACTCCTGGGAGGCTCCGAGCCCACCTGCTCGCGCCGCCATGACCAACAGCAACAATGCTCGACCTGCCGTGACCAGCAATAATCGGCTGCAGGACGGAGCTGTGACTCGTGTGCGTTCCGCTGAGCGGCAGTCCGGCTGTCCATCCTTGCTGTCCTCGATCTCACGCGTGTGAGGTTGCTCGTTGAGGAGTTGTGTGCTGTCGCGGAGGGTGACCTTCAATGGCAGTACTTGGGTAGAGCTTTCCTTCACGTACGAAGGACAGGCCATCATGATGCATTCCTTGCCTCGTCTAGCGTCGTCCTTGGCTCTGAACTGCTTCATCCGGATCGTAGCTCCGCCTCGACTTCTTCTGATCCTCGCTCTGTTCATGCTCGGACCCCGCAGCTCCTGGATCCGTGGGAAGATTATGAGGCTACTTTTGAGGAGACTCCGAGCGCTGTTCGTCTGCAAGAGAGATACCGGGCTGCAGGTGTTGATTATGACAATGACGTAGCTTTGCTGAATGTTTGGAACTTCCGGCAGACCCAGGGTCGTCAGTATTTCGAGACTGGGATCGCGCGATGGCAGCGCACTCATTGGCCGCAACCAGGTGAGCTCAATCGGGCCCTGGTCAACCTTGCTGGGTGAGCCCCAATTCGGGGCCCCAGCAACTACCCTGCTGGGTGAGCTCCATTGTGGGCCCCAGCAACCAGGCGTGCTCAAGGGGCCCTGGTTAACATCCGCCATTGTGCTTGAACCTGCCAGGTCTATGGCTATGGCGGTGGACGATTTCTGATCTGGATGGTCTCGGAGGCCGGTTCAGTTGCAGTCTTGCTCTTGATTTCGAATGTCTTTCCCAAGAATTTCTTGCAGGTCTTCGATTTCGGCTTCGAGGCAGGTGACTGCCATCGCCAAATCGGGCCCCCTTGCAGCATTCCATGGCCAGGTGGCATCCTTCGGCCTCTATTTTGAAGCTGGCGCCAGGAGCTGAGATTTACACGCTTTCAGTTCAATGATTTTTCCTCTTGGTGATTAAGGTCCGAGACTGAATTTCATTGCCGATTTCAGCTATGTTCACAGCCGGGCTAGTTTCTCAGATGCTTAACAGTTTAACAGTGAATGAAGTGATCATCCCGTCCACAATCTCGGTGGAGTCCGTGCACAGCTGGGTCCGCAACTTATCGTTCTGGTTTCTCAGATTCTTGAGAGTGATTAGATGATCATCAGGTCCACAAGTTGGACATTTCGATTTCGTCTTCGCTTTCGACGGAGGTGCCACAGGCATAGCTTTTTAGTATAAGTCCGTGAGAAATGCATGACAGGCTGGCTAACAGAACCACTCGGATGGCTTCGAGGCGGCTGCCCTAGCTTAGCATGCTCAAACTTGGTGTGGAACCATGTTGTGCATACGCCAGGTCCCGCATTTCTTCTTCATCATCACTGTCTTGGTTCACGGTGCCTGCCGGAAGAGGTCCCTTCAGCTTCTTTTCGTTGCCGAGAGGGTGCACGCATGCACACTCTTGCACCATTGCGCCAGCTGACTTGCTTTGATTGTGGTGACCGGGCTCAAGTGCACACGTCGTGACATGAAGTTCCGAAGATCCTTTGCAGGGTCATGTCAGACACCCTATTTAAATTCCTATTCAGTGATTCAGTCAGATCCTTGGCAATATCACGTCAGACACCCTGCTTAAATTCCTAATCAGTGATTCAGTCAGATCCTTGGCAGTGTCATGTCAGAGACCCATCTTAAACTCCTAATCAGTGATTCAGTCAGATCCTTGGCAGTGTCATGTCAGACACCCATCTTAAATTCCTAATCAGTGATTCAGTGATTCAGGGCCATGGACATAGCCCAGTTTTGCGGCGCGAGACATGTGTTGAAAGGACTACGGGGAGGTTTTTTGGGCGGCCCTATGCAACTCGCTCAGCAACGACTCCGCAAGAACTCAGGTCTGTGAGAGAACTACGTAGGAGTGTGCTTTTAGGAGTGTCATGCACGTTGGCAACCTCACTAGCGTACTCCAAAAGTGGCGGTCTACAGCTGTTCTGTGAGCTTGTAGATAGGAGTACGGGAAGGTAGGGCTGTGAGTGGCTGGGGGCCTTGAGGACTTTAAAAGCCAGCGCCAAAGCAGCTTGGTGCACTGTTCTGTCCAGTGGACCCTTCGCCTACCTGGCCTAAGGCCTGCTCCTACCGTTCCCCCTCTGTACTGAAAAGACCTAGTAAAACAGCAGTTCCGTTCTATACTGTTCGGATGGGATCTAAGAATGTGCCCGAAAAGTTTCAGCTCTGCTTTGTGGATGTGGTGGGTGAGAGGTGGCTGTGAGGTAAGTGCTCTCACCTCCTGGTTGGTGTAAGTGCGTGCTGTGGGGTTGAGAACTTCGGTGTAGTAAGTGCTTTTAAAGTGAAGGATCTTGCGGAGTGACTGTGAGTGGAAGGCTTCTAGCCTGTGGTAGTCGCCGGCTGTGAGGGCTGCAGACTAAGTCACCCGGGGAATGAAAACCGCATTGTAGATGCGGAGTGTCCACTTCAGTGTGAGGTCGGTGTTGCGCCAGAATTGGTGCAAGAGTGGAAATGCTTCCTGGCTTTGGCTAGCCGTGTGGTGACGTCCTTGTGTGAGGAGCCGTTGCTGCTAAGCATGACTCCGAGGTACTTGGCGTGTTGCTCGATGCTAAGTGGGGTGCCGTCTGTGAAGTTCTGTGAGGTGGGTGAACAGTGAGCGTAACTAAACGCACTTTTTGAGATTGAGGTGAAGGTTGCTGTGAGCGGCAACACGCTGCAGCGTGTGGAGGAGCTGTTGTGCCCTGGTCGCCGTACCCGCCATCAGCGCAGTGTCGTCGGCGTACGCTAAGTCGTAGAAGGGCTGGTTTTGGCTGTAGAGCCAGGGAAGGAATTCCCCGTTGGCTGTGAGCTCTTGGTCCACGTCGTGCATCACCATGCCGTGCACTATGAGGAAGAGGTAGGGTGACAAAGGACATCCCTGCCGAGTGCCCGAGCTCGCCTCTTCTTCCGTGCTGTGTTTGCCTGCTGCCGCAACCCTGAATTGTGGTGAGGTGTAGATGTTCTTGATCAGTGCTGTGAAATGCTGTGGGACGCCGTAGCGCGTGAGTGCAGTGATGAGGGCGTCTGGGTGGATCTTGTCGAAGGCCTTCTCCCAATCAAGAAGGATGGTGTAGAGTGTAGAGTGATTGTCCGGTTGCCTCCGCTCTTTCTATGAGTCTGCGGATGATGTGGATGGGCTGTGAGGTAGAGCGTGTTGCTCTGAACCCAAACTGGGTTTCTCGAAGCCTGTCATCCAGTGCTGCTTGGAGTCTGTTGTGGATGATCTTCGCGAAAAGCTTGTATGAAGTGTTGAGTAGGGAGATTGGTCTGTAGCTGGCAGGGTCTGTGAGTGGTCCTTTGCCCTTGTAAATTTCGACCACTATTTCTTTGTGCCAGTCATCTGGAACAGTGGCTGTGAGGAGGGACCGGTTGAGCACTCTAAGGAGTGCTTCTTTGTTGTGCTCATCTAGCCACTGCCATGCCTCGGCGGGGAGCTGGTCAGGGCCTGGGGCTTTGTTGTGCGCAAGCTCCTTGAGTGCTTCGTTGAGCTCGGCTGTGGTGATTGGCTGCTGGTCCACGGTGGCAGGTGGGTGAAAGGGGTCGGTGGGACCCGTGTATGGTGTGGGTGGTGGTGCCCAATGTGAGTCTCGCAGGTATGCTGCAAAGGTTTGGGCTTGCTCTGAAAGGCTTGTGGGTTTGCCCTGTGAGTCCCGTATTGACGGCCTGGGCTTGTAGTCCGAACGTATCCTTTTGATCCATCGCCACTTTTGGCGCCAATCTAAGGTGGCCCCGCTTTCGGCCAGACGTTCTTTAAGCCATTGTGTTTTGTCTTTGCGTGCTTGTTTTCTGATGTCTTTGTGAAGCTGCGCCTCCAGGTCTTCTCTCTGTGAGAGTCGCGCCGCCGAGCATTGTTGTATCAGCTGCCAGGTGGCTTGTGTGATCCAAGGGTGCTTGGGAAAGGATGCTGTGTTCCGTGCTTGCTTCAGATGCCGCCTGGCTAAGGGTGGACCAGTCAGAGCGTGTGTGGCTGGGCTGTAAGAGGGAGCTGCGCTGGTGGCTGTGAGTAGGTGTTGTCGTCGCTGAGAGTGGGATGAAGCTTCTGTTGGATGTGTTGGTCGTACTGTTGCTTTTGTTCTGTGGTCGGTGTTCTGGTGTGTCTTGGCTTGGGTGGTGTGCGCTTGGTCTCCTTGGTGCGGAGCTGTAGCTCTACCTTGACCAGATAGTGGTTGCTGTTGAGGGCAGCGCCGGGGAGAGAGTGGATGTTGTGGATAATGTTGCGCCACTCCTTGTGGATGATGGCGTGGTCCAGCTGGACCAGATCTCCGTTGGGCCGTTTGTGGGTGTGTCTGTTCTGTGGTGCTTTTTGCAGCCAGCTCTGTGGGAGGCAGTAGTCCTGTGAGGCAAGGAGATCGTGGAACTGGCGTTGGTTGGTGTCTCCGTCCTCTTCGTCTGCTGGCTCGTCTTCCTCGGCGGTTTTGCCGGGAATAAAGTGGGGGCCGGTGGCGTGGGGGAGGGCAGCAATCTCGTCGAGGGCAAGGGCATTGAAGTCGCCAACCACCAGCAGCGGTGATCTTTCCCTGTGCTGTTGAGTGCTTGCCAAAATTGGTCTCTGCATTGCTGCTCCCGTTGGTTGTGGGGGGCGTACACTGCCAGTATTGTGAGGGGGGCCTCGACTGTGTCAATGGTGAAGGTGAGAAATCTGCCATCTATGCAGGTGAGGTCGGTGATGGTGGGTGTGAGGTGTGGGGCCATGATCAGCGATACCCCTGTGAAGGTCTGCGTGGGGTTGCCTTTGTTGTCGTATTCCTCCGTGGCGCTGTGAGTGATGGTGTGGCCGTCGATCATAAATTGATCGGGTTGCTTCATGTGGGTCTCTGTGAGCACCAGCCAGCTGAAGCGGTGCTTTCACATGATATCAATCAGCCTGTGCAATTTGGCTGCTTCAAGGAGGCCTGTGGTGTTCCAGAAGGCACCTCGGAGAATCTGGTGCGGGGTGGTTTGGAGGTCGTGTTTGGTTCTGCCCTTCTTGCTGGGCTGGGCAATGTGGGTCTTGAACCAATGGGCTCTGGTGTGCTGGCGGTGGCGTGTGTCATGTCTGCTTTGCCACTGTTTGCGGCTGTGAGGGGCCGGGCTGGAGTCTGTGGTTGGGTGTGCTGTTGGTTTGTGGTGGTTTCTTCTTCAACTTGAAGAGAGTGTTTCTTCTTCAACTTGAAGAGAGTCTGCAGAAATCGCCGGAATCTGTGACATCTGTGGTGTGTGTGCTGGCTGTGGGCTGTGTTGCTGCTGGGGGTCTTCGGTTGCCGGTTCTGGCTGCTGCTGTGGCTGCTGTTGGTTTCCAGCTGCAGCCGCCGGTGTGACTAAGGCGAGGTAGTCTCTGTCAATAATGCTATGCTAATCCAGTAATACTTATCACCTCATCCTTCACAGCTTCTAATCTAAATTTTGTAGCCCCACGCCCGCCATCGTCCTTCGCGTTCGCGGCTGGCCTTCGTCTTCGCCTTCGCCATGTTCTCCTGCACCACGCTGGACATGGCGGGCGTGGTGGTCCCCTTCGGCGCCGAGTGGAAGTACCCGAGTCTCAGCAACTTGGGAAGCAGATTGAATGTTTGCATTGCAGGGGTCATGATCCACTGCTTTGCATGTCACCGCCCTGTCAGCTCAGGTCGGCGCCAAGGTGAAGGAGAAGGCCGCGATGTCATGGCTGGGTGCCCTGGCTTTGTCAAGAGACAACAGTCAACAGAAGAGTTTTGCGAATTTAAAATCCAGCTAAGGTACTGCCACGAGTTCTACAAGGGATACGTCCACACGATGTGGGACATCCGTGGCAAATGGCCCGTCCGTGGTCGATGGCAAGGGCAGGTCGCTTTCGCCTTCGCGTGACTTGGCTCGTTTGAGATAAGTTCTGTTTACTGATACTGCGTAAATATTCGGCGCCGCCTGTTTATTGGGTGCAGCATTCATGGCATCCTGAGGTGACACGGGGAAGGGCGACGACTATGGCCCGGAACGGCCGCCGAACCCCTTGACGAATCCGAATTTTTTCATTCGCATGGTGGAAGAAGGATGGGACGCGATAGTTGCAGCCGTGGTGCTCGTGTTCGGACTCGCTGCCGGACATGGGCCGGACGTCTACCACTGTGTGGCGATCTCTTGTTTCTTGGCTGCATTTCAGTTGATGTTTTCTGGAGCTACCTAAGACTGTGACTGCATTAGACGACCCAGCAGACTCAGGCTCGGCTGGCTGCCATCGCTCCCTCAGTGCAGCCATGGTCATCGCCTTCTTCGTCTTCAATATGGGGCTGTGGGCGCCTTCGATGAAGAAGGAGTATGACGACCCGGAGAAAATTCCGATTTTCTCCGGGAGGAACCCAGCGCAGCAGGAGGTGGTGGAGGTGATCAAAGAGCTGTGCAAGATCGCGGAGATCAAGCCATTTGTCACAAGTTAGGAAAAAGGGTTCTTCGAAAAAAATCTTTGGGCTTACTTATGTACTGTTCATATACTGTCTACTCTCTTTGCTTCTTGACTGTTTCCGTGCCTCGGGAAAGGATCGCCGAGCAGTGCCGCTACATGGGCTTGCAGATTCCGTCGGCTCCGCCCGCCGCCCACGGGTGCTTCGCCGTCGCAGCAGTGGTTGCCGCGGGAGCCTCCACCCCCACCACCTGCAGCTGCACCGGCTTCGTCTTCGTCTTCGGAAACGTCGGCCGTGCAGGCCCTGCTCATGAACATGATTCACCTGCAATGACCTGCAAGTTAGTACAGACACACGCATCGACATGGTAGTCCGTTAAATCTTCTTCTGGCTGCGAGGGTGCCAAGCGCTTTCCGAGAACATGTTCGAGCTGCGCGGCCACCTGACGGAGATGAGGGTAGACGCCTCTGTGTGGACGGTGGCTCGGCGTTTAAACTGTTCTTTTTTTGCGGGCTTGCGATCATTGCTTGTTGGTCCTCACTTCTTTCTTCAATTAAGGTCATGGCGTCGCTTGCAGCCGAACGAAGCGACATGGACCGCGAGTTCGTCATGTTTGCGGAATCGATGCGGGAAGCCAACGGGGGCGTCATCGAAGGCGCATTTGACAACCCGTCGGCTGCCGTCATCCATGCATTTCCTCAAGAACGGTGACCGCAACGGTAGGCACACTTCCAAGACACGGGCGACCAGGTTTGCTTCCAAGGTCCAGACAGTCGAAACACACTTCCAAGAACCAGGTGGTCATAACGATAGGCAAAACTTCAAAGACGACAATAGTCACACCGCCAAAAGTTTTCCAACACTTTTAACAAGCAGGCGGCCGCGACGGCGGGAAACCTGTTCAGGCCAAGGGTAGTTTGACTTCCAAGAACAAAGGCGACACACGCCCTGCCAACAATCAGGTGGCAGACGCTACATACACTTGCACGAACAGACGGCCGCGACGACGGCAGGTGGAACTTCCAAGACAAGCGTAGGTACATAGACTTCCAACAACTATGACTGCAACGGAAGGCACACTTCCAAAAGCCAGACGTTACGTAGACTTCCAAGAACAAGGCGGCCACAACGACGATGATGACGTTAGGTACAACTTCAAAGACAACGGTAGGTACACTTCCAAGAACCGTGACCACAACGGTAGGACCGGTCAATACACCTCCCAGATTTCCAAAGACCAGGCGGCCACGATGGTAGATGAAATTCCCAATAGTATTGTAACTATACACTTCCAAAAACCATGACAGGTAGCATGTACACTTCCAAGAATCAGGCATCCGATCACCGCATACACTTTCATAGGAAGGCCACGGTACAGTAAGGTACACTTCCAAGATCCAGACACTACATAGACTTCCAAGAATTAGGCGGCCGCTACCGTAGGCAAGACTTTCAAGACGACGGCAAGTGCACTTGCAAGGACCATGGCCGAAACGGTGGGTACACTTCCACGAACCTTGAAGCGATCACGACGGTAAGTAAGGGCGGGGCTTTAGCCACTGAGCTACTGAATTCGTTGCAACTCGATGTAGCACTTCATCTCTGTGAGAGCCAAAGATTACAGCTGTATTAATCCAACCGAAGAGACCAGCGCTTTAGGGTTGAAGGCTCAGGGCTAAAACTTTCGGGCTTGGGGCTTTTGGGCTCGAAGTTTAGGACGACTTTAGGGTCTAGGGCTCGAGGTTGAGGGCGTAGGGCTTTAAGGCTTAGGGGTTTCGGGCTACGTGGATGCCCCGAAACCCCCCTAATATTAAAACGAAATCCCGGAAATCAGTGTGTATAGTCAAGGGGGGAGGGGGGCGTTTAATATTAGGGGGAAGGGATTATTTCCGTCTATCATATTGGGAAACTTCCGGATGTTTCCGTCTTCCTGACATTCTCGGATATTCCGTTTTGTTTTCGATTCGTTTCACGTTCCTTCATTTTCGGATGCGCCGTTTTTCATGTTCGGGCTTCCTGGAGTGGTCCGTCTTCTGATTTGTCTGTCTTCTTCCCGTTTCGACCGGCCGCAACGAATCTGACCCAGGGCCCTTTACTTTCGAGACGGAGACCCAACAATATGTGCTGTTAGGAGCTACAGTCTCTGCTCAATGAGATATTGCCTGCCTCAAAACATGGTCTTCCTTCACGCAAGCAAACACTTGCATGTTGCATCTCGTGTGGCTAAATGTCTTTGCCCCCGGCCCCCTGTGCGATAAGGGCCGCCTCATATGCGCTCATTTCCCAATAGTTTCGTGTGGCTTCCATTTCGCTTCATAACCCATCATGTCCGGATGTTCCATCACCTCCGGAAGCATGTTCGGATTTTCCGGCTTTTGCATTCCCTCAATTCCGGAAATTTCCGATATTCCACCAGTTCCGGACATTCCATCAGTTCCGAAACCGTGTCCGGTTTTTTACGTGTTCTATCTTGCCGGAAAAATCCGTCATTCATATTTGATGAGTATGTGTTCATTTCCGGATTATTCTGTTGATTTGCCGTCCTTTATGTTCTGTCATTTCCGATATATATATATATATATATATATACATATATATATATATATATATATATATACGTCTCCTAATTATCGGTCTGGTGGGTAGGAATTAGGAGATCAGTTTCGCGATCGTTGGAACAGACTTGATCTATTTTCTCCGTGGCCATTTTGGCGATAGCCGATCGGGCCATACCGAAAAATCGGCGTGGGAGGTGGAAGTGAATAGGCTCGCTCGATCGCAGCCATGTCGTTCCCTCCCGCTGGCTTCCATCAAGGTCGGCAGATGGCGGCTCCGATGGCCCCGCAGTTCGGGCTGCCCCGCCGGCTTGGTCAGCCTGAGAATCCGGGCAACTGGGGACATTACGTTCCAGGCGAGGCAGAGGCTCCCGAGAATCCCGCGGCTCCAGCTGCCGCATCCGGCGATTGGGGCTCTGGAGGCTGGCGTCGCGACGATCGTCGTGGACGTCGTGACCGCGGGGCTCCTGCTGCCCACAACCCCTTCGCTGTTCAGCGGCCCGAGTTCGTTCGCCAGGTCGTGGTCGAGGAAGAGGACGAGACCCAGAACTCGCTCCTCGTCATCGACAACCGCGACGACCGGGTGATCTCCCCGTTCCAGAACTGGCTGGCCGAGGAGATCATCTCGAATGCCGCCAGCTCGATCAATGTGCTGACGGAGCGGGACTCGGTCATGCCCCCGAACTCGGGCTACCACTGTTCGCTGTTCGCGAACTATACGCTCGATGGCATCAAGGCCGTTCTGCTCTTTTCGATGTCTTCGAAAACAGGGGGACCATGTGCTCAGTGGGACTCCTACGCGAGTCGGGCGCTATCGCACCCGGCTTTCCAGCCCTTCACTTGGCCGGTGATGTTCGACACCTCGGCCACCTATGTGGATGTGAAGGTCTTCAATGGAAACGAGGTCCTATTCCATTGGGTCTTCAGGGGCTACCGCTCGGACTCGGATCTTTCTGTCCAGCAGCAGTTCTGCGACGAGGTGTTGATCCGGTCAGCCAACGAAGGATGGTTCCGACCCTCGATCGTCATCTCGGTCTTCGTTGGATGGAAGGTCTCCGTGACCTCGTTCGAGGTTGGAGCCCGAGTCTACACGATCGGCCCGAGAGGAGCAGTGATGGCGAGCGACCATGCCATGAGCACCTGTGAGCTCAGGGTGACAGAACGATCGTCCCGAGAAGGCTATGGGAACGACGCCGATCGTGTTGAGTTTCGGTTCCGGGACGCCAACAACCGGATCGATCTCAAGTGCGGGAGGACTTCGGTGCCTGGCACGTGGCTCACAGTCAGCCACATCTCGGGCCCCGCTCTGATCAGCACGATCCAGGCCTGTCGGACCCAGCGTGCTCGCGTGGAAGGTCCAGACCACATCCAGCAGTTCGCGCAGCTGTCTGCGGTGATCGCCCCCTGGTACCACAGCGCGTTCGCCCACGAACAGGTGCAAGTGGGAACTGCGACAGACGAGTTCCCGATGGATCATGGGAACTGACTTCCACGTGCGGGCTAGATCTAAGCTCAGGGTCTGCCCACTGGAGTTCGTCCGGCAGGAGGCGCTCGCCCACCCATCACACGATGAGAACAACGCCGTTCGAGCTCGGAACGGCCCCCCGGCTCTTATGGAAGAGGCGGCTCGGCAGGCGGTTCAGCAGCTGGGCTCCTCGGTCACTTCGGCGCTCACCAACGGCCCAGCAGGTGGACCAGAGGGTGAGCACTGTTCCGGTGCCAGAGGAGGGCCAGCTCGGCCAGGAGCAGGTCGCCGAGGAGGTCGTCACCGATGCCCGCGATTGTATGAGGGCCGACATGCGATTCTCGCGCACGTCGGCTGCGATCACGCCTCAGGTTTTCACCGACGTGCTCCAGCACCGTGAGCAGGCGGAGTACGAGCGGATCAGCACGGTCAGGGTGGAGGAGACGGGCCAAGAGATCACGGCTTCCCCCTCCTCTACGACCACGGTGCCGAAGGCGTTCGCCCCGGCCTACCCGCCAGCCAGATCGTCAACGGGGCCCTACACGATGGACAATACAGACTAGTTGTCGATCGAAGCCTAGGTGATGGTCGGTTTTTGTGCACGCTCCTAAGAGAGTGGTGCGCCGCGCGACCGAAGCCTCCTGGCGGATCAGCCGGGCTCTTCCGCGGAACAAACATGCCGAGCGATCCTCTCGGCGCGCTAGATCCCAGCGCATGTTCTGCCGGAAGTGAGATTGATCAATACCTGTCTCAGGCACGGCGCTCGGTTACCATTAGCAGGCACGTGCGATCGTTCGTGCAGCTGTTCAGGCCCAGCATGGATAGGTCCGTTCGGAAGATCCTATCCCTCCCCCTGTTCGGGGATGAATTTTGCCAATGGTTGGTGGATCTTCGGATGGCTCAGTTCGAGAAGCTCACGGCTGTTTCGGACGGGACGATCGCTGAGTGTGTGCAAGCATTCATTGATCTTGTCCCTGCCCTCGAGGAACTCCACACGCCAGATCGGCGGAAGAACGAGGAGGAGCTCGGCAGGTGGGTTCCGTCGATCGAGCTGTTGTTTGTGCTGGTTCGTAGCACGGCAGCAGCGGGCTGGGCTGATCTGGCCACTGATCTGGGATTCGGCTTGGCTGAAGCTCCGGTCGTCTTCGGGCGATCGCCACTGAAGTCGAAGGGGACTGGCAAGGAGCCTCCTACTTGAAGGGGCGGGGTGTTTAGTAATCGAATACATGGTTTAGGAGATTTAGACAATCAGGTTAAGTTGAGTTACAAGTTCGTTAACATGAGTTATAAGTGCTGTATATATACTATGTTGTATGGACAACTTAGCAAGTCCGAGGCTTGAATTAAGAAGTGGAGCAAGCAGTTGAGTCACTTAGCCAAAAGCAGGGTGGAACTTATAAGTAAGATAGAACAAGTCTTTTAAGCAACTTGCCAAACTTAGATAACTTTGTGTAACTGATTTAGGTAAGTGGTGTAAGTTGTTTATTTGAAGTTGTTTTCCTGGCATTTGCAAAGCTTCAAACGGAAGCTTGCATGGAGATCTCCTGCCGCATGTATTCAGGATGCAATTGAAAATTGCATGGAAAGCTGCTGCATTGCATGTGTTGAGGACATGCTCGCATGCTTGCCTTCTGTGTATTGTGCATGACTCCATGCATTGCAGCCATCTATCGCCATTGCAGGGCCCTTGGCTCGCAGGCAGATTTTCAGCTCCGTCCTCCATCTCGCTTGCCCATCATGCCTTTGCAGTCGGATGTGCGAGAGCGGCTGCAGGCTTTCCTTCGAGAAGCCTCGGATGGCGACGGCCTTGTCCGAATCGTGGAGAACTGCTTGAACTACTTGAAGTCCAAGCATCTCTTGACCTCCATGAAGTTGGACGCGAGCCTTGTGGGGATCCATCCCTGCAACCGGGATGGGTACGGAGTGAATCCACAAGACGTTCGTGATCTTGTGGACTCGATTGTCGATGTGGGCTATGTCCCCACACGTGTGCATGCGGTCGGTGTCGAAGTCGAAGGAGACTGGGTCCGGCAGTGGAACAAGAAGCTGTTCGAGTCAGCCCACGGTCTTCTCGGAAGCCTTGAGCCGGAAGCGATCAAGATCACTTCGATCTGCGGATCACATACCAATTGCGCTTTGCGACTTTTTCAACAAGGTGCAAGCCACGGCAACGAGGTCGTGAGTGTGGGTGGAAAGCTCAGCATGGAGCTTCTTCGTGCTCGGGATGCTTCGTTCCACGAAGCAGCTGATCAAGGCCTGACGTGGGACGTGATCTCCTCCTCCGTGGCGGAAGAGTTCCCAGAGCTGATCAGCTTGATATCCCGGTCAGGCAACACATCGCTTCAACGAGGAGAACATGAGCTACAAGTACTCCGTCGCATCCATTCCACGTACTACCGCTTGCAGACTCAGACTGGCCAAGCACCGGCTTTTGCATCTCTGAAGAAGTTGATATTGGCCAGCAAACCAAGCTGCCATGCCTCCGTACCCCACATGTTTACGTTTTGTCTGAAGGCTTCCGGGGGTGCCGATGCGAGCTTCCTTCAGGAGACGGAGTCCTTTGTGCGGGCTTACTGCCCTTCTTCTCGGCAATTGGGGCCTGTCCTGTGGGAGGCTTTCGGGCAAGATTGCCGAGGGCACCAGTCAGATCCCGTTGCAGCATTTCGCCATGCACTCATGAAGCAGGCATACTTGAGGCAGAATGTGACCATTGCTGATGTGAAGAAGATGACTTCTAAAGAACTCTTCCCCAAGGTCAAGGAAGCTGACAACATGATCCTCACGGTCAGGGGCATCTTAAGGGATGGAGCTCGCGATTTCATGACGGATTCGCGGGTCGTGCAAGCTCTGGCCACTATGGATATGACGATAGCATCGCACGTCCTCGGCATCAAGGTGCCGGACGAGAAAAAGTACAAAACAGTACAAGCGATTGGGCACGATTTTTTGCTCGTGGCAAGAAACCTGACCGGTGTTGCACTTCCTTTGCCATGGGAGTCGGTGTCTGAGCAAAGTGAACCAGCTGCAACTGCAGCGACTGCTTCCCAGCCTTCTGCTGCAGGTGTGATGCTTGAGCTTGCTGAAGACGGCAGTATCAAGGAACCTGAGAAGATATTGGCCTCCAAGGGTTTCGCTATGGGTGCACACATCCGTCGCAAGGTTGACAAAATCGAGGGAGTTCTTTCAGAAGTGAAAGGTCAGATGGTCTTTGTGAAGATGGCTTCGGGAAAGACGGCCAAGGTGGATCTCAATGTTATCCTGGCTGGAGATTGGGTCGTGTTTGTTCCTCGTGTGCAGCCCACAATGCTAGACAGCTTGGACCAGTACCAGCACCATGTGGATTTTGATGCCAGCATTCTTGCATCGAAGATTCAGCTTGAGCTCTACAAGCTTCACCAGTCCATGGAGTGTGGATCGGAGCACCTGAAATTGCAGCTGAAGCCTTCGAGGATGTTGCTTGCCAACTCGGACATCAAGAAACTCTGCATGGTGCCCATGACCAACAAGGTCGTGCAGAAATCCCAGGGCCAAGGCAACACCATGTTTGAGGTGCAGACGGACTGGCAAGGAGACGACCGCAAGTTTTGGCTTTCCGGAGCCAACATTCTACCCAAAGATAACGACGACGACACTTGCAAACATGTGGTAGTTCCCTTTTGGTTGGTGCAGCACAGCCATCAGGAAGAGGATTGCAATGTGAAGCTTGTTTGGATTGCGGGAACAGAGAAGAGCATCAAGATTCCGGTTTTTAAGAACACCAAGAAGATCCCGGAAGGCAGCCCCATTGTGGCTTTCAGATCTAAAACGGTGCAGGTGGCTCCCTTGGAGGAAGTGGAGGACGACCACAAGACTTCGGCGCAGAAAAGAGCATCGGCGAGCTCAGGTGGCTCCAGCAAGAAGGCTCAGAAGAAGTGATGTTTCGGCATCCGTATGCAGTCCAGTGTGCTGCTATACCAGCAGCAGCCATTGCTTGAGCTTGCAGTATCTGAAAGATTCCATTGTATGTATATGTGAGGTCTGTTTCTAATGCATTGCGGAGAAGGATATGTACAATTGTTGCAGGTTGCAAGCATCCGAGGGGCATGGTTTTTATAGAGCGACCATTCATAGAGTGTTCTGTGCAGCTGCATGGTGCGAGGATCCCTCAGGTGTGCGAGCTTGTGCTTTGCGGATGGAAATGCAGTGCAGCTTTATATGCTTCTGTATGCAAGTGCAGGATGCATCGCCCGTGATGAAGTGCAGGTGCATTGTTGAAGTTGCTGCTTGCATGGATGTGTTGTTTTCGCCTAGGCAGGGCATGTGTGCTCGCCGGCAGAAAACAGCTCCAGCCTCGCATCAAACCATTTCCCCCGTGCATCGCATCATCATGGCTTGCTTCGAGATTGTGACGAAACAGGTTGTCGTGCTGGGTGACCGAAGCTGGATGCCAACCCAAAAGAGTGTCGACGACCGGGTCTTCTGTGCTGTCTCGAAATGGTCCCCGCAGCTTGTGAAAATGATCACAGGCAAACGACTGGACTTGCGGTCCGGCCAAGGGGAATCATCGGGGTCGCTGAACATAAAGCTCTTTGACGATTTGATCGAGAAGAGGCAGGCTGCTTGCGACAAGCTGCTGGAAGAGGCCCTGAGGGACGATGAAGCCGACGACGAGCCCAAGAAGAAGAAAAGCAAGAAGGATAAGGTGAAGGCTTTGGCCAAGCACGTGCACCTGTTGCCGGCGATCGTCGACATTACGATCGATGGCTTTCAGCTGTCGATCCTCAGCGAGGGCCTGTCTACCGGGAGCATCTTCGTGGAGATGCTCTCCGAAAATTTCAATTGGCTCATGGAGCAGGCGAATCAACAAATGCCTGTCGATCGGAAGAAAAGAAGGCACAGCTCCCGGGACAAGACCGATGCCAGCGAGGATTCCGACAAGGAGGCCAAGGTTCCAGCGGCGAAAGCCAAGGGCAAGGCCAAGGCAAAAGCTAAGAGCACGGCCCTGAAGAGCATCCTGAATGGCTCCCCGGCCAAGAACCCGGCCCCGAAGGGCATCGTTGGCTCCCCGGCCAAGGCCAAGAAGTGATTCTGCATGCAGTCTCGCATGTATCTTCCGTGCATCCATGCAATGTGTATACTTGATGTATAGTATGTATCAACACACCGTGAAAAAAAATATATATATATATATATACATATGTATATATTACTGTCAATGATGCAAACTCACAACGGCTCCACACTTTGATTGCCCGATGCTGTCTTTGGACAGACGACATCGACCGAAGCTCTCTGAACATTGGTGTCGTGTTTCTGCATGCACATTTGCCCTTGTTGCAGTGGGTGCCACGTCTGCGCCATGCTTGCTTTTTCAGCTCTTTTGGCTTGTGAAGCTGCCGTGGTTTTTGGGAGTGATGATGTCCTTTAGCTTCTTGTCGCGAAGCCTTCCCTCCGCTGTGGAGGTGGGGCCCCTGTACAACCACATGCACACACATGCCACCGCCCCAAAAATAACAGGCCGATGTGGTGGAGCGGCTGCAGCTCCACATGGACTTCTCGAAGTCCGGGAGGGGGAAATACAAGAATGATGAAGGCCGGTGCCCCCATGCAAGTGATATGGATATATAGCCTTTCATTTGGTTGCAATTGTTTTGCAGGCACCACGATTTCCTGGTCGGCCAAGATGGGGTGGAAGATCCTGTCTGTTGGAGGCTGCAGTTATATATAGTGTCTGCATGGAATCAAGTGAATTGGCTCGTGCACTCGTGCAGGTGACATGTACTTCAAGCACCCAGACGTGCAGGCCATGAACGTGCCTGCCAGCCCTGGTCCTAGGTGTTTTCTTAATTTGGGTAGAAGAAAACCGTTGTCGCCTAAGGCGGGTGGCTCTACTGGAACGACGATGTGGGAGACTTTAAAGCTTCTGTGATATGCCTGGCAGGCCGGGTATTTGAAGCTCAAGGAGTCCATATGTATATATCCATGTAGTTGCAGCATGCAGGCCACGAGGATTCGGACACCGTGGAGGTGGACGTCGAGGATCCACCGGCCGAGCCCAGCATGCCCGACATGTCATTGCAACTGCTTTTGCATGCTGCTCCATCGTACATATCTAGTGTGCCTGCTCGCCAGTTGTGCTGAAGCCGGCGAACAGCAAGAAGCAGCGCCCAGCGGAGCCGAAGGCGGAATTTCTTCGTAAGGCGATATAATGTACTTCTTGTTTGATTGCAGGAGCCGCCTCCGAAGAGGTACATGGACCCCGTGCCAAAGACCAAGGACAGCAAGCATATAGCTGTTCACTGTGTATATAATGCATGCTGCATCTGTGGCAGGCTTTGCCCGCGAACTGGGACGAAGGACTTCTTGTGGTTGTCTGGAGCCAGGCTTCTTTGCAAGTGTTTGTTGTCTGGATTGAGGAGATCTGATGCCGGACTCGAAGGGCAAAGGGCACTACGTGAAGCCCAAGGCTTTTTCTTTGGGTCTGGCATGCACGACTGCACTTGTCTCTATACTGATGCAGTCTTCTTGGGCAGGTCGCTTTCATCGACGAGCACGGCCAGGCTTGCCTTGGTCTTTGTGATGGTGCTTCAGGTTTGCCTCTGCTTGCTGCTGGCCCCGTTGCAGGAGTGGGCGGCGGGCATGGGGAGAAAGAGGGCCCGGACACGTGGTGGCCAAGGTGTCCGGGCCACAAAGGCCCAAGGGGCACTCGAGGAATCGAGAAGCCACATGGAGGACCCTTGCTGCTTGCCAATCCACGAGAACAGCAAAGCTGAAGACACCGCGAGCCCCGACATGCAGGACTTGCGGGCCTCCCTCCACACCATGGGGGTCATGGCCGAGACGATAAACCTGCAAGCCCAGCGAGTCCGTTGCCTGTGCTGTGACCGAGGAGCCTTTCTGTCCTGATGGTGTTGAAACTTATAATGCCTGGCAGGATCCCATAGTTCCTGCCTGGCACCCCTGGTTTGTGGCCTCGAGACCAGGGGAGCCGCTAATAGTTGGAAGCTCAGACCGCCTGTGTTGCTCTATATACGGCCTGGCCTGCTTGCTTGGATCCCAAGGTCCTGCATGCTGTGAGCAGCGAAGGACCTGAAATTGGGGGCATTTTCCGGCTCGCCGCTTCGGGCACAGAGGGTCAGGGCTACCAGTCCCGATGGCCGGGGTTTATGCATGCATAAAGCCCCTTAAGCAAAATAGACCGGAACTTTATGCATGCATATGGCTGGGTTCAGTTTCCTAGGGCGGGGCTTATGCATGCATAAACCTCGGCAGGGCCAAGGGCACAAACCTTTATGCATACATAAAGGTTTCGGGTTTTTGGGGTCAGGCCCCTTATGCATGCATAAAGGGTTGCTTTCCCAGTGCCCTCGTGGTTCCCTGTCCTCTGGCCTCTCTAGGCAATAAGTAGGGAAACTATATAGGTAAGAAATAGCTTTGGGCTGCAGAAGACGAATCGGCGAGGGGGCTATATCCCCCTGTACAGCCGAGGCTTTGGGCTACCGGGGCCTCGTCCTGTGTCTGTTTCACGACCACAGACCATATGGGCCAGTTTGAAGAAAAACCGCCCATCCTCCGAGTGTGCACCGTTTGGTCAGGCCCATGAGGCACACAGACCCCCATGGCAACATGTGTGTGTGTGTGTGTGTGTGTGTTTGTGTCTGCGACAAAGAGCAACAAACGAGGAGAGGGAGAGAGGGAGACAGAGACAGAGACAGAGAACGAGTGAGCGAGGGAAGGTACAAGGGGGTTGGAGGGAGGGGGGGTTGGCTGTGAAGGAAGAGACTGCTACATAGCAAAGTGGCTGCATGGATTTCACTGAAGTACATATACATACACAGTTTTACACACTCTGCATATATACCTATTACATGTGAGATGTGTATCTACCCCACACACACATACATATATATATATATATATATATATGTATATATACACGATATGTATATATATATATATATACATATACAGATACCAAAACATATCGTTCATATATTCTTATATACACATATATATATATATACATACATATATGTGTATATATATTTATGTGTATATGAAATGGACTGAATCTCTGAACTTACATACACATATATTACACACTTGCATGCCTGCAGGTGTCGGTATACTGTAGTAACATGGCTGTGCTCTTGAGGGTGTCTACGGGTTCTGCTGGCGAGCTCAGAGCCCTGCCTGCGAAACCGAGACCCCTTTGGTGAAGAAGTCTTCCGGTCTGTGACTGCATGCAATGTGAAAGACGTCTCCAGTGGCAGGCTGCATGCTTGTGTGTTGCAAAGCACATGCACTCCATCATCTGCCTGCTGCCCGCTGCTGCTCTATAGACAGGTGTTCGCAAGCAGGGCTACAGCAGCTCGCTTTGTGCAGAGCATCTGTGCTATATCCGGCCGTGCCATGGCAGCTGCTTTCCTTCGACAGCTGAACCAGCTCCTCCAGACCCAGCAGCCCATCATGGGAGATCAATGGACTTCTCTCTTGGCTGCTCAGAGCGAGGTCGCCATCAGAACGATTCGTCAAAGCCACATCACAGTCGAGGAGGGTGCAGAGATCTGCAGCTTGGTGCAGCAGGGCCTTTGGTCACACGAGCAGAAGCAGGCCCTGGGTGCAGCCGTCTCCCAGACCTTGGCAGGCAGCACTCCAGCAAATGCCAAGGCCAAGAAGAAGAACCAGGAAATTCTCAACTTCTGGGGTTTCTTGGGCGCCGAGGACCGGAGAGTTTTGTCCAGCGACGACACTCTCGTCATGAGGCTGACTCACACTGCTCAGATAATGGCTCGACTGGAGATGTTCTGGCCATCAGAACAGTCTGTGGGACACATCATCAAGACCCTGCAGAGTTGCAACAATACTGGCTTGCAGAGCCCCGACGAGTTCCATTCGGCTGTCGTGTGCCTCAAGAAGAAGGTGAAGACCATGCTCAAAGATGCTTCCTGTGGCGAGTTCGTCGCCAAGTACACTCGGCCTGAGGATCTTCCACCACACACCCGAGATCGCTTCGCAGATGCCTTGGGAGGTGAGCTGCCTGGAACAATGGTGCTGGCCCGTGATGCTCTTCGTGGCAGTAACAAAAGCCTCTCTTTCCACAAGAGCAACACTGCCATGGTGCTGGGTGGTCCAGCAGCAGGCCCGGCAATGCACATGCCCCACACCATGCAGGGTATGATGCAGTTCTGGGGCAGCATGGCAGCTAACATGTTCAACCAGCAGCAGCAATTGGCGAAGAAGAACGATGGATTGCCTGGGTTGAAAATCTTCGGCGACCCAGCTGCTGCCGCCTCGTCTGGGACGATGGCCTCCTCGCCTGCTCAACAGCAGGCCTTGCAGCTTCCTGCAGTTACCAATGAACCGGCACAGGGCAGCGGAACAAAGCAGGCCGAGCAACAGGGAGTGCTGGCCAGCAAGGATCCTGTCAGTGCTGCACAACATGCAGATGAAATGCTTCAAGCTTGGAAGGGCGAGAACAAAGGGTTCGACAGCACCGTCGAGGCCGAGGCCAAGGAAAACGAGGCGAAGCACAAGGCAAATAAGAAGCCCAAGGCTGCAGCCAAGGCCAAGGGTAAAGCCAAGGCCAAGGCTAAGGCGAAGGCCAAGTGCACGGCCATGAAGTCCCAGCCCAAAGCAAAGTCGCAGCCCAAGGCGAAGGCCAAGGCTGCTTGCAAGGCGAAGGCGAAGTCGCAGCCGAAGAAGGTCCAGAAGGCTTTGCAGAAGTTCACTCGAGAAGAGGTCCGATGCATGACTTTGTCGGCTCGCATCAAGCTGCGACCCAATGGGTGTGCCAAGTGCCGGGAAAAGCCCGGCTGCACACCGTCGTGCTTTGGCCCGTGATTGCATCAACAGCTGCTGAAAGCATGCACAGCTGGAGTCCTATATAGGGTGAGAGTTTGGAGGCTACAGGCAGAGTGTATACATCTTAAGTCTATATGCATGTTGACGTGTTTTGGTGTCTTCCAGCATCAGCAAAGTTTTGTTCGCGAGCCTCCACGAAGCATGCACCTTATTATTCATCTTTCACAAAGGCTGTGTGTACATTAAAGGCATTGTACCTCGGGAGGTATAATGTTGGGAGCATCGCTTGCCACGGAGGGAAAGACCGAAGCGATCCGGTATGTGTGCTTGCTCACGAGTGTTTGGTAATGTTTTGCATGCTTGCTGCATTCATGACATTCCATGTGCATTGCAGCAAGCAGGCTCGCAGCTGCCAACTCGCCTGCATAGCGGGCAGAAACTTTTGTCCCACCCACCTCTTCCCTTTTTCTGGGTGCGAGTGCTGGCGTTTGCACTCTTACACTGCTTTCGCATTGCTTGCATTTGCATTTGTTCTTTTAGGAGGGTGCGAATGTGGACCCTTCTTCGAGAGCTATGTTGAAGCTTTCGAGTTGTACATGTATATATTATATATGGCTTTGCGATTTATTAAGATGTGTCTCAGGATCACGTTTGGTGTTAGGTTAGGTTTGGTGTGGTATATACTATATATATATAACTGTATATACATGTATATATATGTGTACAAATCAATACTCGGATGCTATATATCTATAGCTTTCGGGTTTCTGTGTATACATATATATATATATATCAAATATTTAGTTTCGGGTTTATGGTTAAAGGTTGTCTTGGCCTTGCACTGGAGTTTCCCGGACTGCTCGCAGTGGGGTTGCACCGTTGCAGCAATATGCTTGGAAACCTGCAGGAACAAAGAGCATGCATATATACATGTAAACAAAACATATCTCTGTATATATATATATATATAGATATATAAGGTACGTACACAGTGCCTGCATGCTCCCATCCACTTTTCCTATATATAGTATACCTTTTATACAGATATACATATATATATATGTATGAATCTGCAGTCAAAGTAGTGGGTCGCTCGGCAGGGCCAAGAGCTCGCCAGCAGACCCCATGGCTTCCGCCGGGAGCTCCTCGCTCTCCTGCTTGGGAAGGAAATCATATGTATCCCAGCGAGGTCTCAGTCAGGTCTTGCAGGAACTCAAAGAGCTGCCCGAGTTGCCATCTGGGACGAGTCGCCGAACACTGAAGCGGGCCCGGGATGAGAAGACTCGGAGCTACCAAACTGCTTATGGCGAGATCCTATGCGACTTCAAGTGTGTTGCCGAAACTGGTGTGGAGTTTGAATTTCCTGTCTTGAACCCAGCTGCAATGCTTGCCTGGGCGACAGAGCGATGTCGACCATTTGGCGAGTTCCTGGAGAGGGCCATGGATGCCACACCCCCCAGCATTCTTCAACCATGGGGATTGGTGTGGTATTCCGACGAGCTGGCTCCGGGCAACCAACTCAAGCACTCCAACCGGAGAAAGGTCCAGGCTGTATATTGGAGCCTGCTCCCTTTGGGACAGCATGCAATGGGTTGCGAAAATTGCTGGTTCACTCTCTGTGCCATTCGCAGCTCTCTGGTCGCAGATCTCGGCGGCATGACTGTGCTCTTCAGGCAGCTAGCAGCCTTGTTCTTTGAGAGACCTGACTTCAGAAAAGGTCTTGTGTTGCAGTGCCCTGGACAAGCACGTATGCTCTTTGCCGACTTGAAGATCATCATATCCGACGAAGCTGCAATTAAGGCTACCCTTTTCAATAAAGGAGCCAGTGGGCTCATATTCTGTGTTCAATGCCAAAACGCCGTGGACCACAAAAGCAGCATTGCTGAAAGGAGTCGGGGCAATATGGTGTCCGGCCTGGAAACCGACATGAGTTGCTTTCGGATGCACACACCCGAGTCTATACGAGACACCATGGACTTCTTGCGAAGGCAAGAGACGGTCCTCAACAAAGACAGATTCCTGCAACTCCAAACAGCAATGGGGTTCAATTTCAAAGAGGGTGGATTGCTGGCACATGCAGCATACGGGCCTCCGGTCATCGAGTGTGTGATGTTCGATTACTTCCATATCTATTTGGTCAATGGCATCTTCAATGTTCTGACGGGGTTTTTTCTTGGAGAGCTTCACAACCATGGCTGGAAGCACAATGACATTGATCGCTTCGCAAATGGTTTTACCTGGCCTTCTCGTTTGCGAGGTGCTGCTGCAAAGGATATCTTGCAGAAGCGAAAGCCAAGCGAAACCTTGAAGTGTGGAGCCAGCGAGGCTCTGAACTTTATGCAGCTGCTGCGACTCTATGTGCTAGTCTTTGTGCTGCCAAATTGCAGCAGAGATATCCGGGACTCTTGCGAGGTTTGGTTGGCTTTGTGCAAGGTGATTGATGCTTTGCAAGCGATCAATGCCAAACCTTCAGCATTTACCCCCCTGGAGTTGCAGCAGCTCATCAAAAGGCATCTCGATCTGGCGAAAAGTCGGTATGGAGATGAGTGGTGGGTGCCAAAGTGTCACTTGGCAGGCCATTTGGCGCTGCAACTGGCCAAGCATCAGGTCCTCCTCAGCTGCTTTGTGCACGAAAGAAAACATAAAATCATCAAAAAAATTTCGAATGAAATTTTGGATACAAGCAGAACCTTTGAGAGGAGCTTCCTACAAGATGTACTCCATGGTCACATGGAAAGTCTGGCAGAGGGTGTATACCTCCCAGGCCAAGGAGTTCGCTTGGTCGACCCTGTGAGACCAGCTCCTGCCAGATTGCAAACAGAGATACACAACACGATCCGGGTCCAGGGTGAAGTCTTCACAGCCAGGCAGGCAGTGCATGGAGGAAACTTCACCGTGGCTGTCGGCGACTTGGCCTTGATGGATCTGGATGGGGTCACTGCCGTAGGCAAAGTGGCTTATCATGTAATGTGCGAGAAAGTTGTATGGTCGCACATTACCTTCTGGACACATGTCCATGGCTGTATGTATGAAGTCTCCGACGATTGTGGCCTCGTGCAAACCCGACTGATCCGGGCCACATGCCCTTACAGCATTTCGGGCAATGCTGCCATTGTCGCAGTCCCGCAGGTGTAAAAAAGAGAACTGCATGCGAGTTTTAAAGCCCTGCATTGCGTCTCTGAGCAGCATGCTTCATGCAACTTAGATCACTTAGCTCACTTATCTTTTTCATATAAATACACTTAGCTAACCAAGTTAACTTCAACATAGCTAAGTTCAATAACTACACTTACACATCTCATATAAGTCATTTGCTAACTGTGCCAAACAATTAACAACCTGCATATACAATTACTAACACCCCCGCCCCTTCAAGTATGCCATTGCCGCTCGCCAAGAGGCCGCGGGCGATCGAGCCGAGGCCTGAAGATCCGCAGGCATCGCTCAAAACCCGTGAGCTCGGCGACGCCCGAAAGTGGGGCATGAGGCTGAAAGCGATCGTGGAGAGGTGCGGCGAGCACGCCGCGATCGCGGGCAACCCGAAGCCGGGATCGCCCCTGTCCCAGGATGAGATGAATGCATTGAGGCTGATCGTCTTCGAGAGTGGCGGTTTCCGCACTATCCAGCAGTGCGTTCGTCACTGGGAGAGGATTGAGACTTGGGCGAGGTCGCAGAACCTAGCGGTGATCCCGCTGACTACCGACGTGCTCGTCAAGTACCTCTTAGATCTCTCCGATCGAGGTTGCGGCCCCACCGTGATACCTTCGGTACGTGGGGCGGTCAAATGGATCTGCAAGCGGATCGGCTTGACGTTGCCCGACCTCCTCGATCCCCGGATCATGGCCTTGCAGAAGAAGGTCTATGGCGATCGCGGGAAAGAGACGAGGGAAGCGGTTCCCATCCCTCTGATCTTGGTGGCGGCGCTCGAGCGGTTCGTGTGCGCTCGTTTTAAGTCGAGCCAATTCCCCATGGCGTTCTTCGCATGGTGGGCTCTCGTGATGATCTACTCGTCCCTCAGGTTCGACGACGCGCTCCACGTCGTGCCCGAGGCGCTCGCCCTGAAGGACGAGGCTCTCTATGGGGTGGTTTGGCAGACTAAGGTCGAGCGACAAAAGAAGGGAACGCGGTTCGCGGCGGCCAGAGTCTCCGTCTCCGGATCCGACTGGATGGAAGACGGATGGCACGCAGCTGCGTTCGAAATGGACGATCGCGACTACTTCATGAAAGAGCTCGAATCGGCTGAGCGATTCGCCGATCGGCCTGCCAGCTACCAACGGAGCATCCTGTGGCTGCGGTACGTGCTCACTACTGCAGCTTCGGACGATCTGAAGCGCGGGCACATCTCGCCCGAGCGGCTCAAGGAGCTCCTGAAGATCGTGCCGGAGATCACCTGGCACTCCTGCCGGGTCACGCTGCTCTCGGCGGCGGTCCAGGCGCAGGAGCCCGATAAAGAGATCGGGCTCCAAGCGAACTGGAAGGATCCAAGCCAGCTGGTCCTGAAGTACGCTCGGAGCCGCAAAGAGATCTCGATCGAGATGGTCAAGCGGCTCACGAAGAGGATAGCATCCGACTGGAAATCTCCACCGGAGTTCGAGGCCGACGATACCAATCTGGTCGACTTCGGTGATCTCGCTCTGACCTATGTCACCAAGGCTAGATCGGCCGCGGGGTCCTCAAGGGATCTGAGTCTTAAATATCATGCCATGTATATAGATGGTACGGGCACGGAGCGAACGCTCTGCGGCCGGTACGCGATCACCGAGTGCGAGGATCTCGGCGAGATTCCGCCGAGTACTCAGATGTGCTCGTTGTGTTCCGGTAAGATCTTTACGGAGCCGTGAACACAGCTGTTCGCAGTCACGATGGCCACTCGAGCTGAGCCTCTCCCTGACCGTAGCTTTTCTTTTCAGACAGCTCGTTAGGCAGCCATGGTCGATCGCACCGCATACGCGAATGAGGCGGCGACCCCGAAGCTGAACCTGCGCCAGATCTTCGGGAGACAGGGGCTAGATCCAGCCCTCTGCAGGCTCTCGGCCGACAAAGGTCTCCTCACAGTCGAGATGTTCGCAATGCTGGGGCAGGATCTCACCTCGGCAAAGGCGACAATCCGTCGGCTGTGGCAAGATGACTTGACCCCGCTCATGCGGCAGCACAGGAGCTCTCCGTGATGTCCTTGGCGGCGGTGTGGCAAGCTGCTCAAGCGCTACAAACGCAATACGCCTCTCGGCGAGCTCGTATGGAGGAAGACCCGAACAAGATCCCGGAGCTCTCCCAGGAGGACCACGCGGAGTTTCGCGATCGCTTCGTGAGGGTCCACCCCGACGTCATCCTGATCGACGCCAAAGAGCCGCATAAGAAGTTCGTCGAACGGCTGTCCCGTGATTTCCTGATCCATGGGATCGTTCCGTTCTACGAGCCGGCCGAGATCAGGACCCGATCGGATGTGATAGTGGTCAAGTCTGGACTTTCTCGGAACGCCGAAGATCTCCTGTCCATCTCTAAGGCTGATCAACCCGAGCCGGTCACCGATGTCACGACTCTGTTCAACCGTCTGCATGCTTTCTTCATGGCGCTCGAATACCTCAACATTTGCGCGTTCTCACGCACCGAGGGCCCGCTGAAGTACTTGCAGGAATTGGAGCAGTTCCGCTCGGAATGTCCCGGCTTGCCATTCCTCATGGCGGCGGACCGAGCTATCCGGAAGAAGATCTTTCGCCTGCTGTCTGAACAGAGAGCGACGTACATCTCGTTCTCGCAGGCCCTGGTCGAGGTGCTCACCAACCACAAATATTTGTGGAACGATGCTCGCACTTCAGCGACTCTCTCGAAGATGGAACAGAACCGCCAGCAGCTCGCGAATAACCCTGATCAGGTCAAAGAGGATGAAGTTCCTCCTCCTCCCCACACCCCGTTCAAAAGGCCTCGGGGCGGAGGGAAGAAGAAAAAGCGACTGCAGACTCCTTCGAAGGACGATCCGCCGAAGAAGGTCGTTAAGGAAGATCCCAACAAGAAGCTCAAGCGGGACAATCGGATCCCAGAGAAGGAGTGGAAGCTCATCGCCGATGCGGCCAAGAAGGTGCAGGGCGCTCGCCGGTGCCACTACTTCAACTCCTCGCTCGGTTGCGTGTCCGGCGACAACTGTCGTTTCAAGCACCTGTGCATGGTCTGTGGGGAGCCGCATGCCATGATCAGCAACCACTGATCGGTTCCCAGCGAATCTGATAGTGCTCCTCACCTTACCTTGTCCGGCGCGCGTGGGGGCTGTGATCTGGAATCCCGCGCACAAGATCTCCTGAGAAAGCGAGCTCCGCTTCTGCGTGAGGAGATCCTCGACTTGGCTACAGAGCTCCCTGTTCAGGGTCAGCGTAAGGCTGCCGACGAACGAGGCGGGGCTTTCTTCGCGGGAGCCTATCGCCACGGAGGCATTACAAGACTGCGATCGTCCTGTCACTCATGGCCGTGGTCGATCAAGGCGATCACCACGTACATCGCTCAACAGGCTCCGGAGGCGCTCTTCACGTCGTTCGCCGTCCTCTACGATCAGGAGGCCGAACCTCACCGTGACTCGGGCAATGAGCCGATCCCGAACATTGTCTTCAAGCTCGGGTCGTTTGAAGGAGGCGGGCTCTGGATCGAAGACCCGCTCGGGCCCGATGTAAGAGAAATCGAGGGACGCTCCATCCCCGGTTTCCTCATCGACTTCGTCGACAATAAGATCCTCTTCAATGCTAAGGAAGCTCTGCACGCGACCCTGCCCTGGATCGGCACTCGGGTGGTCCTCGCCTTGTACTCGGTGCAGGGGGTCGATCGGATCCCTGCCGACGAGTTCGAACAACTCCTTTAGTTGGGCTTCCAGCCGGCGCCGGTGAACACAGGTGATCACGTGGATCGGTCCTGGCAAACTCTCACTTTTGCGCTCGAGACCCCGGACTCCGATCGGAAGCGGCCCCATGGCGCCCCGGTCAAAGCCGCGGAACATCGCCAACGATCGGCCGGCAAGAAGGCCGTCGCCGCGGGTTACCAGATGAAGAAGTCTGTCGTGGCTCCGCTGATCGGCACGGAGATGCACCCGGGTGAAGCGATCGCTTTCGCCTTGGAAGCTACGCACCCGTTAACAAAGGACGCGGATATCGACCCAGACCTCCTTGATGTTCTGGAGCAAATTGTTCGTGATCCTGCTCAAGTGCGCGATCGTCGAGCCTCTCTTCTGCAGCATTGGGAACAGCGAGCTCAAGATTTGCTCCCGTCCTCTGACTCCTTGCTCAAGCAGATACCAGATCGGCATCTGCGCCGTCTTCTTCGCGGCGGCCCAGACGGTCGTCCACTGGAAATGGGTCAGTTTTTCCACGTCGCCCTTTGGCGGGAGCTCATGAATGAGGCCAAATGCAGTGACACTGACCTGGTAGATCAGATCATGGCGGGCATGCCGATCGTCGGCGATATTGCCTCCTCCCACCGATGGAAGCCCGATCGCAAACCTCATGCGGAGCATCTCTCGGTTGATGCCCTTCGCTCGAGGGCCTGGGAATTTCGATCGAAGGTGTTAGGCGCGATTCGGAAATCTCCGATCACCGAGCACTCTCCCAAGGTCTGGGAAGGGACCATGGAAGATGTTCGAGAAGGGTCGGCGATCGGTCCCTTCTTCGACGAGGCCGAAGTCTCGGAGTTCGTCGGCGATGATCATTGGATCCCTACTCAACGCTTTGAAGTGGTTCAAAAGAACAAAGTCAGGGGAGTTGACAGTGCTACCTCAAATGGGATCAACATGGCGACGATCGTCACCGAGAAACTCGAACTCCCCTCGACGGACGCGAACGTGGCGGTGATCAAGTGGCTGCGCTCGCGGCTGCCGAAGTCCCCGCTACGTGGTTGGGTCCTGGACGAGCGGCGAGCCTATCGGCAGGTGCCGATCTCTCCGGCCCATCGCAAGTGGAGTGTGGTCGCTCTGAAGGATCCGGCCACGGGAAAGGTGGCGTTCTTCGTGATGGTCGGCCACTCCTTCGGCTTGGTCTCGGCCGTCTATAACTACAACCGCCGCTCGGCTGCGATTACCGACATTCTAAGGCGCGTGTTCATCGTGGCCGGCTTCAACTTCTATGACGACAAGTACGGCTTCGAGCCGGAGGCCACGGCAGATAGTGCGTTCGCGCTGGCCGAGAAAGGTCCATTGGTGGCTCGGGGCCCGGTTCGATCAGCAGAAGCTCCAGCTCTGCTCGGATCCCACGATCCTGGGCGTGACCTATGACCTCGATCAGTACTTGCTCAAGATCAAGAAGTCCAGGAAGCAGGAGCTCTTCGATGAGATCTCGTCGATCCTGGAACACGAAGAGATGTCTCCCGGCCAAGCCGGGAAGCTCAGAGGAAAGCTGATGTTCGGCGCTTCGCAGCTCTGGGGGAAGATCGGCCGAGCCTTCCTGAGATCTCTGTCGGAGAGGCAATACTCCCGGAAGACGGTCAGTACGAGCCTATCGCCTGCTCTCCTCTACTCCCTCTACAAGTGGCGGACGCTCGTGATGCATGGGCCTCCGAGGCCTATCCCCAGTTCGGGGCCGCGGAAGTCCGACGTGGTGATCTTCACGGATGGATCGGCGCCGAGCTCGAACCCCAAGGATCCCTCTTCTGAGATGATTGGAGGAGTGATGTTCACTAGGGACGATCAGCCTAGGCAATTCGCCTCGGGGGTGTCACGGCAGATCATGTCGAGGTGGTTCCCCCGGAAAACCCAAATTTGCATGATCGAACTTTTGGCCGCGGTCGCTGCGATACAGACTTTCAGGGAAGAGATCCGTGGAAAGCTGGTCCTCCTCTTTATCGATTCCGAGCCTGTAGAGGCAGCTTTGATCAAAGGCTACTCTGCAAAAGAGGACGTCTGCGAGCTCGTAGGAATTTTCTGGGAGCTTGTTCTGGAGCTTAGGTGCTCTGTTTATATCGATCGGGTACCGACCGATTCGAACCCGGCGGATAATCCCTCTCGTGGTGATGTCGCTACAGGTCTGATGTGTGGTTGGATCACTGTCCTCTCGGACTTTCCGAAAGGAGTTTGAGGGCCTGGGAATATCGCTTGTCTGATGTGTCCGATCGGATGATGTTGCGGTCTGTGGCGAATGCCATGGCGCACCCCTCGGCGATCGGGGGTCCGATCGGACTTGTGAAGATCAAGTGAAATTTTGATGATCCGACTGTGGCCGACTCCCACGTTGCGGTCGCAGGAAAAAGGTGCGATCGCCGATAGTCTGTTCAGTGAGGGTATCGAACGTCTGCGATCGTAGTAACTGGTCTCCTAATTATCGGTCTGGTGGGTAGGAATTAGGAGATCAGTTTCGCGATCGTTGGAACAGACTTGATCTATTTTCTCCGTGGCCATTTTGGCGATAGCCGATCGGGCCATACCGAAAAATCCCACCCTCTCCACCCTATCTGTTCTTTTCGGTATGCGGGATCCTCGCAACGACGTTGGCCTTCAAGCGCTCGCTTTCGGCGACACAGATCAGCTCTGCCGTCCCTGCGTGGATTGCGGCCTGTTCACCGGCTGCTTCTGCGACGGGGACGGCCAAGACGAATGTTACGCAGCCGTTCGGGTCCCCCGCGAAGAGTGGGCTCCCAACCAGCGCACTCCTTTGTGCACGGCTTGCGATCGTCGCCTGGATATGTGTCATTTCTGCCGAAAGACCCCCTGGGTCACGCCGCCGGCTCATCGTGATCGCGATCGTCACCAGCCGGCCGGCTACGATCACGGGGCAGATCCTCCCCTCAACTGGGATCAAGTGATGGGCGTGCCCTCTGTTCAGCGGCCGGTGCCCAAAGCGCCCCCGGCCAAAGCTCATCGCAACAGAGGCATGGATCAGCCGGTCTACTATGTGGATCCCAAGGCTGGTCCTCCACGCCCATAGTTCCAGGGCAGCCCCCCAGATCGCTCGACGCCGTGCCCGCTGACGTTCACATCAGCGGACCGGCTCACTATGTCATTCCGGGGCAGCCCCCACGGCGGCTGGATCAGCTCCCGCCCGGTACGCAGCTCCCTCCCGGCACCGAGATCATGGTGCCTACGAGGAGCTCGAGTCCGCCGCCCAAAGCGCCGCCGACTCCCGCCCAGATCGCGGCGTACCAGGCTTCTCGCGCTACTCCCGCTCGGACGAAAGCCAAAGCTACTCCTGATGCAGCTTTTCGTGCTGTCGAGCGGCAGTTGATCGACTTGCTCGGCGCGGCCCCCCTCGACGACGATCCGATCGAGGAGCCGTCACCGGAGCCCGATGATCCGATCGGACTTTTAATTTTGTTCGCGGGGAATATCGCTTGTCTGATGTGTCCGATCGGATGATGTTGCGGTCTGTGGCGAATGCCATGGCGCACCCCTCGGCGATCGGGGGTCCGATCGGACTTGTGAAGATCAAGTGAAATTTTGATGATCCGACTGTGGCCGACTCCCACGTTGCGGTCGCAGGAAAAAGGTGCGATCGCCGATAGTCTGTTCAGTGAGGGTATCGAACGTCTGCGATCGTAGTAACTGACATATATATATATATATATCATCCCGGAATATTCCGACGCTTTTCTGTCTTTTATGCACCGTCATTTTTCCGAAAACTTCTGTCATTCATGATTTAGTCATTCCCGGATTTTTCCGTCTTTGATGTTCCGTCATTTCGGAAAATTTCCGTCATTGATATTTCATCACTAGTTCATCATTTCCGGATAATTCCGCCGTTTTTCAATCTTGTATGTTCCTTCCCGGATTATTCCATCGTTCTTCAGTCTTTTATGTTCATTTCCTGGAATTTCCATCATTCATGCTTCATCATTATTTCATCGTTTCTTGATTATTACCGTGTCTTTGCCGGGTGTTATGTTCCGTCATTTCCGGAAATTGCAGTCATTCATATTCAGTTTGATCATGATTTCCATCATGTCCGGAAATTTCCGTCATTCATAGGTCGTTTTTTACGTGGTTTATGTTCCGTCATTTCCTGCAGTTTCCGTCATTCATATTTCATCAACATGCTCATTGTTTCCGGATCATGTTATGGCTTATTCCGTCCGTTATGTTCTCTCATTGCCGGCAGTTTTCGTCATGCATATTTCACCATTTTTTCACCACTTCCGCTCTACATGTTCCGTGGTCTGTCCGTCTTGTATGTTCCATTTCCGTCATTCATATTTGATCATTATTTCTACGTTTCCTGATTATTTCGTCGTTTTTCCCTTTTTTATGTTCCGTCACTTCCTGAAATTCCCGTCATTCATGTTTGATCATTATTTTCATCATTTCTGGATCATTCTGTCGTTTTGCTGTTTTTTTGTTCCGCCATTTCCGGAAGTTCCCGTCCTTCATATTTCATCATTATTTCATCACTTCCCGAATTATTCCGTTGTTTTCCCGGCTGTTATGGTCCGTGATTTCCGGAAACTTCGGTCATTCATGTTTCATCATTTCCGGATTATTCCGTCGTTTGTCCGTCTTTTATGTTCTGTCATTTCCGGAAATTTCTGTTATTCAGATTCATATTTCATCATTTTCGCGCAGCAAATTTGATCTAGGCCTGTTTTCTTTAGAGGTTGAAACCCAATGTGCTGTTGGGAATTTCTGCATTCATATTCCATAATTTCCGGATTGTTCCGTCGTCTTCCCGGTTTGGCGGTCTGCAGCCAATTTGATCCAGGTCTCTTTGCTTTAGAGACTGAAACCCAATAATATGTGCTGTTGGGAAATTTCCGTCATTCATCATGCATCTTTCTTCATCATTTCCAAATTATTCCGTTGATTTTCTTTCTTCTTTTATTTTCCTTCATGTCCCGAAATTTCCGTCATTCATGTTTCATCATGATTTCATCATTTCCGGATTACTCCGTCGTTGTTCCATCTTGTATGTTCCGTCAGTTACGGAAATTTCCGTCATTCATAAGCTCATAAGTCATATTATAGTCATATTCCATCATTTCCGGATTATTCTGTCGTCGTGCCGTCCGTAGCAACTTTGATCCAGGCCTCCCGTCCTTCGTATTTCCATCATTTCCGGATTATTCCGTCGCCGTGCCGTCCGTAGCAGCTTTGATCCAGACCTCCCGTCCTTTACATTCCATCATTTTCGGATTACTCCGTTGTCGTGCCGTCCGTAGCAACTTTGATACAGCCTCCCGCCTTCATATTCCATCATTTTCGGATTACTCCGTCGTCGTAGCAACTTTGATCCAGGCCTTTTTTTTTTTGGAGACTGAAACCCAACAGTATGTGCTGTTGGGAATGACACGGGTTCCCAGGCACGTAGCCATCGCATCCAGCTACACGCCTTGTGAAATTGTGGAGGTTAAGTTCGGTTGAAGCTTTGAGTCTGAGCAACGCTCGGTGAGCAGATCCATCCTGCCTTTTATATGGACGGAATCCTTAAAGGAATCGGTCCATGGAAGGGTCTCAGGATGTACTGCCGATTCAGCTTATTCTGCACCCTTGCATGAACATAACTGCACTGCAGCCCTTGCGGTGGTTCAAGCAACGGGTGCGATAGACCGGGGTAAAGGGGTAGCTTTTTCAAGGCAGCACCAGGTCCAGCGTTTACGAACCAATTCCACAAACAGTTTGTCGCCACCGGAAACCCCAAACCCAACCTCTCAATTTCTCTGACAGCAATCGAGGAATAGGCCAGCTGGATGCGAACTTCGCAAGCCACTCGAACAGCTTACGGCTGCGCGGGGCCATATGCAGACTGTAGTCTGCAGGTGCTTGTAAACCCTACCAAAGTCTATGGCTCAGCTCCGTTCTAGATTCGTGTGATTCCAAGAGTTAGCCAGAGGTTGGCATTTGGTAACAGCCAGCTTGCAGAGATCATTTCGTCCGTTCAGGTTTTTCGGCCTCAGCATTTCAATGGTGAGTTTCTGAAGCAAACAGTTCACGATTTACCTCGCCCGGGTCATCCCGTGCACTAGACTCTGATCATTTTGACATACGTGACGGTACGAGTGCTCACCCTCCGAAAGGGTCCTGGGTTTTGACGTGGTTTATACGTACAAAACCATAGTCATGTTATCCAAAATGGGAGCTTTACCGTGTACTATGCAGATATGTGGGATCCTTTGGCGAGTACGCCTTCTGGGTCCACCGACGGTTCTACACAGATTTAGGGTAATTAGTTACAACCATTTACGGGGTCCGGGCTTCAACCGGGAAGGCCCTGGGAAGCCCTGTGTTTCAATCCCTGGCCTATAAAGATATTCGACCCCCCGAAAATGCCAGATATTCCGTGCCACATGGGGAAGTCAAAGAGGAATCGGAATAAAACTTGTAGCACCGACAACATCGGTTTCTATGTAATTCTTAATTGTCATAAGTCTTGCGGTTTCGGTTCAGATATGGTCATCGTATTCATAGTGACCGTCAGCAGGATAGTCGCGGCAGCAAACGCCAGGAGCTTCTGGATTGTCAATGTTGGTATCCTCGCGAACCCTCACCCAAATCTTTCGATTGTCTAAATGAGTGAGCCCCAGACCAGTCGTTTGTAGCGAGCAAGCCGGCAAGACGAAACGCACTCCCGCCCAAAATGCAAGAGAAAGGCAGTAGGCGCTTAAGATTCAAGCTTGCAGCCTAAAAGCCCCAATAACCCTCAACCCCTAAGACTAGAAACCCGTAGCCCAGACCATAGCCCATAAGCCGTAAGTTGCACGGGCAATTGGGCGGCAAGAATTCGCCTGAAGCGTCTGTATCATAGTACGCTTGTTGCAAGGTCATGTAAGGGGGATAGGAATAAGTAGGAGATACAGGCCAACCTTTCATGCGGTTTATGCGGTTACTGTGATTGACCCTTGCGCGTGCCAAGCAAGATTTAGGATCCCTCTAGATTCTTTCACGGGCATAAGTCTTTTCGGGCTGTTATCCGCTACAGTAGCCCTTCTGGCTACGAGGTTTGGGGCACGAGGCATCCGGTTTAGGGTGAAGGTTTAGGGTCTTCGATCTCAATATACACGTTAATCTCACACCGGCTCACGAACGCATCGGGTTTTGAGTTTAGGTTTCCGGAAGTCGTTAGCCTGGACGGATGACCGCAGTCGGATGACCAGGAAATGCCACCCAGCACGCCTCCGATATCGTCGAATCCCAAACCCCACAACATTAATGTGTTCGTGACGGCTTCTAGAGTAAAGCTTTCAATCCGTGATCTTAGCATTTCAGGACCCGAGATTATTTCCCATCCGAGATGCTTACCACAGCCTCACTCCCCTCATGACCGAGATCTACGCCGAAGGCAAGTCTATCGTGGCACCTGGCCCAGATTTAGTTTCAGGAATCTCGGGTGTGTAAGGTCTGGGGATCAGCGTCCGCGTGGATTTGTGTGAGCTGGGTCCTTCGCCGCGAAACAGAACACCACCATCAGACGACTGGGACTCAATGACTCGGGTCCCTTGAAACCTCGAATCGTTAAACCAGTAGCTCCTGCTGCGCCCTTCCCTAGGCGACAGCGCTCGTCGGCCTTTTTTTGTTTGCGCGCAAGTATGTATAGTCGGGTTTGACCCCTCCTAGAAGGTTGTTTCCCCGTTGTCCCGGGCAGGCTTCTTCCCACTAATGTGCCGCCCAGCAGAGACGTCGTGCTCGACTCTAACAGTAACCCCTGAAAGCCAGAAAACTTCATCTTTAACCTCCCAGAAAACTTGGATTTTCAGGAAACCAGAGGCCTTGTGCAAGCGTGCAACAAACCCGCGGCAAAATCCCCGGTTCTTTTCAAAACCCCAAATGACCTTTCCTGGAAGCAGTGTGATTTGGAATGCACACACCACGCGGGTTTGTCAGACTCGGCCTGGCTAATCTTATCAGGGTTGAATATTGTGACATCTTAGTATCCCAAGCCCTGCAAGACATCTTGTCGAATCTGATTTCGCATTGAAGGATAATTTCTTTCAATGCATCCAAATTGCAAGAACTCGTAAACCGTCTTGGCGGCCCAGGGCTTGAGACGCCCGGGTTTAGAACCAAGGCATGCAACATTTCGCAACTGTTTTGGATCGCTCCCGCCCCATCTTCGGAAAAGCAGGCCCTGCATGTCGGTTGGGCCCGAAAGCCCCAACCGTAAAAGCTCTCCAGCCGTAAAGTGCAAGCCCATACATACAGATATGCATTTTTTCCTTTGGGTCCACCTTCGTCAACAAGAAACTGCTAACAGCTGGAAACCCAGACCTTGAAGGATCCACTTCAGAAGACCCAAGCTAAACGAGTATTGGGGTTTCAGAAAAGAGAGGAACCCTGTTTCGGTGTCCTAGGTACTGTAGAAGTAAGCTACTATTTAAGGTCTACATTGTCTACATTATAGGGTCGCTTATTGCGTAAAATCCCTCATATCCGGAAACATGTAGCTCCGAGGGCGCTCCGTTTGAACTAGCCGGTTGTGAGTGTCTAGAAACAATGAAAGGGACGATTGGAACGGTTGTCGAACAACACCAGAGATGTTAAGACATGTTCAAGGACGCCCGGGTAAATTCAAAAAATCAAGGCAATTGAATACGTTAACTTGTTTTCAAGCACTTTGAATTTGTTCCTCTAGCTAGCGAAAAATAATTTTTAGTGGGACCCCCTACGGGGGGATGGCACATGGAGTTTGCTACAGTTGCTACCGAGCTGCTTGGTTTGGAGCCAACCTTGGAACTCCGTTTACCCCGCCGTAAATTGACATGGCCTCGCCAGCACTCAGTGCTCATTAGATCTCACCAGTCCCTAGAAGGGCTCACACGCGCTCAGCAATAGCTGTATTGGTTCTCGCGAGCGCTCACAACCAACGACTTGCCTCGGTGTGCCCTGTCATCCTTACTAGGTCTTGGCAGGGCTGTGCAACCCTCACGAACAAACCTGGCTACTACTAAGGCTTGTCAGGCTCTACAAAGGCTTACCAGCGATTGCTAATGCTGGCAGGTCTTGCTATCCATTCACCAGCTGCTGTTGGCAAACTCTATTTGCCATCCCACCGTAGCGGGGTCCCTCATCTAGAAAGCAGAGAGCAAGGTCATGGCCTTTCAGAGCTCAACTGTCTCTGCAAGACAATTGGATATTTTGTCGAAACAGTACCGTTGCGATGTTCAGCAGCTTTCACAGCAAAGTGTTGATTTCAGAGAGACGGTGTAATACATCAGACTCGCACATAGAACAGCATGTGATTCCTATAGCCTAGCTTGTGAAGCCTGACGCCTCAACGCCATTCGACAAATCCCACATTGCTTGAGCACAACCCAAGGAGCACAGCTACCTGCAGGGTCGGCCCCAACCGGAAACCCGTTTATTAATGGTGTGCTCCTGTGTGTACACCTAATTAACCCCTACAGCGCAAAACTGAAATCAACATGAACACCAACCTGTGATCTTTTGACCCCGTATACTTCAAACCCAACTACCCTGCTTCGCCCTGGGATGCCTCCCAGAAACTGCTCTGCGAGCGGCTCGAGACGGAACGGAAAGCTCCCTGGATTGCCTACCGTGTCGAGCGGCCGAGTGAGAACTTGCTTCTCGGACGAACAGTTGGTGCTGAAGGCTCAGGGTGTAGTATTATGGTTTTGGGGCATAGGCTTTGCAGCTTAAGGGTTTTGCATCGCTTGGTGTCTAGTCTATGGTTCATAAGTTCATATGGTTCCAAGTTTAGCAAGTTTAGGACGTAAGTGTTTCAGGGTTAGGGTGAATTGCAAAGGCTTGCCAGGTTTCGGATTT